>VDFB02193867.1:147080278-147182805 GCA_007258455.2 Sequoia sempervirens
TGGTTTCGACATAACAAACAGAATGCTACAGCAACATGTAAGAGGCAAAAGGATGCATATCGATGAAACATAACGAGATCAAAACTAGGAAATAATGCGCTAGCATTATAACGTGAGCGCGTTATATTTTTTCTTTGGGAATCCCCGAGCCTTATCATTGGTAGTTGCCTTGGAATACCAACCCAGAGGCTTGGAGGGCATTCCCAATGACCAAAGACTTGCTTTTACAAATTCTACAATTTTTTCAAGCACATAATGGGGTTCGTGCTCACCATCAGGATTGCATCTGGTTCAATATCGACAAAAAAAAAACACATGGGTAATGTTAGGTTCTCTCTTAGCTATCCAAGGATGTAATTTTTTTCACTTTTTAATAATGTTAAGCCTTTCATCCATAATTTCTTTTGTTTGTATGTCTCTTTTTCGCCAAAAAGAAGTGTTTGGTTTTTTTTCATATAAATTAACTCCATGCATCAAAATTTCAAATAAATACATTTTAGAAACTAGAATCTATTCTACATTTAAAAAAAAATAAAAATAAAAAATCAATTACCTTCAAAAATTTTTAGGGGGAGCACAACCAAAATTCTGCTTTTTAGGAAGTGCCCACTTAGAAAATTAGTAAAAAATTAAATATTCATTAAAAAGTTATTAGAAGAATTGTGCATCAACTAGATACTGTTAGCTAACTTTTGACCATTGCGATTTTAAAAATACTACAAAAAAGTTTACCGTGCTCAGGTTGTACAAGAGTTATGTTTTCTAACAAAAATAGCACCAATTTGTGTACGTCCCACTTTTGAACCCTTAATCTCAACCATTTTCAGAATAAATTAGTAGTTTAGAAAGTAGACTCAGAGCACTTTGATCCTTGTTTTTGTTCCATCTCAAAATTTTGAGTGTAACTATCCTCAATTTCATGTCCAAGGTCAGTATTTCCTAATTTTAGAAAAAAAAGTGGCCACTGAAGCCCCCTTTTTGGGAACCATCTTGATGCACTTACCCATAAATCAACACATTTGTTATATTGAACAATATATTATAATCATCTTTATAAATTATAAAAACTCTAGTACCTACTATACAATTACTAATTAAATAATTTAATTAATTTGAACTAAAAAAATCCATAAACATTACTAAAAATGTTTACTTCCATTTATAATGATAATGACACTTAGCGAAATTTTACAATTTGAATTGACAACATGCCTGTTTGAAATTTGAGGCCTCACTCAAAATATCTAAAGTGATTATTTCTATTTACATTAGCTTTCTTGACATTAATATCATATCATTTGAATGAAAAAAATAGACATAACCAAAGTGAAAAAGATAATTACAAGAAATAAGACAACCAACAAACTATGAAGAAAAATAAGGAACAATTATTACATGTCAATAACCACCACAACCCAAAAGATTATTTCTATTTACATTTGTGATAGGGCGAAAATACTTGCTAGAAAAAGAGTAGCAAACAAAAGAGAGTGCAAGTAACAACTAAAAACACCCTACACCTCAAGATTAGCCTAAAGATTAACTAAGCAAATAAAAATGGAAGATTTCACCTTGTTGAGTTGCCCTTTGGTTGGACCTTCGATCTTTGATGTTGTATGATCCTTGGATGGCAAGAGATGCAAGCTATGAGATGAGATGAGGATGGAAAGATGAGTGAAAATGGATGAAAATATGGAAATTTGGCTAAGTATGGCTCAAATTTTTTTTTTGCAAGAGTTTGGCTAGTATGAATGATCTCTCCCCAAAATAGAGAAAAGAGGGGCTATTTATAGAGAATTTTGGACTCTCTAAGGAAATGGATGGTTGAGATTGAGCCACCAAGCTCAAGATGTAGGTATAAGGTGAATTGAGAACTCACAAGCCCTCACATCTTTACATGTGGCATGTGAAGTGGCTTGAAAAAGATGATGTGTAAATGAGGTGGAAGGATAGTACATGACATGAAGGTACTACATAGTACATTGGGATTGGACAAGATCTCCTCATAAAGGAGGTCCTTGTCCCCATGTGGGTGAGAGGACACGTGAGGAATTAAAAATTCCTCAAATATCCACATGAGGATGAGAAAAGGAATTTTAAATTTCAAGGAATGCATTAGGGGATTAAATGTGAATTAAAAATTGACATGGGGAATGGAGTGCCTTTTCTAAAAGGAGAAAGCCTTTAATGAAGGTTGACTTAGGACACATTCCATAAATGACATGAATATTAGGTTGTCCTAATTAAGTGATTAAGGTTGTGCAAGTGCTTGATTAGACAAATTAATGATAGATTAGAGGCAAGTGGGAGATTAGGAAGAGTTCACATGTGACTTGATGTGATAAGTCAAAGATCACATGGGGAAGAGAAAAAGGAATTTAATATTCCTTGGAAGGATAAAAAGAATTCAAAATTCCTTGGGAGATTGATTAGGCTAGTTAATGAAGGATTATAGGAGGGTTAGGTGGCTAAGAGAGATTAGAGGCCAACTTGCAAAAGTTGGAGGATGTGACACATCCTAATCAAGGATTACGCATGTGCACATCCCTAATGATGAGATTAGCAGAATAATTAGGATTAAGAAAGGGATGTGACATGTGAGGAATTAAATAAATGTCATATTTATTTAATTCATTTAATGAAAGGGGGAAGGTATTTAATTATTTAACTAGATACCTTAGGGATTAGAAGAACTTTAGAGGTATTAGTTAAAAAATAGTGATATTACTTAATTAATGCGGATAAGGGAATGTTTAGATGAAAAGGGATAAATTTGGATAAATCAAGTGTCCAAATTTAGGTGTCTACATTTTTCCCCTCTTTGAGATGGTGTTATGAAGCAGCATAATTTCAAAGAATATTAAAACATAGAACCTAGAAGAAGATGGTTAGATTGGGAAGGATGCCCCAGTCATCAAAGGATTGACTAGGAAGGAAGATAATGATGAAAATTAAGGATGAAGGATGACCCCTCGAGAGGACATGTGGGTTCAAGAGAACACATGTGTGCTCTCGAAATGGAGGAGATGATGCAAGGGTATATGAGGAAGATGATGCGAAGTGATGGGTAAGAAAATATGAAAAGGCAGCATGAGATTGGGAGGGGAGAGTGATGAAGGATAAGGGATGAGGGGGATTTTGCTAGTATGAGAGGATGGAGATGAAATGCAATCCAAATGAAATTTTCCATCTTTAGGAGCACTGATTTTTGCTATAGCAGAAGACACAATACACCAAGGTATAAAGGACCAAGGAAAATTAGTGTCTAATGCATGAAACAAACACATCAAACAAGAAGGCTATCCCAACACCCCAAAGTCTTGATGACCTTGGTCAGGCCAGGTATTGGAATAACCACAAGCACACAAGGATGCCCTAGCGTAACACAAGACCTCAGGGATCTTGGTGGGTCTTACATGGGACAATCGAGAAGACAAAAACAAAGAAAATATCAAGATATGCCCCTATGTTGACTAGTCAAAGCACACCATGATATGATGGATCAAGGTGACCATGAAAAGTGATGATAAGGAGCTCAAATTTGAAACAAAATCCGAAAGCATAAAAAAATCACATTCAATTGCAAACATCCTTTTCCATAGGATCAAGGGGATGGATGGGATTGATGAGGTCTATTAGGAAGGATGCATCCTGTTGAGACCGATGATGGATACTAAACTAAAAGATCGATATGATCCAGGATATTCAAAACTGATTGGATCTATTGATACAAGTGGATATCATTTGTTAAGAACCAGCTGGATAAGGGCATAGCTCGATGATATGACACAAGAGACATGGCACAAGATAGGAGATTGACACATCCTAGTGACCTAGGGGCTCGGGGGCCGATCAAAGATTATCCTTGCCTACGTGAAAGAGCAAAGCCCTTGTAGTTCGATAAAAGGTTGACAATGGACCATGGATAAAATTAGAAAGAGGACAATGGAGACCTCGATGGATGATAGGATGGACAAAGAAGAAAGACCGATGATGGATGATAAAGGAGCCCCAGGGGTAGATCAAATTATCAACCTTTCCTACATGAAAGTGTAGGGGAAACATAGTTCAAAAAAAGACCAATGATATACAATGGATAAAGGATGATGAGATAACCCTAGATAAGGGGATAAGATGATGGGACCAACACAATAGGATATGATAGACCTATTGGATTAGATGGGATGATGGTGACCACACAAAGCTCAGGGATGGGATAGTTATCCAAATCAACAAAGATGAAGTGGGAGGACAACAAGACAAATAGATGAATGATGATAAAGGATAGGAGATTGAAAAGATGTGTAAAACAAGCACAAGTGATGATGATGAGATAGATGGAATCGGATTGCGTGGGGAGTAGCCTATAGTTAGATACCAATGACAAGGGATTAGGAGGTGGGATGAGGATAGACGATGGGGGGGAAAAGGATTGTTTGGATGGATTGGATCAAGGGATAAGGATTTGGATGAGGAAAAGGTTACCAAATGGATAGATGAAAAGGGATCCTATGATGGAAGGATAGGAAGATAAGGATGGGGAGATGGATATAAGGAATGTTTGGAGGGATAAAATATAAGGATGGGGAGATGTATATAATGATAAGGAGATGAGGATGATGTCTCCAAGGACTATACCACAAAGGAAGATAGATGCCCCCACTTTAGATATGTCATGTGAGAGGAGGCATGAAGGATGTAATAGAGAAGGATAGGAAAATAAAGGAGTGAGATAGATGAAGATAGGATGCATGGATAAGGAAGGGAGATTGAGGGTAGCATGACAGGTGGATAAGGAAGGTAGATGAGTACAAATGAGTAGGATAGTGTGCGGATGAAGGGAATGTATGCTAAGAGGTGTCCAAAACATGTTTATATGTTTGTCCCTATCATTATCAAGATCACAAGGAGGATGGAAGGATTTGGATAAATGAGTTATGCCAAGCAAGATGTGTAAGATAGGTAGGATGGAGGGGATGAATGAAAAGGATGTATAACAAGAAGATGGGTGCATAGTTGTAAGCATAGTGGATGGAGGGAATGCATATCAGGAAGCTGCCTCCAAGTGCATATGTGGATTTATGCATGATGCCTATTTGCTAGGTTTTCATCATGGTACTTATCCAAGGCAATTGTTTTCCAATTTTTCACCATTGGACGGATTATTTCTCTTTACTATTTTTTTTTTTTTTTGACTTTTGGATTTTTATTTTTTTAGACTTTCTTGACATTTTTGACATTTTTTACTTTTTTGACTTTTGGATAGCATGCGAAAGGAGATGGATAACGATAGGGAGGTGAATAAGTGGATTTAGAAGACATGTGATAAGGAGATGGAGGACTCAAGCATCAAGTTCCATACAAGGTGTTAAGAGCCCATGTTCAAAGTGACTGTTGGACATTGGTACAATCTTATTAGGATAAATGGATTATGCAAGAGGATGAATTAGAGGGATTTGATGGGGGAGATATGTGGGGTAATGGGTGGGATGTTGGAAAGTGTATGGATGGAATGATGGGGTGGATATGTGATGGGGAGATGTGTTTAGGACCAAAATTGGCACATGTTGTGGTGGATGTGAAAAGATAAGAGGATTAATGGATGGAGAATGTGGGGATAATGGAGGAGATGTAATAGTGAATTTCAGGACATAGGGACCCAAAACAGATTTAGGAGAGGGTGGATGAAAATTATTAGCTTTTGGATGAGCAATGATGGATGTTGTTATAGATTTTTCATTTGATGGCATTGCATATTTTTTCTTTAGGATCCACATGGTTTTGATCTTTGCTTTGGTGGGCCTCTATGGCCTACAGATTTGATTTGGATTTAGATTTTTCTTCTCTTCACCATGTCTATTAGAGGGGACATGGGGAGCTTTAGATTCATGTGGATGTTTGGATTTATGTATTTTTACTTTAGCATCCAAAGTGCTTTTAGTAGCAATGGGATGGGTGCAAGGATATGGATGATGGAGAGTAATGGAGGTAAAATTATGAGGATTATGTGTAGATGGAAAATGTGTAGGTATGTGCCTTTGTTGATCCTAATTATGGGACATACGAGAGGGATGTTTATGATGGATGACATGGATAGGTGTTGGATGGATGAAAGGATGAGATGGAGGAGGTGATTTTGGGATATACGGACCTAAATTAGATGTAGTGGGTGGAGGGACATAAGAACCCAAGATGGATAGGAGATGGTGGATGGAAGGATGTAAGGACCCAAAATGGATGGAGCAGCTAAAGGAGGAATATGGACTATTGTTTTGAGGTGATACATTAGAGGAGGGATGGTAGCATATGATTTGGTGGAGTGATAGGAAGAGCCGACATTTCTTTTGGAAAAGGCTTGTTTATGACGTTTAGAGGTTGTACCGACATCTTTAGATTGTGAGGCTTGGGAAATAGGTCAAAGACCTTGCATGTAGATTTGTTCTTTGACTTGGATGGGCTCTAAAATGCCTTGCTCATAAAGGCCTAGACCTTTTCCTTGATAGTTCATTTTCTTGAGCATGCGATCCATGATAGGATTTGTGTTATTATGAAAACATGATGCGAGTCCATTATTAGGTGGAGGATGATGGGTGGTATATACACTATGTTTTTTTCTACAAGGAGGCCACCATGGAAGAATGTGAGAGTACTAAGGGGATATGCAAGTGGTGTGGGGATAACAATTTTAGGCGATGATGGGGGATAATGAGAGGGAGATAATGGGATAGCAATATTTGGATGGGTGCTATTAGGAGATGGATTAGGGGATATGATAGGATCTGGATTTGTGGTAGTGGGCTCATGAAATGGAGATGGAGATGGAGTGGTGGAATCTTGAATGACAATGGGATCATGGGATGGAATGGATGGGGCACTGTGATCTTGAGGAGAACTAGATGGGATGGTAGGATCTTGATCTGGAGAAGGGGATATGTTGGGATGCTTTGGATCAGGCTCTTGGCATGACTCATCATGTGCGGGAGGCATGATAATGGATTCTTAGAGGGACTCTTAAAATGGGGAAGATGGAGGATTTAAAACATTCATGGTAATGGATTTTAGTGACACTAGGAGTGGAAGAAGTGGATTGGATTTGGGTGTCATCGATGGGTTCAATGGCTCTCAGAGTAGGAAGTGGGTGTTCAATGGATTTGGTAGATGTGATGGTAGGAGATGGGGGCTTAGTGGATTCAGAGGATGTTATGGTTTTGATGGTTTGAGTGGTGCTAGGGGGGTATCATCAATGATAGGTGTTGAGTGGAGAAGGGTCTCATCACTAATGACTATGGATGATGGGTTGGGATGGCATGATTCTACAACTTCAAGGTGTGGAGTGGGAGATGTCTTCTTTGTTATAAGTCCTTGGAGAAATTCTAGAGTGAGGAATTTGCATACTCTAGGTTTGGATGGCAAGGTAGGAGTGGATGAAGGATTAGGGATTGGTAGGGAATTAGGGTTAGGGATTGGTGGACTAGGATTAGATGGGGGAATGGGATTGGATGTGGGACCAGGAATAGATGGGGGATTAAGATTAGATGAAGGGTTAAGATAGGGGTATTGGAATGGTGGATTAGGTCACGCAGATGCAAGTGGTGGATTGTAGTAAGGGTATTAGGATAGTGTATTAGGATAGGAAGATTGAGAAGGCAGATTGAGATAGGGAAATGTGGATGTTGGATTAGGATAAGAAGATGTGGATGTTAGATTAGGAATGGTTGGTGTGGATGTTGGATTAGGATAGGAAGGTGTGAATGTCGGATTATGGTGAGGAGATTGGTAGGGAAGATTAGGGTAAGGGGTATATACGGATGAAGGATTAAGATAGGAGGATGTGGATGGGGGATTCAGATAGGGGTATTGTGATGGAAGAATAGGATAAGAGGATGTATATGTTGGATAAGAGGATGATGTAGATGAAGGATATGATGGATATCCCTTGTCAAAGGTAGCATAAGGAGCATGATTAGGCATGGATGACAATGTAATGGGATAACTCAAAGGGGTGATTTGATTTGGGAAATCAGGTGGAGAAAGCTTATGAGCATAGCAAGAGATGGAATATGCAGTGGGTAGAAACCATAGAATAAAGGAGAGTGACGTTATGTAGCTTGATTACTTGCGTTGTGTGGTGAAAGAAACTTTTTGACTTCATCTACCACTTCCTCTGCTCATTCTATACGAGTCGATAGAAGGGTTCAACATGGGAGGATATTTCATTCCGCTGAAGATGAGGGTGTATGTGAATGTGTCGGCCATGGGAAGGGATGAAAAGATTTGGAAAGATTCTCATCAGTTCAATCTCGAGCGGTTTATGGGAAATAATAAGGATGTGAGAGGTTAGGAATTCAATTTGCTGCCCTTCAGAACAAGAATAAGAGGATGCCCTGGGATTTCCATGGGTCTTTTAGTTGTTGAGTTGGCACTTTCTCAACTTCTTCATTGCTTATACTAGACTGTGGAAGGTGAGGTGGATATGGAGGAAGAGTTTGGATTAACTATTCCCAAAAAAAACTCCACTATTTGTCCGCCCTTCATGGAGGCTCACAGCTGAACATCCTATTTAAGAGAGTGTTGTGTGATAGGTGTCTTTGCATGGCTATTAGTTATATGGTATTATTATGTTCATGTTGTACTCTTCTAAATCATTTTGTAAGTTTTTCTTATTATCTTAACTAATTAGTTCATGTCCATCACCTAGTTGACAACTCCTCAATCTCCCAATTCATTCAACATATCTGATACTGAACAAAACCCACCAAATATGTATGGAATGGTTACATAAAACTTCATTTATACTAGCACTCGTATCAAAAGGGGTCCAAAGGTTATGTCAATAGAAAAGTATACATAAGTTAACACGTTAAGGATGCTTATTCTTTATTGTTATTGATTTCATATCCCACCTATAACATACACAAATATTTTGAGAAATATGCTCTTTCTATATCACATGTTTATTGACATTCATATACATATCAGGGCAATCTAAAAATGCATTTATTTAGACCCCAATCCTAAAGCTGAATAGCAATCTAATTTTTTTCAAAATCCTGGATGTATAAAAAACTTCTTCTAGCAAATCTTATTTGTAAGAAACCTTCCACAAACTTTTAGATTAATTCAAATAGGCATTCCAAACACCAAATTTGACAACCGAAATAATTCAAATTAGTTTTAGCACTAGCATTGTAAATTCCCTCTCTTACTACAAATAACTCAATCTGCAATGTGGACTCTTGATAAGGCAATGTTGTTGTTTGCTACTAATATCCATTCATATTCAAACCTTCACTTATAAAATATTAGAGTGGCATTTTTTATTTCAATATTTTAAAATTTTCATGATCATATACTAGCATACTCAAATTCTATCATGGTTAATATAACTGATGGATTATGCTAATAAGAAAAACTCATGATGTGTTCAATCTAAATTATATTCTCATCTAAATGTGTAATTGTTCAAAAGTTACATGATTAGTGTCCATAATGTGTATAATTAAATAAATGAAAAAGAATAATGTGAAACATGTGAATGTTAGTGTTTTAATTTCTCTTGTGCAAGACAATACAAAAGAAAACAATGTATGAAATAAATTTTATCTCTAAATTACAAGGAGAAGCTTCCACTTTCTCCATGAACTTCTATTGCCTTCCTTGTCCTCCTCTTTCCACCATGAATTATTGACAGCCTATCTACGATCTCCTGAACATAGTCTCTTCAAAAGGTGTGTAAAACTAAAGCCTTGGAACCTTGATATAAGCTGCTTTACCATGTTGACATTGGTTCTGCCATGTTGGATCAATGAACCAGACCTACACACAACATCTTAACTAATTTCTAAAATGAAAATTTTAGGAGAAACTAATGCTTGAGGTTGTGAAGGTCCTCTTTTCTTGCAAGGTCTCCACTTGCACTTGTGTGTAGTCAAAATTTGCATGCATGATCATCTCTTATATATTGTATATTCTCTCTTACATTTTGTGTCTTGTCTCTTCATGTTGCTTGAGATTTTTAAGTAACTATTTTTTTCTGGATTACCAAGGGATTTCAGAGCTGAAAGTGAATGCACATGAGTATATGGGTGAATACTATTCAATTTAGAGACTTTAGTAGCCAATTGATACATGTAATTCGGTCATATGTTTTTTTTATTCCCTGCAATGATATTTAGGTGTATGTCATGATGTGTTTTGAATTAGTATGAGACTCATTGCTTCTTGAATTTATTATGTATATTGGATGATAGAGATTTGTGGTTGGGTTGGGAAAACCTTGTTCAAGCCTTAGGCTAAGAAAGAGGAGAAACCTTAGGCCAGGAAAGAAGTTTCTTACTTTCTTTCTCTAGTTATGCATATTTCATGGTTATACCATGTTTTTCTCTTCCAAAACTCAACCCTTACCTTCTTAAGGAATATACTCTCACTTGGATGATGTTATGGTCTTGACATTTTGACCACTTTCAATTTAACATCTCTTTCTTTGCTTATTTGCTTATAATTTTGTGGTTGTATGTTTAGTTATTTCCATGACTCAAAGTCTGCTTACCTTATTTCATCTTTGTTGTAACTAGCTACACATCAAGAATTATTTTTGCCTACTTTGGTCATCTGTAGATATTATTTTAATGAATTTTTGGCCCTTTTTTTGTACTATCACTCTTAAAAATTGTCTCAAAAGTTTAAGCTAAGCAACAAAAAGTAGAAGAAAACAATACATTTGGTGGATTTATAGGGGATTTATAGGTGAATATATGTTTTTTTAGATCTTGGTTTAGGCCCTTTTTTATGTTTTTCTTTTGGTATTGCTACCTATTTTTGTTACTATCCCAAATAAGTAGTGTTGTTTATATTTTACAAGTGAAAAGAAGGTACAATTTAACTCTTCTATGTCACATTCATGTGCGTAAAGAAATATCAGAGGACTACAATACTATATTTCCTTATGTAGATGCATATAAAATAGGAAAAAGTGCAAAATATTTATAAATTTGTAGTTTTTATTGATAATGATAAGTGTATAGTGTCCCTCACAAGTAGAAGGATTGACTATTTTAATGCACATAAAGAAAAAACTATACATTTACAGATACAAAGAGAAAGAATGCACATAAAGAGAAAGGGGACTTGTCATTTCCTGAATGACAAATCTTGGTTGCTTTGTCCTACATAATTTTTAGTCTCTCTCGCTTGTCTTGCTTCCAATTGATTCTCTCCTTGCTACTCCTAGGTTCCTTGCATTTGTGTGAGAAAGTGTTGTTAGAGCAATGAGAGATCACTAATCAAAATATGTGCATACATCTATAAACATATAATTTGATCCCCATGTGCATACATATATAAACATATAATTTGATCCCCATGTGCATTAAAATAGATTACATACCATAGATGTCCAGAAAAAAAAGAGAGTTATCAAACACATTTATCGTATGCTTTGTTTATCTAACATGTTTTCTCACTGTGTAGGTATAGGTTAAATCTTTATTACTATTTTGTTTCATCTAGTTACTACATGTGGGGTAAAATGTGGATCCCATGAGGGTTGAGCCCAACATGCTGCTCTCTTATGTTTTAAGTGTGATAGGAATGTAAGCAAATTGAAAAAATTTCAAATCAAATTGATGATAAACATATTCTTGATGCATTAAATCAATATGGAATCATACCATTTGATCAAATTTCATTATCAGATTCAAAAGATGCAACCAAAACTATGTGAATTATCAAGAAGGATTACTCTTCATCTTTTCACGGTGAACCGAATAGTAGGTTTCCATCATGTTGATCAAAGGGGAAGTCATTTCTTCTTGGAAATATTACTCTATTGGACATGCCTTTCAATCTTCATAATGAACCCATCTTACCTGAGTTTGTAAGACTTCAAAATTAACACATTACTCCAGTGAGCAAAGATTTGTTGATAAAGTATGATAGTAGTTTTGAATGCACAAAAGGAAACAAGAATAAGGGCAACAATCATTCAAGGATGAAAATAGTTTGTCTCTTCCCAAGAAATAGATGATTTTTGTGATAATGTTGAAAATACAAAATTGAATTGGCACATGGAACCAAATAAACCAGACATGGAACATAAATAAGATTATTTAGAATTGATTCCTTTGACAGGATAAATATGAGGCCTGAAACACATGAAAAGTGGAGCTTATTTGATTCTAGATATGGATTTTTATTGATGGTCACACAAGGATTCATCAAAACAATCATGAAAGAACCTTTTAGGTACCATCCAAATGCACAGGGCTAGTCCTTTGATATCATCATGTAGAAATAAAGAATGCATATGGTAGTTTCAAACTGAGTAGGATTGTCATCAAACAAGTCTTCATTTCCTTATAGTAGTTTAAGGTTGAGAAAAATCCCCTTTAAAGTGACAACCTTATGGAGTGTTTGGTGACAATATTTTTCTCAAGCATCCTTAGCATTCACAGTTATAAAGGGTAGTGGAGTGCAAAGCAATAAAGGAAATATGGAGTTTTTGGTGACAATAGTTTTCTAAAGTAGCCTTAGCATTCACAGTTATAAAGAATAGTTGAGTACAAAAAAATAAAGGATTGCAAGTGAAAAGGATAGTGATAGGGCAGATCACTTCAGATGAGTTTCCTTAGATGAAGGAATGTTCATTCATAACAAGGACACATCATGTATAACAATGATTAGAACCAATACAAGGTGGTAGGGTTCAATGAATAATGGAATACAATCTTACAGTAAGTCCACAGTGGTTCTTGAAGAGAGTCAAATGGAAGTAAGGGAAGTAGCTACAACAAGAGCAATTGAAGAAGACAACAATGATTGTTCTAACAGTTGTACTAATGGTAAGAGACCATATCCTCTCATATGAGCAACTGGTGTGGTGATGAACAACATGTGAAGCTAAGTATCTAATGAATGCACACACCAAGACATTCCTATAAAATAGAAATGATACTGTATCATAGAAAAATGGCCCCTTAACATTTTTATGGTCTTTTAGGTCTTTCTTCATGATGCTTGGTCCATTTTTCTTTGATTTAATATTGTAATGTGACTTAAACATTCACATTAGGTCCTTAAAATTCAAATTATGATGTCTTGTGAAGGTGTTGTGAAGTGTTGTAACACATTTCTACACATTTCTAGACTCTTTTCATTATAATTCACCTAAAAATCACCTTTTCACCACTTGTCAAGTCCTATTTTAAAGTGCTGTAAAGTTTTGCAACAAGATTTCACACTTTTCTAGGCTTATTGTCACTATTTACACCTTTCTTATGCTTTATTTGACCCCTTTATGCACTCCCAAGACTTAATTAGGTGTATTTTTGAATGTAAACCTGACAAACAACATTAAATGAACCCTAATTCCTGATACCCATTTTCACGTCCAAGGTGGGACCCATTCGCCATGGGTGGCGAATGAGTCCCTCTTGGCTCAAAATTTAAAATATTTCAAAATTTCTTTCGGGTTTTTATTCAAAATTATGTTATGTCAGCCTGTGATGAGGTATCATTGGGTTACTAAGCCACAAGAGTGTATAAATAAGTGTTTTCTCCTAATTTTACATCTCCTTATTCACTTGCATTCACTAAACATCAATTAGAATTTGAGCACTTTCCATCATTTAATCAAGCATCAATCAAGTATCTTGGAGCAACCATTGACATATCTTTAGATTTCTTCAAAAAGGTTGGTTATTTTAGGACATTTTCTTGTTGTTTATTCATCTTTCCTTATTCATTTCATTCCATTTCTTCATTAAGGATTTGATTACCAAAGTGGGATTTGACAAAGGAAAATCCCTATAACCTAACCCTTAACCATTTTCCCCTTTTGCATGTATGTTTGTAGACTTGTGTATGCATATTTTTCAAGCATTTAGGTGTTGAAAGGCAGACAAGAAGTCAACAAAGTGTTTCAAGTCAAATACTTCCTATTTCAAGATTGGAGACAACCTATAGTCTGTTTTCTACATATTTGACTCCGTCAACTCAATAAGTAGACAATCTTAGATTTGGTGCTATAGAATTGGCCCTTGATTTCATAGAATTTTGGGAGAGGACTGATTCACCATCAATAGAGAATGAGTCCCACCTTAGAGCTGGGAAGTTATTATTTTTTAGATTCTAGATCCCAACGTGCTCAGAAACCTATTTTTAGAAGTTTTAATCAAAAGCAGGACTGATTCGCCATCAATGGTGAATGAGTCCCACTTGTGATTTTCACTAATTTCTCTCAGCATTCAAAACACTATAGATTCATCATTCTCTACCCATGTGCACTTTGATTCAACCTTCTTCATTTCTGTTTTGCATTTGTTCATCTTCTAGTTCATGCTTGCATATCACATTGTGTTTTCAAACATTACACATTTCTTAGGCTTTGCATTCATAATCAGTCAATTACATTTCCTAGTTGTATTTAGATCATTTCATTTAGCCTTTTTTTTTTTTTATTCAAGGGGTAAACGCTTTTGACCAGAGCTATGAACCAGAATACAACCATTCAACAATACCACCCCAACGGGGTTTGAACCTTGGTGGCAAGAACAACAATGCCACCTTTAAACCAACACACCATGCCAATACCGGCCATTTCATTTAGCCTTAATTACATCATACATTTCCTAATTTGAGTGAACCACATAGATTTTGAGTGGGGTTTATCTCTCTCCTTTTAGGTGAAACATCCTAAGAGTGCAAGAGTAGCCTATAAATCCCATTCCCAAAAATCTATGGTTCATTTTGGTAAACCTACTTATTGAGCACTTTAATATTTCTAATTTAAATTTCATTTTTCATCCTAGGTTTCATTTGCATCAACATTCATTTAGGCTTTGTTTTATTTTTGCATCCTAGGGTTTCTTAAAATTGCATTAGCGAAAGACTCATTTAGACTTCATTTTTGCATATCATATCATTGAAAAACTAAAAATATGCATTTGTATCCTTAGTCTGCATTAGAACAACATTTTTTTTTTTTAATTTTCTGAAAAACACAAAAAAATCATACTTGGACTCATTCACCACCTTGGGCAAATCAATCCACCTTCACATTTCAAACAACATTTTTAAGCATTTTCTAGGCATTTACTACATTTCTGTTCTTTGCTATCATTTCTATGTTTCAGTTTGTAGAATTTTTGTTATTTAAAATTTTCACTCCTATATTACATTGCATTTTCATTCACCCCATCTTTTGTGGTACTCGTATGAGTGTTTGGTGCCCCATTGATAATACTTTACTGAGACGAAGTTCTAGACTCATGGCTTCCCACGATAGCACTTTCATTGTGGACCTTGGGATCTCAAGAGGTCCTACTCCTAGTATGGAAAATGGTGTATTAGGCATGGATACTACCACTACTATGCCTTCACCTTTCCATCTAATGAATGTTGACACACAAAACAATTCCATTCCACAAGAAAAAGTCATCAGTATTCATGAAGATTTTGCACATTTACAACAAGATTTATCTCTTGCAAACATTTCCACCACTACCATACCTGCAATAGAAAACCTTCATCATTTTATTGAAAGTGATGATGGTTTACAAGTTATGAAATGAATATCCGAGATATATAATAAACATGTTCCTTCCACATCCCAATCAACAAACATAGTTGCAAGCCAAGGAGGACCTCATGCTCCTCCTCCTTCAACCATAGCATCCATACCAACTTATAGGACTCCTCAAGTTACAACAACTATCCAATAGGTTAGTCATGTGACTTCTTCTTTCGTTATTCCAACTAGCATTCCTAGTTCTTTTGTGGCGTTGAATATTCCTTCTTCCACCTTCACCCCTCTAAGTGTCCCTTTCACTTCCCCTAACATTACGTACACTCCATCACCATTTTCCCTTCCACCTCATACCACTTACACCGATCACATCATTACACAACTCTTTAACATTGTTTCATCCATGCAACAACAAATTTCCACCATTAGCCAAAGTCAAAATGCTCCACCCACATACCATGTTTGTAGTAGCCCATTATCCTTAGAAATCTTACGCACACAAATGCCACAAGGAATTGAAATGCCTAGGTTTGGGAAATACAGAGGTAAAGGAGACCCTACGAATCATGCCAATGCTTACACAACCTTGTGCAGTGATTTTTCTCTCGACGATAAGCTATCAACCAAAATTTTTCCTATGACCTTAAAAGACACTGCATTAGAGTGGTTTTCAAACCTCCCTAATCATTCAATCCGATCATTCAATGAACTTGTGGATGCTTTCATAAGTCATTTCCAAGTCCATATGACTCCCAAAAAGACAATGGATGATTTAATGTGATGTAAACAAAATGCAAATGAAAAAGTAACTAACTTCATTTCATGTTAATAGTCATTGTATGCTTAAATTGATGTCAAGATTCTTGATTCACATCTGCAAAATATGTTTATCGAAAACTTGCACACTCACCTTCAAGATAAGTTAACTATGATGAAATTTCCTTCATTCATGCATTTATGCATGGCACTTTGTGATTATCACAACTCAGTTTCTAGTCGTGATTCAAATTCCACTTCTAACCGAGCTAATAATTCTAAGCAAAATAACCAACACAACACACAAAACTTTTGAAAACCAAATATATGCTTCTTACAGTTTAATCCACCTTCTCTGCAACCAACCCAACCTATTCCAAATCAAGTGGTAGCTCTTAAAGCAGTTGTGCCCTTTACCTATGGGGACCCAAAGAGACAATTTACTCCCTTACCTAATACACTCCATAACACAATGAACCAATTGCTCCAACAAAAAATGATCACTTTGCCTACCATTAAACCACTTGATACCACTAAGCCTTTACCACACACCTTTAAACATGATTATTGTCATTTTCATCACCAAAATGGCCATGAAACTGAACAATGTAATTGTCTAAAACACTTAGTTCAAGACCTCATTGATTTGGGTTGTTTGTCCATTGTAGGTGTCAATGATCAAGGCAATAAGTCTGTTGCACCCCTAACCAGAATCTCAAATCTTTACCAACCCCATGCCTAACCACAATGTTTCATTTGTCAAGTCTAGTGAACCTTCAAACACTCATGTGATGAACATTAATACAACTAATGAACAACTTGATATAACTCCAAATGTTACCTAAGTCAATCCTATGGATGAACTTGTAGGTACAATAGACGTTATCCCTCACAAGGGCCCAACCAACAAATCTCTTGATATCACTTTTTCTTCTAATGATATACATAAAAAGATTCTTGATGGTCCTCTTTACATAGCCAGATGCATCTATGATAAGCCCACCAATGTGATATTAATAGATCCCTCCTGTGGCAAGAATGTGATCATAGAAGAGTTTTTAGTATTACATGAGTTGTATCAAGATGATTATAATAAACCAACTGGATGGATTAAAACACATACTAGTTTTGTGTGCCCTACAATCAGATTGATCGTACTCCCATTACAAGTAGGACCTAAAAATTTGGATGTAACATTTTCTATCATTCCACAATTAGACCAACTTCGTCTATGGCTAGGTCACCCTTGGCTTCACTCAATGAAAGCGGTCCCCTTAGTTGTCCACAAATTTTTGAAGCTTCCACATGGAAATGAAATATTTACCGTACACCATAGTGGCTTCCATCCATTATCTTCTAAAGGTAATTTTTCCTTATAAGCCTTTTGGACTGAACCTATGGAGTCCACCACCCCTCATAAGGATTTCTTCTTCATAGCCTATCAAAAGTTCAAAGCCAAACACATAGCCGAATTGTCTCTTTGTAGCATGTATCTATCCACTTCTGCTCCTCTTATCCTAGATAAGACCATACTTCAGCCTGAGTCTAAAATTGAACAAACACCACCCCCTGAACAACCAACCATAAACACTTCCGCTTCTTCATTTAAATGACCAAGAGAAAATGAAACAAATCCTGTCATGCCTCCTCACATTAAACAAGTGTACAAATATAAAGAGAAAGTGATTGACCCATCTTCTTTAGTTTCTTTCATTCTTCCCCCTATGAAAGAAAAGGAACCTATGATGGATCAACCCACTCTTACCCCTCAACAAATTCAAAATAAAATTAAAAGAAACCATAGTGCTAGGGAGCATAGGAATCATCATTGTCTCCTTGCTTGTCAGTCTCGAATGGAAGAAAATAAAGAAAACCAGCCTCCACCTTTGACAAAAACAATAGATGATCACTCTCTTCCTCATGACCCACCACAATATAATACAATCCAACCTTCAGAACAAAATGAACAGATCCAACAACCACAACTTCTGATATATCCTTCCTTGGAAATAACTCTTCCTCCTCCTATCATATTCAATCTTGATGATGATGATGATGATGATGAGGAGATCACAAAAATAGATGGAGAAGTGCATAATGATCTAACTCTTTATTTTCATCTACCATGATCTTAAATGATAAACCTTCTATACCAAGTGAACCTGGTACATCTCCTACTTCGACACTTGCAATTCTTCCTTTGGATAGTCAACCACCCTCATAATAAACTGAGCATGATTGGGAGGTAGATGACTTGTTAGATGGTTGACTTGCATTTGCCTTACTAGCCTTTTTGCATTTTTCTTTTTCTTTTTCTTTGATGTGATGTGCGTATTGTCTTCCCCCCTAATGTGTGTTTGATGTTTTCTCTATTTGTACCTCTATTCTTCTATATGTCTCACATTGCCTTTTCTCTTTTGTTTTGTGTTCTCCTTTTAGGGATGATGCAAATCATTGAGATGCCCTATGTCTCTTCCATGTTGATCCAATTGGTCTCTTTATCTTTTCTTTTTAACTTTTGTTTTGTGTTTTCCTTTTGGGGATGACACAAAGCATTGAGATGCCCTATGTCTCCTCCATGTTGACCCAAATGGTCCTTTTTCATTTTTGTTTTGTGTTTTCATTTTGGGGATGACACAAAGCATTGATATGCTCTATGTCTCTTCCACGTTGACCCAATTGGTCTCTTTATCTTTTCTTTTTCACTTTTGTTTTGTGTTTTCCTTTTGGGGATGACACAAAGTGTTGAGATGCTCTATGTCTCTTCCATGTTGACCCAAAAGGTCATTATTATTTTTTGTTTTGTGTTCTCCTTTTTGGGATGATGCAAAGCATTGAGACACCCTATGTATCTTCCATGTTGACCCAATTGGTCTCTTTATTTTTATTTTTCACTTTTTTTTTGTGTTTTCTTTTTGGGGATGATGCAAAGCATTGAGAAACCCTATGTCTCTTCCATGACCTAATTGGTCTCTTTATCTTTTCTTTTTTGCTTTTGTTTTTTGTTGTCCTTTTGGGGATGATGCAAAGCCTATATACATTCTATGTATCTTCCATGTCAACCCAAAAGGTCCTTTTTCCTTTTTTGTTTTGTGTTCTCTTTTTGGGGATGACGCAAGGCATCGAGACTAAAATGTCTCCTTCATGTTGACCCAAAATCTTTTCCTTTTTGTTTTCTTTCTGCTTTTTCTTCCTTTTGGGGATGATGCAAAGCATTGAGATCGAAATGTCTCTTCCATGTTGACCTAAACACAAACTTTTTTTTTCTTTTGTTTTCGCTCTCTTTGTGTCATTCTTCTAGTTCTATGTATTCAGGGAATGATGATAGTTCTGAGCTCTTTCATAAAAATATTATAGCAACAAACATACTAACTCAAAATCCATATATCCCTTATGTGTTTGGTGTGTTCCTTTCTGGGGTAAACTCCCTTTCTTTTGTTCTCTTTTTCATTTACATGATGCAACCTTACTCAGAAACATATGACTTGGCATAGGGGCTTTCCAAGCTGGCTCTCATGTCTTGTTTTATTTATTTTTCCTTCACTACTTTAAATTAATTGCTCATAGAATGGTCTATAGCAATTCCTTTAAAGTGGTGGGGTATACATTGGCATCATTTCATTTCCATTCTTGGTTCTTAGTGTAGCCTTGTCACTTCATATGATGCATTTGTCACTTTGTGGATGACATTGGGTGTGATGTCCATAAGTGTGATCTATCTTAGCATATTACATTCCTCTTAGTGGCTTGATGTGACACACTACATCCCCTAAGTTGTGAATATTTTATTCTTTGATTGGTCCTCTCTTGGAGACATTAGAAACAATGTTCCCTAAGTGACAGACCTTGCATGAACTTAACAAAACTCCTTTGAACATCTTTTACATTTTACATCTTTTACCTTTTACAATTTTTCATTTTACATTTCTGCCACCTTGCATAACACAACTTGCATGCTTGTGGTACCATACTCTTTGTTAATGAGTTCTAAGCATACAAATATTTGCTTGTATCATGAATCACAAACCAAAATTTTCCTTTTTGGCACCTTGTTAAAGTTAACAAAAGGTATAACTTTGATATGGTTGAGCGAGAAGCCCATTCAGCAACATGACTTTCCCCATAGCCACCTATGTGTTTGTGAGTGCATACCAAAAAGCGTATGTACTTCACCTTTTGGGTTTTCTCACCCGACAGACCACCATGAGTTCTGTCACCCCATAGTGAGTATGCATTCTCTTTTTCTCACAAACAACCTAGATCTAATCCACAACTACTTGGATAAACGATTGAAACTTAATTCGATTCTTTTGACTTTTCCTTCTCTTTCACATGTGTTCCTTTGTTCTTATGTTTAGTTTTCCATGGTATCTTCAATGTGGGGGCTTGATGATCCGTCTTGATCATTGTCATTCCATCTTGCTAACATAAGTTCATTAGTACCTCCTCCTTGATATGCATGACTACTTTAGTGTGAGTTTGAAGCAAGTTCATCCTCTCACTAAAGTGGGGGCTTAATGTGTCATAGAAAAATGTCCCCTTGAAATTTTCATTGTCTTTTAGGTCTTTCTTCATGATGCTTGGTCTATTTAGCTTTGATTTAATGTTGTAATGTGACTTAAACATTCACATTATGTCCTTAAAATTCAAATTATGACATGTTGTGAAGGTGTTGTGAAGTGTTGTAACACATTTCTACACTTTTCTAGACTCTTTTTATTATAATTCACCTAAAAATTACCATTTCGTCACTTTTCAAGTCCTATTTTAAAGTGTTGTGAAGTCTTGTAACAAGATTTCACACTTTTCTAGGCTTATTGTCACTATTTACACCTTTGTTATGATTTATTTGACCCCTTTATGCAATCACAAGGCTTAATTAAGTGTATTTTTTAATGTAAACCTGACAAAAAACATTAAATGCAACTTAATTCCTCACACCCATTTTCAAGTCCAAGGTGGGACCCATTCGCCATGGGTGGCAAATGAGTCTCTCTTGGCTCAAAATTCAAAATATTTCAAATTTTCTTCTCAGTTTTTATTCAAAATTACCTTATGTTAGCCTGTGATGAGGTATCATTGGGTTACTAAGGAACACGAGTGTATGAATAAGTTCTTTTCTCCTCATTCACTTGCATTCACTAAACATCAACTATCATTTGAGCACTTTGCATCATTCAATCAAGCATCAATCAAGTATCTTGGAGTAACCATTGACATATCTTCATATTTCTTCAACAAGGTTGGTGAGTTTAGGACATTTGCATGTTGTTTATTCATCTTTCCTTGTTCATTTCATTCCATTTCTTCATTAAGGGTTTGATTACCAAAGTGGGATTTGACCAAGGAAAATCCCTATAACCTAACCCTTAACCATTTTCCCCCTTTTGCATGTATGTTTGTAGACTTGTGTTTGTAGATTTGTCAAGTATTTAGGTGTTGAAAGGTGGAAAAGAAGTCAAAAAATTGTTTCAATTCAACTACTTCCTATTTCAAGCTCGGAGACAACCTATAGTTAGTTTTCTGTAGATTTGACTCCACCAACCCAACAAGTAGACAATCTTAGATCTGGTGCTATAGAATTGGTCCTTGATTTCATAGAATTTTGGGAGAGGATTGATTCACCATCAGTGGTGAAAGAGTCCCACATGAAGGCTAGAAAATTAGTTTTTTTAAGATTCTAGATCCTGATGTGCTCAGAAAACTATTTTCAGAAGTTTTCATTAGAAGCAGGATTGATTCACCATCAGTGGCGAATGAGTCCCATTGGTGATTTTCACTAATTTTTGTCAGCATTCTGAACACTCCAAATTCATCATTCTCTGCCTAGGTGCACTCTGATTCAACCTTCTTCATTTCTATTTTGCATTTGTTCATCTTCTAGTTCATGCTTGCATATGACATTGTGTTTTCAAGCATTGCAGATTTCTTAGGTTTTGCATTCATAATCATTCAATTACATTTCCTAGTTGCATTTAGATCATTTGATTTAGCCTTAATTACACCATACATTTCCTAATTTGAGTGAACCACATAGATTTTGAGTGGGGTTTATCTCTCTCCTTTTAGGTGAAACATCCTAAGAGTGCAAGAGTAGCCTATAAATTTCATTCCCAAAAATCTATGGTTTAGATATAGTAGTAAGCAATGTATTAAGTAGATCTTCACATGTTAGCCCTGGGTGTATGCATACATTAGCAAAGCATGAGGAAGATATTTTTCCAGTTGTTTCATTGGATGAAATAATTTAAGTCTGTCAATTAAATATAGATCGAGGACTTGAAGGCACTTAGAGAATATACAAATGAATTCTCAATATCTTCCACCAATGAGGCATCCAACATAAGATATACAGTAATGGAAAAAAATATAAGTTTGAGCCTAAAGTAGAATGTTCATTGGAAGCTCTCTCATACTGCACCAAAAGTCTATGTTAGAGAAATAGTGGTATCTTAGTCTTGACCCAACCAGATTCATAAAATTTGATTCTTTGAATAGCCATAAAAGAGAGTTGTCCACTATCAAACTACAAGATGGAGTGCAATAATTGTAATCTTCTAGTCCATGAAACAAGGTTCTATTGTTACATCCCTTGATATGAGGCCTTTGTTGGAGATAAAAGTTTTTGTTGCTGATCAAGATGAGATAGGGTTTATACAAGGACTAATACTTTTGTGTCAGTAATTTGTTAGCTTGAGCTATAGTGTTATATGGAGAAATGGTTTCTCATTTATGAGAATAGTTTGTCAAAGTGACTGGATTGTCTCAATAATACCACACAAGTAGTAATAATTTAGATAATTATTTAGAGTTATCTACATAGTAATTGTTCACAAGATGTTTAAGAGATAAATTTGAGTGGCCTCGAGTTGGAAATGACAATGATCAAAGATTAGAATCATGAGACAATGATTGTCAGTTAAAGGGTAGTGTTCATGAAGGAATGAAAAAGATGCGTAGAGATTCTAAGTTATACCTATACTATGCACTGGCATCGAATCATGTAGTAAATCATTTTTTTCATAAGCCTATAGTGAAATACAGAAGACACAAACCTAGAAACACATGGTCACAACCATTAAAATGCAAAAAAATAGTGCTAGAGGAGGAATAGTGAGTTTGAGTATTCCAAAGTAGGCATAGTCAGAGGTAAAAATTTTATGCACCTATCTAGGGTTTTGAGAGCTAATAGATATCTTATTTTCATAGTGTAATCAAGTATGGTTTGCATAGATTGAGTTCTAGTTTGGAGTTTCATGAGGTTGTGCCTAGAGATGAAGTCTCCATTTTATTTCTAGAAATAAATGAAAACAACAAAGAATGAAAGCATATTCATTTTGGAAAAATGAAGAGCATGATTGAGGTCGTGACCATTAGGGTAAGGGTTTCTTTTATAGTTTCTATAGAAACATACAACCATGGCATTGAAATACCAAAAAAATCCAAGAAAAATGTAGAGAGTGCATCAAATGAAATCACAACATCTCACTTTTTTGCTAAAATCTTTTAAAAAATTCATGAGGAGTTGCATCGAGCATGAGAATGCATAGAAAGATTCAAATATATTCATCATTCCTCATCTATAGAAGCTCGAGTTTCTTAAAGAAAATGAAAAGAGTGCAAAGTTCGAGTGACCAGGAGCTTACCCAAGCCTTTTTTGTTGATTTCTAATGAAAGGTGCATGAAAAATCTGTTTGCAGCTTCCATGGAAGACCAGGTCAAAACTCTCTATGAAAGAATGCCAAGTGAAAGAATGAAATGAAAATGCTTTGGCCTCGGTTTTTGTTTTTAGGGTTTCTCTTTACCCTAGAAGGGCCGATAAAAGCAAAGGATTTTTTTCCTTCATTTTAAATTTTCTCACATGAAATTAATTCCCCTTTGTATTTTGTCATCATGCTAGGTGTCTAAGGGCCCTTTATGACTTATGATTTGTACTGACTCACCAAGGTGTAGTCGAGAGTTATCCTTTGTATTTTGCAATAAAAATGTAATGTAAAGCATTGTTGAAATGGTAATTTATAAACCATTTTAATTAATATTATTTGTTGTGAAAAAGGGGATAATGTGTTTGTTTCAAGGGATTGGTCAAAAGGGGATTTAGTTAGCTTTGATGATTTTGCAAGCTTTCAGGGGTGGTTGAAGCAATTGGTTGAACATTGTGTTTATTTTTGCATTAACCTGAAATGTGAAGCATTTGAGTTAAATGATGTTATTATAAATCATTTAACTAAAATTGCTATTTTTTAAATGCAAAATTGAAAAAGCATGTGTTGATATGTATAAACCAAGGGAGAGCATATAATTCAGTCTTATGCTTTTGCAAGCACACCAAAGGTGTGAGTCAAAGAAATTGGAGGCATGTGGAGAATTTGGAGATGATTGACCAACATGGGTGATCCCATAATACTAGTTTTCAATTTTTGGTCAAACTGGACACTGAACTGATTTTTTCTAACTAAATCTTCACTTTTAGGCACCTATAGTAGCTAAACCGTGAGGAATTAGAAGACGGTGCAAACTAGTGATTTGTGACATTTTGTTTGTAGATTCTAAATATATTTTTTTCAAATTTTTTGTAATCATATTGCACTTCTTTTTCCATCTCTTTCAAAAACTAGTTTTTTTAGTAAACAACATTTTTAAGGAGTGACACTCATCGTATAACACATAACTTTTTTTCCATGAAGGATTAAATTCTATTTTTTTCAAATTTAGATTTTTAACTATGATATCTAGTGCTTCCAATTGGTTTCATAGTGTTTTATTGAATATTTTTTCCTTAATAAAGTTTCAAAGTGAAACCAATTACAATTCAGACATAGGCGGGCTGTATAACACAACTTTTTTTGTATGTATCAAAATTTGTTTTCTTTTGTTGGATCAAGGACTTCAATATCTGGTGCACTTATATTTTTCAAAAACATTTTTGATAATCTTCTCTTTTTCCACATGTATAGAACAAAGAGCTTATTTTTAGTGAAAAACCTACATTCACAAGAAATAAAAAATAAATATAATAATAAAATTAAATTTATTTAAGATTATACTTTTTGGGAAGCTTATAATAAGGAATGCATACTTACAAAAAATAAATTTTAAAAGAATTCATTTGATCCCCCAAAAGGTAAATCAAATGAGGTTATTTATCATCATTTTGATAGGTGTAAAGGAGACTTCGTTATAGGTATGGATTAAAACTAGCAGGGTTCTATCCAAGGGGGTTTGATATAAGGTAGTTTGATCAAACCCTCTTTAATTGGAATGCTTTAAATAATTTTTTAAAAATCTTAAATCATTATATTTTCTAAAAATATGTGATTTTAGCAAAAATCAGAATCTCCCAAAAATTGTAAACCAGCTTTGTGGGATCACCCACATGGGAATGGTGTGTGGGTTATCTTTGATTGATTTTGGAGGGAATGGACCATTTGGAGGTACTTTTGTCACACTTTTAGTGTGACTTGGGTCATGGCTTGAATTTTCCACATTTTGGTGACCTTTTGGAGGGGTTTTGGAAGCTTCTTTTTTGGCCTTTCTGTTGCATCCAACCAGGAGTTTCTAGGACATGTGTGGGACAATTGTTGCAATTTTGCATAAGTAACTTCAAATAGAGTTTTTGAAGGGAGTTATTTCTTTCCAACAGTCTTGTAACTCATCTTTGGAGTTATCTTTTAGTAGGACCAGTATTGTAACTCTTTGACAGATTTGTATACTAGTGAGTACCTTAGATATCAATGATATTGAATATTTTTCCTTCTCGTTTAATGCTTTATTGTGAGAATCTAGTGATTGATCAAATTACTTGTGAAATTTAGCTTTTCCTTGTAATTTTGTCTCATGTTAAGCACCTTTTTTGTAAAAAAGTATGTTGTTGTAGGTTATAAACTATGTTTTAGAATGCAAATACTTTTAGTTGTGAAACCTCTTTCCTTCTAAGAGTCTAGCATTAAAACCTCCTTATAAAGTACTTATGTAAGAAACATACTAAAGTGAGTTGTGTAAGACAAGATTTGTCATTGTTTGAACTATGTGCAAGCTATTTTATAGGTCTTAAGTAGTGTTTTGGTGCATCACCTTTTAAGGATTTCAGTTAGTTTTATTTTCAATTTTTCTTCTTACTCTTTCCTCGGGAAATCACTAGTTTAGCATTAATTTAGGTGACATCAATTAGGAGCCAACCTTATCTGGAGGTCCACTCCAAGCTTAGGTGACCCACTGCCTAGGAGTGTTCCCATGTTGCTCCAAATTGCTATGTTTTGCAACTTAGTAGGGGTGCAAATTTGAGAGTATAATAGGTATATTGGGGTCTTTTAGCAATATGTGGTAGTGCCACTAGTTAATACATTATTGCACATTTCTATTTAGTTCTCAATTATTTTAGGAGTTGGTTTAGATAGGGGCCCTCCCTCGAGCTACATATATAGAGGTCATCAAGGGAGAGCCATTATATCAAGCTATATTTTAATAGTAATTAGGGTTCGTATGATATAATGGGATTATTTATTGGATGTCACAAAAATTTAAGCTTAGAAACACAAAGCAATATAAACTCATACTTTGGTGATTTATAGTGAACTTCACTTTTATTTTTTGGGTATACTTCTAAAATATGTGTTGGTTAATGGTAGACACTTTAACTATTTCTATGCATAAATATTAAGTCTCTATGATTGATCCATTCTCTATAAACTTAAAAATTTCCTTGAATTTAAATGCGTAATCTTTGCTAGTTTGTCCTTTGTAGATCATGCACCACTCTAGAACTGGAATAGCTTCAACTTACTCAAATCAATTTTAAAATGATATTTTCTTTAATATATTCCATGGGAAAATGAAATTAGGTTAATTCTCCATAGAATAATATATTACAGTGAACAAACTAAAATAAATTTTGTAACATAGGTTATAATGAGTAAGACAAACTATATGAAATTTAATGTCAAGCTACATTCATATAAAGCCTATGTTGGTGAAATATTCAAGTTGTAGTAAAAATGCTAAAGTCAATCTAATGTATGAATTTTAGTAGGTGTCATCAAAAGAGTAGAAATTATTTTTATGGAGCATAAGGAATGGATAGAGAAAGATGATAAGATAGGGATGTAATGAAACTTAACTATTATTGTTTAGGAACTTACCTTCTTTCTTAATTATTGCTTAAATTTGGTTAGTAGTTTGATTTTATTGTTCAACTACTATTTTTGATAAGATTATTCAATTTCAATTTTTAAATAATGAGTGAACTTCTCAATTCACCCCAAAATTTTATTAAGAGTTATTGTATTTCTTGAATGGTGTTTAAAGATTCATAGTGGATAAGGTTTTTCCAAATGGACGGACATAAACACATACCTTTCCCCTATACTAGAAGTTCTTGAGATCAACAATTCATAACTGGGAAGAATATCAATGATAATTGGTCATTCTCATGGTTTTGGAGTGGATGTTATTGTTGATGACTAAAATTTTTAGGCACACAACCTTATGGGAAACTCAGTTAATGGGGGACCAATTGTGCTAAACTAAGTAACCTCTCAGTTTTAAAGAAGTCGACTCTTCATACATTGGGGGGTTAAAAGGGAAAAGGAAGCAGATATACAAAAATAAGATATAAAGCTAAGGTGATACACCAATTTTTCAAGTAAATAGGCATAGGAAATATTCCTTTCGGGTGAGATTTGAGGGCCTGTTCAACAATCTACATGCCCCAAAATAATAAAAAGCATAGATGAAAATCTAAAGAAGCCAATTAAATAACATAATATAACTTCCATATGCATTCATTGGACATGAAGACTACTAGATTGATCTAAACAAAAAACTTATATTAAAATTATAGAAGCTTTGTAGATAAACTACTCAGTATAACAAACCAACACTGTATAATGTTTTATCAAATAACTAAGAAATATAGAGGCGAAACAGATTGGCACAATTTGGAAGTCTTAATAAAAAAATTAAAAACAATACAAAGGCCAAGAATTTTTTTAGTGCTTTCTCCATGTATTTTTGAACCCTTTTTCAGAGAGACTAAGTAGTATATATAGATCTTTTCCATTGCCTAAATGTTGGGCAACAAAAAATATTCCCAAGCACGGATCATGCCTCCCATGGCAATGATTCTCCCTAATAGAAATGACATGTTGTTTCCTTGAACAAAGTGCACTTTCCTACAAATGATGACTATGGTCTAGGAGTGGAAGCAAAAAAAATCTCCTAAAGACATGTGTCAAACCACCCAAAGAGTCTGTTAGGACATGTGGCATAGAGGCAAGGCTTCTCATTTCATTCATTTATCCTTCCCTTGTGGCTATGGTTCCTGTGGAGATGACACATGGTGTAGTATTCACTCAAAGTTTTGACTATGGGATCCACCAAAAAGGCACTGATGGAAGATGCAATGTGGCAACTAGGCATAGCCTAGAGATGAAGCAAGGTAAGAGCGCACTCAAAAGCACACACTATCGACACGTGGCACAATTAGATGTAGGCACTTCCAAAAAGGAGCCTAAAGAGATGCTAACACATAATGCATGGGCCAAGAACTATCACAAAATCCAATAAAACATATCCGGAGGGAGCTTAAGGATTATTTAAATCCACATATTTTGGTGACTAACAAGGGGCATTTCGCCTGCAGAATGAGAACCCAAAAATCCTGGTTCTAAGACTAGAGTCCTATCCATTGGGAAACACTTAGAGCTTTAAAAGAGCGATATGTAGAGGTAGCCAATCTACTTCAGATGGCATTGATAAGGCGCATAAATTCTCTTTCACCTCATGTAGATCGATAAATTCCTTGAATGGTAGCTTTGCGGAGATCCTAGTCCCAAACTCTAGTTGGAAAAGAAGTTGTGCTATCAGATGAATGGCACTTTCAATGTCCACCATTGTGGGAGGTTAATTGAATGAATAGAAAGTAGATAGATCCTATTTCTTTTCCTTGATCTTTGCTGCAATATGCTCCATTGTGGCCATTGATTGATCAGAGAGAAAAGGAGAGGGCAAGCCCATCTAAGTCAAATGAGAGAATTGCATTTGCATATGATTCATAGTCAGACTCAGTGCGACCAAGAAATTGTTAGCTTGGAGGAGTACTGCATGATAATTGATGAATTCCTTCACCCTTTTAGCAACCAACTTCTGGTCATCTATTCCTGCCTTCGCCAAGTCCGTATTTTTCACTGTATACAATTTTCCTAGCAATTGCTCAGCCTTAGGTACACTCTCAACAATAAATTGTGGAATTTTTTCAATTGTGCCACACACCTCCTCGCTTAATTTTTCCACATCCACCATGAATTGTAGTTCTGGTTTTAGGGACAAAAAAAAGGCTTAACCTTCTCCTAGTAGGAGACATAATTTTTGCACCACCAAGAGGGAATCTGATTGAGGAACAGAGGGTTGGGAAGGAATTTTTAATAGATTTATCTCAACCTCCTTTGACCCAATTTCTTCCATCAGCTCCTAAATCTTCTTGTTAGATGCAGTGAGTTGTTCCTATAGAGTTGTCAACTCTGCATCTTTGCTTTTCAACAACTCCTTAGCTTGACTTTAGGTTGCACTTTCTTTTTCCAAAGAGACATTTACCTCTCGAATCTCCTTTTCAAATTGAGCCCTTAGGTCCTAAAGTTCTTTGTTTTTCTGTTGCATTTCTTTTTCCAATTTATCTTACTGATCCCAAAACTCTTTGTTTTTCTGTTAAGCTTCTCTCTCCGTTTGGGCCAATCAGTCTTGAAGTTCCTTGTTTTTCTTGCAGATTAACAACCAAGTTCGGATCTTGAGACTGGAACTTTGCAAGTTCCTCCTAGATCTTGGCCTTTTCTATTTGTGCTTATTGAGACAAGCATGTGATTTTGGCATCTTTAGCCTTTTCTTTCTTTTGTAGGATCTCCACTCTTTCTTTGACATTCTTGAGCCCCTCTTCCATTTTGGTTAGTTGATGAATACACTTTAAGAAATATGTAGTCATGACGCGTTGAGTTTCCTCTATTATTTCAACATTTTCCTATGGTTGAGCCTGGTGTAGATTGATCCCTATGGCATGGATTGTGTAATCTTCAGTTTTCATTTTCCCTTGATGTTTGATGGTGTTGGGCATCATGGATGCAAATGGTATCAACCCTTGTTCCTCATTAAAGAAATTTTTCATGAGTGGTTTGGTAGGTCTCGTGGCATCCTTTTATTTTCTTTTCTAGGCTCTCCTAGCTCATGCCATATTATTCATGCTATTTTTCCCAAAGAATTCTAATGGAAACTTAATCAGTTCACTGGAAAAGGGTACATCAGGAGGAAGAGAAAAAGGGAAAGAAATCATCTAGAATTCTGATGATGTTTGCCTTATCAAAGTGACCATTAATGGGGAGAAAGGGGGAATGCTATGTGAGGCTCTGGTGAAAGGGGAAGCATCTATAGAACTCACAACAGGTGGTGGCATGGGTTGTGAAGATGCATAGATAATCATTTGTTGGGAAAGCTGAGTAGAAGCTGACACCACTAAAGCAAAAGGGTTTGCAATAGAGGGCTCGAATGAGGTCCCTACAAAAGATGAAAAATACCACAGGGATGCAAAAATAAACCATTTGATTAGGGGGAAGGAAGACTGAGAAGAACCTTGCATGGGTGTAGAAGCAAAAAATGACAGGTCGACACTTGAGGTAGTCAGAGACGTAGATGCAACAAGGTTAACCAAAGACTAAGATGTGAGAAGAGGAGGAGAGAAAAGTACCTGTTCCACTGAAGACTCTGATCCTTGGCTCATTGTAGTAGGTAGTTGCAAGCTTTCTCTTGATGTGATATTGGTGTCCAACCTCTTCTCAGGTGGAGAATTGTCCATGTCTATGACTTCTTGAGATTGTTGAGTCACCCTGGGTCTCTTAGTAGTTGGTGTACATGGTTGCATGATTGCTGCATGGGATACAACCACTTGTGTGCTCAGTGGATTTTTGTTGGGCCCAACCAATGCTTTTCTACCTCCCTAAATTTGAGCCTTCTTTGCCTCTCTGGCTCTGAATATTGTATCTGCTTCCTCCTTATCCATTTTATCATCTTCCTTGGCATCGGTTTTGTCATGCTATCTATTCTAGAGATAATCAAACTTGTAATCCATATATGCATCTTGGAATTTGGTATTGAGACACTTGGTCTCCTACCGATACACCCAAAAGTCGACATTCTTCTCCTTACTCCACTGATGGTTCCTAACCAATTCATTATAAAAGGTGGCTATGATTTTGCACTTGTCACTGGCTTGGGCCAAAGAGAAATAAAAAGATAGCCATGGTAGCCTTCTCATTTTTGAGGGAATATAGGCTAATTCCACAAATAGACTATAGTTTCCTAACACCAAATTTCACCAAGTCTCCTAGTAGGGTTGGGCACTACGAGTCACCTTAATATTGAGATGCACTAAGTCATCTTCAGGATTGTATTCCCATTTTTCATAGATCAACACTAGCCCTAGATGAGCAAGCTTCACAAATAACATACCTTGTGTCTACTTCTTTTCCATTATTACTATACCAAAGCTTAAGGGGCATTTGAAAATGCCTTTCTAATGCTTTCCCCCACAAAAATTGCACTCTATAATAGCCAGTTGCCTAAATACTTCAAGGGCCAACACCTTGTTTGTTACATAGACTAGGAGCCAGAAAGGTTCCTCAGTAAAACCATGCACCCTAACAAATGAAAACTCCTCTCCAAGGAACCAGTCATAGGGAGGGAAAAAATCTTTCATCCATCTCACTTGCTCAACAGAGAACTAGAAACAGCCAACTTGACCCTCATCAAAATATTACAATATTTGAGTCAAGAATGACTCAAAAAATGCATAATAATCATGATTTGCAGAAAGGAGATGGGTCCATGTAGAGATCAACTTTCTCACCCCATTTTCATAAAAAATGGACAAATTCATATGCTCTTTAAAGAAATCAGGGTTTTGATGTAAAAACATATGAGCAAGAAAGGAGGAAAACCTGAATCTATACTATGTGTGATACTCCTTGAACTAGTGCACAACATCTCCTGAACAATGGCCTCTACAAAGTCATACCAAAACAGGGTATGTTGTTTTCTTAATTGGAAACCCATACCCATTTGAAACTCCTACACCTCTTTGTCACTGTCTAGGCCATAAACAAAAGCCAACATTGAGAAGACATCTTGTATGTCTGAATTAAAACTATTGTTCCCAATTGGAAACTGAGGTAGATGCTTATCTCCCTTGGGCCTATTTTTTTCATAATTGTAAAAAACTCAGGGCATGGGTTATGGTCTTCTAGAATGTGTCTAATTTTTCTGTGGTGAATTTCTTAGGTGCTTTTGAAATATTCCTAGTCGAGATACATAGCATATCCCGAATAGCATCAACGCTAATTACTACTCCCAAGTTCTGGCCTTCTATGATTCTTGTATCTAGATTGAAATTTTTGGCACATTCATGAACTAGCTTAGGGAGATGATGCACTTAGGGAACCATATACTACAGAAGACCACAAAACCATAGCTTGTATGCCAAATACTCTTTGTAATTAGTCTTGACCTTTTTTATTTTTTCACAAGCTGCTTCCCTAAGACTCTTAGGGCTGGTTTTAAGCTCAGGGTCATAGATATTGTACCAATCTTCTACTATATAGACTTTGTTTATATGAATAGTGTTTTGTACGACCCTTGTGTGAGTCCACATTGGATTTTATAGCATCCCTAGCGAGGCATAAGAGATATCACTAAAAACATGGGCCATTGGCACTACCATGATGGTGTTCGATAAGTTTCTAATCATTTCTTCTTGAGCTACCATCTTAGGATTCTATACCATCTTAGAACTCTATGAAACTTTTGCAAATGCTTAACCTCTCTATGTAACATTGGATTCTTTCTCATCAAACTGAATACTCAACCTTCTTCGTAGCACTCTTCTTTTGCATCCAACATTACCTTTCTCAAAATGAAGTTGGAAACAACGACTGCTTTTAGCAATAAATTTGACATGTACTGCCAATTCATTCATTCATGTGAAATGAATTCCTACTCTTTGGAAAAGATACTAATTCATAATGAAAATTAGCCATCATTTCCTATGATGCCATCTCTTAGGAATTTGAGCCAAAAATTTAAGGCATATGAATCCTTTCACATGCTTTTTCACTTAATAACTTTATGAGAATGATTAAGCAAAGAGCGTAATGATTACACAAAAAGATTTTGATTTGATCCTTCTAGACTGAATTGCATCCACAACTAGACACTTGGCACTTGACCGTGCCGGTTACCACTTGCATACACTATAAGTTTTAGCTAATTAATTACCACATCTTACTTCGCACACAACAAGTAGAACCTAGTTGGATTTTTGAGTTAGCACCTCGATCAACAACATTCTTATCACACACATCATACTCCAAGCTACCTCTATAAATAGAGCGAAGGATAATAGCAAAATTCATACTTGGTAATTAGAATTATTGGTAGAGACAATGGATACTCCCATTAGGTTGACTAGAAATAGGTCTCAAGTAGCTTTCCTAGGAGAAATTTCAAGTAGGCATTTGAAGCGTATGATGAAGAATAAGCATTCCTTATCCATCGTTGCAATTAAGTGGGTGTTGGGAAAAGACTTTATAGAATACGGGGACAAATATCGAGTAAATACTAATATTTTTTCTTACTTTCTTTCCTCTTTGCTGGATATTTAGGTACTGAAACCAATGATACTAAGGCTTACCAGGGATATTTTTTCCAAGTGCTATCTCAAAGGGCTCGAGGGAATTGTAATGACTACAGTGTATGGCCTTGGTATTCCAATTGTAAGTGATCTCTATCATAATATTGAAGAGGATGCGGTGGTTCCTTGGGTGCCATTCCTAAAGGGATTTCACGCTATGAAAATTGGGGAACACTGTCATAGGGCATCTCGCACTTGCCACTTCCTACTAAGGTGCTTTAATGTAGAGCTTTTCTATGATGTGGAGTGGTATAATGATTTTAGAGACTTGGTGTATCCTCCTTCCCATGTAGTTGTTGTCAAAGCTCCTGCTATTCTTGCTACCCCTGCTACTCATATTCCACATGAATGAAAACCTCTCTTTTTCTCTTTTCTCTATATATATATATATCTCGAAATGCTTCTTAATATATATATTCTCAAAAATCTTGGCCTAAGATTCATTTTGTATGGTAATATCACAAAGTAAATATTACCATATAATGAATATATATTGCTCTTTTTTCAATCTCCTATCTCTTTTGTTTTTGGCTGCCTTCCGTTTCAAAGGGTTCTACATGAATGAAAACTCAGTCGAACAAAACACACTAAAATAATTACATATTTACATATTTACATGGTTAAATGGTTAATAAAGCTAATTGAAAAGTTTAAAGTGAATTCCATTGACATGAAGTGCTAATGTTTCTTTTTCCATGTTTTCCAATTCAAATGCATTGTGTTGTTTGCATTGAATGGTGTGATAAGGACCCTCCCATAGACTATCAAATTTGATGTGTTGGCCAAGCTTTGCAACTCTTCCATTGTATTTCAGCACCAAATCTCCACACTTAATACCTTGGTCAAAGGTTTTCCTATCAAACAATTTCTTAAAAAACCATTGTTGGTTGCACATGGTCGTTAGTGCATTTTTCCTTTTCTCTTCTACCTCTTATAATTTAGCTAACTAGACCTCCATGGCTCCATTTTTCTCTACTTATAGAGATTTAAGAAATTGTAGTGTGGGAATTTTCATGGAGACAGGCAATAGTGCTTCCTTCCTGTACACTAGCTCATACGGGAAAGTCTTTAATACTTGTTTGGGAGTTATGTAGTCCACCCAGAGCACTACTTTAAGGATCCCATGCCGCTCTCTCTGGTGTTTTGACCCTATTCTTTTGATAAGTTGGACTAAATTCTTATTATTCGACTTGGCTAGACCATTTCCCTATGAGTAATAATTTGAGGATGTCTTTAGGAAAATTCCATGCCTAAGTGAAAATTGACATACCTTCAAACCTAGGAAGGATTTTGTGTTGTTAGAGATGATGGTTTTAGGTGGGCCAAACCTGGTTACTAGTTCTTCCAGGAAGTTAACAATCTCTGCCTCAGCCACATTCTTCAAAGGAATGGCCTTAGCCCATTTGGTGAAATAATTTGTGGCCGTAAGGATCCATTTATGCCAAGTACTAGATGTGGGATTAATCATCACAATGAATTCAAGACCCCATTGAGAAAAGGGTTCTTCAACTATTATTAGATTTAGAGGCATAGCCGAATTATTTCTCCTTCCTACTAAGAATTGGCATTCTTTGTAGGATTTGACTAGAGAGTTTGAATCATTGAATAGTGTAAACCAAAAATATCCCACACTCATAATCTTAATGGTGGTGGTCTTAGTAGAGAAATGTCCATCTGTGGGGCTGCTATGGAATACATCCATAATTTTTTGTGACTTCTCTTGAGTTATGCACCATAGACGAACAACATTGAAATTTCTTTTAAGGAGAACCCCTTCAATGAGCACATACTCATTGTTTTGTAATCTGTAAAACCTTTTCTTCTGAGAAGGGAATCCCACTCGATATTTCTCGGTCTGCATAAACCTTATTCTACCTACCAACTAGTAGGCAGACTCATATTCATTTAGTATAACTAGCTTAGGTTGTTCCTCCTTGACTTCCACTTCATTATCTGATGCCAAATATTCACATAATCCTCTTCCTCACATGATCTTTGTGGGCTTAACCTCAATTTCCTACTCAAGGATCTTGGTTATCTAGTTTTCCCTCTTCTTGATAATCTCTCCTTCCATAATGTACTCACACACACTCGAATGTGCCACGTATATGACCAACTTGCGGCAAGATATGAGGTGTCAAAATTTTTTAAGCCCCTTGAAAATGGCAATAGCTTGCCTCTTGAAAAACTTATACTTCATCTCATAGTATTTTAAAGTCCAGGAGTGGAAGGCTATCATATGTTATCCCTTCCCTTCATTATCTTTTTGAGTTATAATATTAGCGATGCTAAACTTGCTACTGAACACATACATTATAAAGTCCTTTGATAAGTCTAGATTCACCAACATAGGAGCTAAAGAAATAGCCTATTTGACCTTCTCAAAGGCTTCTCTTGCCTCTTTTGTCCACTTAAATAACTAATACTTCTTGAGCATTAGGGTGAGAGGTCTAATTAAACCCGCATAATCCAAAATGAATTTTCAAACAAAATTTACCTTCCCTAGGAAGGACTGAACTCCCTTTTTATTTACTGGTAGGGGAAGTTCCTTGATAGCCTTCACCTGATTTGGATGAATAGAAACTCCATCTTTGGACACTACATGTCCTAATAATTTTCCTTGGGGTTCTCTAAAAACACATTTTTATGGGTTTAGAGATATCTTGAACTCCTAGCATTTTTTTAAAACCATTTCAAGATGATCAAAATGATCATATTTTGACTTAGAGAATACAATAAGATCATCCAAGTAGATCAAGATGATTTTATTGATAAATTCTCTAAAGAAAATATTCGTTGCTCACTGAAAGGTTGCTCCCACATTTGAGAGGCCAAAGGGTTTGCATAGGCAAATGTTCCTCACTTAGTAGTGAACATTGTTTTGTGTCAGTACTCCTCTTTGACCCATATTTGGTTGTAGCCAAAGAAGCTGTTCAACAAAGAAAACATTTTCAAACCAACCATTGTTTGCAAGATTGATTCCATGGAAGGCAATGGGTAGTGGTCCTTTAGGGATGCCCTATCCAAATCCAAGAAATCAACACAAAGGTAGATGTCCCCATTTTTCTTTCAAACCAGAACCAGGTTGGACCCCCATGTACTATGCTTGATTGAGAAGAAAATTCAGGAGTGGATTAGTTTCCTCATCTCTTGTGCCATTAGTGCCTCAATCTTTGGGTTTACTAGCCTTTGCTTCTAGCAGACAGGTTTTTCCCATCCCATCAATTCTATGGTATGTTGGACAATGTTGAGATCATATCTCTTGAGGTCATCATATGACTAGGCCACTTCTCCTTTATAATTTTTACAAAAATGCATGAGCTTGTCTTTATAATGTTACAAAACATCTTTCCAGACCTTAAGCTTCCTTCCATCTCTGACTTGAAAATTTGCATAGTCGCCCTTGTCCACTACAAACTTCCTATTGTCATTTCTTGCATCATCACAATCGAATAGATTTTTGAGAGTGAACAGTCCTTTCAGAAGCTTGTTGGACCTTAGTTGAATAATTTTCCCTTCATAAGCTTCTGCAATTTTTGGTTGAAGTTGATTGGAAAACTCTCTTGAGTGTTGAATGAATGAGGTAATTTTTTCGTCACTTTCAAACACTTTCCAACACTGGTCATTGTCTGGGATTGTGGGTTAGACAATCACTCGCACATTCTTTTTTTTCTCAATTAAGTCAGAAATAGGGTCAAATTGATATCATATTGTCACCATGCGATCTGCAACTACATTATACTCTCTAGGCATCATCTAGATATTGAAGGCTTCAAAAATTTCAATTAGGTCCCAAAATCTATGTCTATAAGATCGCATGTAGACATTCTTGGCTGCAGAGACCACCTTAGACCTGATTGACTATTAGCTCAAAGTCTTTGAACACCATTATTTGTTTAATGCCCATCTACTCCTCAAGACTTAGACCTTGCACAAGGCCCTCATATTTAGCTTCATTGTTTGAATAGGAAAATTGAAAGTGAAAAGATCTGAGTGTCTTCTCATTGGATGGGGATGTATCTCATATCCTACATCAACCTTGCATCTTGCTCCATCAAAATGCAACATCCACAACTTTGAGGTTTGACCACCCTCAGGTTCCTTTATCACCTTCAGAATCACTTGATAATTTCCAATTCGGTGGCATGATAATTTCCAAAAGGATCAATGTTCATAAATTCACTCAAGATGACCTCTTCTTCATTAGTCCAGTCTTCGGTCACCTTCTCATCCTCAAGTAACTTAGTACAATATATCTCATCTTTGGTGATAGAGGTATGAGTAGCCTCAAAATTTATCATGGCTTCATCTGCTACATGTTCTGAATGCAAAGGTTCAAACACTATCTTCATTTTCACTCCATGCTTGGTCCTAAGAATTAAGTTTGACCAATCTAAATAAAGATACCTGCCTATCTTGGTAGTGATCTCCTAGGATAAGCAAAGACCAAACATGGGAGGGACATCAATGATCATGGTATCTTGTGGGACTGTGATACTAGGGCATGGGAATAGAGTCAAGGGGAGGTTCTTGATGAAACCTATAGTTTCAACCTTATTCCCATCAAGCTACATAACCCCTCTGTTTAAAGGTTTGTAGCTAAGTCCTAAAGCTTCAACTATTTTCTTGGGCATGACTATGGTGCTAGCACCAGAGTTAAGCATAAAATTATGCACAAATTTTTTACCCACAATGAGAGTTAAGAAAAAGGGTTTTGGCTTCAACTTACCTCTACTTTTGGTAGAGGCTTCCTCTCCATTATTTATGAGGACTTTAGCCTGTGACGATGAATCAATGACCTTTTCCTTTGATGGTTGCTATGTTGGCTCTATGCTTGTATCTTCCATCAATAGAGCCTTCTATAGTAATGAATTATATTATGGGATAGCTAAGATATCCCAAACAAATACATTAGTAGAGGATTTCTTCAACTATTCTACCATAATGAATGGGGGTGGATTTAAAGACTTCTTCTCCTTATAATTTGTTATAAAAATCTCCTTGTGTGGTTGAGATTGTTGTACAGCCACAGAGGAACTGGGAGCTTGGTCAAGAACACTTTTGGGCTATTGAGTGACTGATTCTCCCATGAGTCTCCTCTTCGAGCAAGTGTTATAATTTGATTGCACTTGCAAGGCCTTTGATGTGGAAATGTCATTTGCAAACATCACCTCTTCTTGCATCCATGAGAAGAGCACATGGTTGGGAGCTATATTTGTTTCTTGCTCCAAGGACATTCCTTGCATTTGAGTAGTGAGTAGCATGTTTTCCATTTGCAGAGAGGCATAAGCATAACCTCTTGAATCTAGTGCAATACCTTAACTGTGATATTTTTCCACTCTTTTTTGTAAATTGCCATGTGGACAATTTTGGGGCATATGTACCTCATTGTAGGGGAAGCACCAAGGATTGGTATCATCAGCAAGATTATTTTTCCCCATTATCATCTCTCTATTCAAAATTGGGTGAATATTTTGTAGTTGAGTAGGCACTCACATAATTTGACTATTTTTTTGAGTTTGTGGATTCATGCACGTACCTCCTTGGAACTGATTTTGCTAGTAGGAAGGTCTTCTACCTTGGTAATTTTGGAAAGCTGGCTTCATAGGTGTAGAATGTTATTGCTCACAAGTTATTTCATTTGAGAAGGACCACAACAACTCCTAGATGTCACTCATCTCAAATACTAAAGGGTTGGATGTAGAAGCAACACTCTGTGGCATGCTCAGATATGCGTACATAGATTGGGGAGGAGCATATGCATGTTGGTAGAAGCTATCTCCTAGAGGGGAGCTAACAATTCTATGAATACAAGCATGGTGGGCCAAGGTGGTAAATTTTTGGCATTAATCAAATTATTTTCTACCTTAACAACAATATTATACACATCCAACAAGGTGTTCCCACCAAGGGACTAAATCATCACCGAAATGTCAACATTGAGAGATTTTAGATAGAACATGAATGCCAAATCAACAAGTGGATGAATAGCCATCTGGATCCTTTGCCAAGTTGTGTGAAACCTGACATTGAAGTCAGTCATGGCCTCTTGACCCTAGGCCCGCTTTATTATCACCATCTACTAGAATAGCAAAGATTGATCTACATTGTCTGAAAACCACCCATAAAAAGGATCTCCAAACTAATCCCAGGTGTGGATAGTATTATCTTCTAGAGTACAATGCCAATCTAGTGATTTTTCTTTGAAAGAGTTGCAAGCAACCTTAGTGGTACATTTTTATTAGTAACACCATGCACCAAACACACATCTACCACATCTTGTAGATGATCAGATGGTGTTTTGAGCCTTCCTTGGTAAATTTTGGTAAAGCTTTTAAAGCAAACATTGGGATAGGATCCCACACAACAGGTGCTATCGGTGCTATGAGAGACTTCAGACATCCCATGATACAAAATTTATGTTAGCCATTGGTAACAAGATCGGTGGAGGGATCAAGATGTTCATTAGATGGGATCTTGCTTGTATGGTTACTAGTGGTGGCACTACCAGGCCAAGGAAATTCACTTTATGGGATCTAGTAACAAGTCTATGGCTCATACACCCACTCTAAATTTAGATACATTCAAACAAGGTCCCATCAAGCGTGCTAGAAAAAGAACTGTTGATGCCTAAAATTTATAGGCACACAACCTTATGGGAAACTTAGTTAATGGGGGACCAATTGCACTAAACTGAGTAACCTCTGGGTTTTAAAGAGGTCAGATCTTTATAAATTGGGGGGTGAAAACAAAAAAGGAAGTAGATATATGAAAATAAAATATAAAGCTAAGGCAATGGGCCAATTTTTCATGTAAATAGGCACAATAAATCTTCCTTTTGGGTGAGATTTGAGGGCCCATTCAACAATATACATGCCAAAAAATAATAGAAAGCAGAGATGAAAATATGAAGAAGTCAATCAAATAACATAATATAACTTCCATATGCATTCAATAAACATGAGAAGTACAAGACATGATCTGAACAACAAACTTATTTTAAAATTATAGAAGCTTTGTAGATAAACTACTCAATATAACAAACCAACACAATATAATTTTTTATCAAATAACTAAGAAACAAAGAGGTCAAATAGATTGGAAAAATCTAAAAGTCTTAATACAGAAATTAAAAACAATACAAAGGTCAAGAAACTTTTTAGTGTTTTCTCTATGTATTTTTGAACCCTTTTTAGAGAGACTAAGCAGTATATATAGATCATTTCCACCGCCTGAATGTCAAGCAACATAAAATATTCCCAAGCATGGATCATGCTACTCGTTCACAATGATTCTCCCTAACATAAACAACATTTTGTTGCCTTGAACAAAGTGCACTCTTATATAAATGATGAATGTGGTCCAAGAGTGGAAGCAACACAAATCTCCTAAATACATGTGTCAAACTGCTCAAAGAGTTGGTTAGGACACATAGTGTAGAGGCAAGGATTCTCATTAATTTATCTTTCCCTTATGACTGTGTTTCCCACGAAGATGACACATGGTGTATTCTTCGCACAAAGCTTTGACTACGGGGTCCGCCAAAAAGGTGCCGATGAAAGATGCAATGTGGCAATCGAGTGAAGCTTGGAGATGAAGCAAGGTAAGATGGCTCTCAATAGAGCGTGTTGTTGACACGTGGTGCAAGAGGATGAAGGCACTTCCAAAATAGAGCTTGGAGAGATGCTAACACACAACGCACAAGCAAAGAACTTTCGTAAAACCCAAAAAAACATACCTAGAGGGAGCTTGAGGATTATTTAAATCCATAGTTACCTTAGGAATAAATTGCCAAATAGTATTCTACATAATGAAAATAAAATTTTCCAATTCCCATTGTCATTCTACTGATATCAATGTAATCTAGTAAAAGTATCCTAAACATAGGCAACTTGAGATCATAGTTTGAGTTGAATAAACTTATAAATTAGCTTCCATTTGTTTTTGTTCAAGCTATCTTGGTCACTAACACTATTAGCTACCCTTAGCCCCATTGTCTTCATAAGCGAGCATGTAGCTCAACCGCTAAAGCAACTTCCAAACATATACCAAAAATTGCCATATTCTATGATAGCATTATTCAAAAGTTGACTATCATAGCCATGAAAAAATGGTAAAAGTGTATTTCTACACTCATCAAGATGATATACTAAATTTTTGTTCCTCCTCGAACAAAAATGGCAAAATAACTTTGGAAGACTTATTGGACTAGTTGAAATTATTGGGTGATGCATTTTTGGAGTCAAATCCAAGCAACCCATATTGTTAGGAACTTTGTAAATACATATCAAAATATTCAAGAAAGTTGAAAATTAACCAGCTTAGTGGTACTTGAGTCACAAAATCCATATACATCAGCTAGTTGCATGAGATGTGGGTAATATAGTTGTCAAAGTGACATTGATGTTAAGGTTATTTTGAAAGCACAAATGAACTCTTGTTAGTGTTGAAGAATTAGTAATTGGAGAGGTAACCAAAGAAGAAACACAACATAATAGGACAAGATTGCTCCTCTTGGTAGTAAAATATCACATTTAAAAGAACACATGACAAAAGGAATAATGCCCCTTCCACTGTTATCTCTTTCTCTTTCTCTTCTTTTTCTTCTTGTCTACAAGGGGGTTCATCAGATTCATATCCTTCTATCAACATTGAGCTTTGATGTGATTTTTAATCCACTTTGACATTTGCACTTTCAACTATCTTCATTAAATTTTTGTTGTAACACTTGTATGCCTTTCTCTTTGTAGAGTATCCAAGGAAGATTCCTTCATTTGATCTTTCATAAAACTTTCCCAAGTTCTCTTCATCTCTTTTGATATAACATTTTATTCCAAAAAATATAAAATATTTCACACTAGGATTTTTTCAATACCATAGTTCATAGGGGTGTATAGGAGTGAATTTTCACCCCTTGTACAAATTCCCCTTTCACATACCCTCACCTTAGAAAATCAAATCCAAAGGAAAAATTCCACATAACCCACCTTCCTTCCATCCACTTGAAATTTTTCCTATACGTTGATGAGAGAATATTTTTTGGGGATGAACGTGCAGCGTGCGAACATCTTTGCACCGTGTGTTGTCCCTAATGGATTCCTATGTCTAAATTTGGTAGAGGCAGTACACACCCAATTGGTGTCGATTTGTAATGTCCCTCTTTGACCAACTAACCCGAAAATGCCTTATTCCTTCTCATCCCACCTTCAAAAACATCCACTCTCACTTCATTTCCTCCTCTAGACATTCATTTTCATTCTCTACACATTCAGTGACTGCATTCTTCACATTTTCACTCTCTCAAGCAACATTCCAACATACCATTGTGAGCAATGTAGAATCTTTGAAGCTCCATCAACTCCACATTGCGAGTGTGAGGCAAGCCATATAATTTGTGGGTTTGGAGTCTTGCAAGACCTCCCTTCATCACTACTGTAGATGTGGTGACTTTGCCAAGTCTATACCTTGCATTCTCCTCCATTGGTTAGTGAGCTTTTGGGTGGAGGTGGTAATGCTTCACTCCTCTCCTTTGTGATTTGATATAGTAGCATATTTTTTTGTAGTGTTCATAGCAAGCTTTCTTTCTTTCTTTATCACATATTCTACTTCATTTCTTTCTGGTTGTCTATGGAGGTGGAAACACAAAAACATGGGTCTGGTTGAGGCAGGCCCCTATACAACCCCAACAATTTTCCCTCTTTCTTGTGTGTAAGTGGACATACATTTCGAGCTAGATGGTGAACTGGAACTTTTGCGAGATTATATTTTTCACCCTAGCCTTTATCTACTTGCTTTGTCATCTTCGTCTCTATTTTTCATACTTTCTTATTTTATTTTTCACATCATAGTCAAATAGCTAGGGTGTCAGTTAGTTTTTAGGTAGTTTGTATTGTATTTCATGTTTTCTGGTCATATAGATGCTAGCACCCCCGAGAGATGCCAGTGCATCATGTTGTTGTCCCAGAACCACACTATCATCCTCAGATAGAGAGTTGTTTGAGGTTGTGCCATAGAAAAATGGCCCCTTGTCATTTTCATGGTCTTTTAGACCTTTCCTCTTCATGCTTGGTCCATTTTTGCTTTGATTTAATGTTGCAATGTGGTTTAAACATTCACATTAGGTCCTTAAAATTCAAATTATGGTGTCTTGTGAAGGTGTTGTGAAGTACATTGTAAAAAATTTCTACACTTTTCTTGACTCTATTCATTACAATTCACCTAAAAATCACCTTTTTATTCATTATCAAGTCCTATTTTGAAGTGTTGTAAAGTCTTGTAACAAGATTTCACACTTTTCTAGGCATAATTTCACTATTTACACCTTTCTTATGCTTATTTGACCCCTTTATGCACTTCTAAGGCTTAATTAAGTGTATTTTTGAATGTAAACCTGAGAAACAACATTAAATGCAACTTAATTCCTGACACCCAACTTCATGTCCAAGGTGAGCTCCATTTGCCATGGGTGGCAAATGAGTCCCTCTTGGCTCCAATTTCAAAATATTTCAAATTTTCTTTTAGGTTTTTATCCAAAATTACCTTATGTCAGCCAGTGATGAGGTATCATCAGGTTACTAAGGCACACGTGTGTATGAATATGTGTTTTCCTCCTCATTTTACATCTTCTACAATCTCATAACTTATTCAAGCATTCAACTAGCATTTGAGCAATTTGCATCATCAAATCAAGCACTAATCAAGCATTCAAAGGAAGCCATTGACATATCTTCATATTTTCATCAACAAGTAAGTTGATAGCATTTGCATGTTATTAGTTTATCTTTCTCTTTCATTTCATCATTTTATTAAGGGTTTGATTACCAAAGTGGGATTTGACCAAGTAAATCCCTTTGCCCTAACCCTTAACCATTTTCCCCCTTTGTGCATGTGTTGTGTATGAAAATTTATTAAGCATTTAGGTGTTGAAAAGTGGAGAAGAATTCAACAAATTGTCTCAAGTCAATCATTACCTATTTCAAGCTTGGAGAAGACATGTTTTTTGTTTTTTCCAGGATTAACTTTGTCAACCTGACAAGCAGTCAACCTTAGATCTGGTGCTATAGGATTTGTCCCCTAATTTCTCAAAATTTTGGGAGAGGACTGATTTTCCATCAGTGGTGAATGAGTCCCACCTTAAGGCTAAAAATTTAAGTTTTGTCAGATTCTGGATCCCGACACTCAAAAATCTATTCCTGACAGTTTTCATCAGAAGCAAGACTGATTCGCCATCAGTGGTGAATGAGTCCCACTAGTGATTTTTTGTGATTCCAAAAAGCATTTAGAATATTCTAGAATCTACATCAGACCTCCAGGTGCACTATGATTCAACCTTCTTTTGTTCTATTTTACATTTGTTCATTCTTAGTTCATTGTTTGCATACATCATTGTGTTTTCCAACATTGCATTGTTCTTAGGTTTTTCATTCATAATTAGTCAAAACGTTCATTTAGTTGCATTCATATAATTCCATTTAGTCTTAATTACATCATACATTTCCTAATTTGAGTGAACTAGCTAGATTCTTTGTCCCTCCTTTCTCCTTTTAGGTGAAAAACCCTAGAAGAGTTAGAAAGCCCCAGGGTGCCAAAAATCTACAGTTCATTTTGGTGAACTCACATATTGAACATATTATATTTTTGATTTCCATTGAATATTGCATCGTAGGTTTTGTTTGCATTAAAATTCAATTAGGATATTGTCCTATTTTTTCATCCTAGGGTTTCTTAACTTGCATTAGTGAAAGGCTCATTTAGATTTCATTTTTGCATTGCATATCGTTGAAAAAAATGAAAAATTATATCTGCATCTTTCATTGGAATTTTAAAATCATTTAAATCATTTAAAATTTTCTAAAAAACACAAAAAAATCTCATAACTAGACTCATTTTCCACCTTGGGTGAATCAGTCCACCTGCACATTTCATTATGCATTTTCATACATTTTTCTGGGTAATTCCTGCATTTCTATTCTCTATTGTCATTTCTCTCTTTCAGTTTGTAGAATTACTGTTAATTTCATTTTGCACTTCTAGATTACATTGAATTTACATTCACCCTATCCTTTGTGGTACTTGCATGAGTGTTTGGTGCCCAATTGATAATACTTTAGTGAGACGAAGTTCTAGACTCATGGCTTCCCACAATAGCACTTTTGTTGTGGACCTTGGGATCTCAAGAGTGCCTACTCCTAGTATGGAAAATGGTGCATTAGGAATTGATCATACTACTTCTATTCCTTCCCATTTCCATCCAATGAATGTTGACACACAAAAAAAATCCCTTCCACAAGACAAGGGCATTGTTATTCATGAAGATTTTGCACATTTACAAGAAGACTTGTCTCTTGAAAAAAATTCCACCATTGCCATACCTATAATAGAAAACCTACATCGTTTGATTGAAAGTGATGATGACTTACAAGTCATGAAAAGAATTGCTGAAATATACAATAAACATGCTCCTTCCACATCCCAATCAACAAAAATAGTTGCAATCCAAGGAGGATATAACATTCCTCCCCCTTCAACCATAGCATCCATACCAACCTATACCACTCCTTAAGTTACAACTATGCAATAGGTTAGTCATGTGGCTCCTTTCGCAATTTCAATCAACATTCCAAGTTCTTTTGTGGCATCCCATATTCCATCCTCCACCTTCACCCCTCTTAGTATCCCTTTCACCTCTCCTAACATTACATACACTCCATCTCCATTTTCCCTTCCACCTCATACTCCTTACACCAATCCCATCATTACACAACTCTTTAACACCTTTTCATCCATGCAACAACTCTCCGCCATTAGCCAAAGCCAAAATTCTTCACCAACATACCATGTTCATAGTAGTCCATTATCCCTTGAAATCTTACGCACACAAATTCCACAAGGAATTGAAATGACTCAGTTTGAGAAATACAGGGGTAAGGAAGACCCTACCAACCATGTTAATACCTATATAGCCTTGTATAGTGACTTTGTCCTCGATGATAAATTGCTAGCCAAAATTTTTCCTAGGATGTTGAAAGACACTACATTAGAGTGGTTTTCAAACCTTCCCAATCATTCCATCCGATCATTTAATGAACTTGTAGATGATTTCATAAGTCATTTCCAAGTCCATATGAATCCTAAGAAAACAATGGAAAATTTAATTCATTGTAAACAAAATACCTATGAAAAGGTCACTAACTTCATTTCTTGTTACCTGTCATTGTATGTTCCAATTGATGTCAAGATTCCTGACTCACATTTGCAGAATATGTTTATCTAAAACTTGCACACTCACCTTCAAGATAAGTTGACAATGATGAAGTTCCCTTCGTTCATGCATTTATGCACAACCCTTTGTGATTATCACAACTCAATTTCTAGTCGTGATTCAAATTCCACTTTTAACCAAGCTGACAAACCTGAGCAAAACAACCAAAACAATGCACCAAACTTTAGAAAACTGAATTGAGGATTTTTATAGTTCAACCTGCCTTCTCTGCAACCAACCCAACCTGTTCCAAACCAAGTGGCCATTGTTAAAACAATAGTTCCCTATACCTATGGGGATTTGAAGAGACAATTTACTCCCTTACCTAATAACCTTCATAATGCAATTAACCAATTGCTCCAACAACAAATGCTCACGTTGCCTACCATTAAACCACTCGATACCACCAAGCCTTTACCACCCAACTTTAGAAAAAATGCTTATTTCCATTTTCATCACCAAAATGGCCATGATATTGAATAATGTAAGCGTTTAAAACACTTAGTTCAAGACCTCATTGATTCGAGTCATTTGTCCATTGTGGGTGTAAATGATCAAGGTAATAAGTCCATTGCACACCCTAACTAGAATTTACAAATATTTACCAACCCTATGCCTAAACACAATATTTCATTTGTCAAGGCTAGTGAACCATCAAACCCTCAAGTCATGAACATTAATACAAATAATGAACAACCTTATGGGTATGTGCAAGATCATCATGGAAAAAATAGGCCCTTAAGTGGCAAAAAATTTAGAAAAATCAGAGTTAGGCAACTTGACGTAAAAAATTGAATAAGTTATCTATATTATTTCAAAAATATGTAAGAATAGAATATGTAGCAAATTGAATGTAGTTTCTAAACTACTAGGTTTTTTAAATCTATTTTATGAAAAGTTTGAAATTTCAATGTGGTAATACTTAAATTTTAGGGAAAAAAAGTAGGTGTGTCTGCTTGACCACCCTAACCACAATAAAATGATAATTTTAATAATATTTTATATATAAGTAGAGGACTCATGTCCAAATGTGATGCATTTTTTTTTGTAATCTTTTTCCAAGTAAATAATTAATTACGAATTTTTTATTACAACTTTTAAAAAATATAAAAACTCGTATGTCTGATCGCCTTAACTTGGTCAAAACTTCATGAAATTCATTTTTTTTTAAATCCTATATTATGCAAAGCATAGAATGTGACACATGTGTCAGATTCAAAAAATGTGATACCATTTGAAAGCTATAGATGTTTTTCAATTAGCCTATCAATTGAGACTTTAGTCATAATTCAAATAGAAAATGAATAATAATTATTTATTAAATTTAAAGTCAAGCATAATTTATATTGGTGGAAAGCTGAGAATCTCCTTTAAAAACCATTTTTGTTTCATCAATTTTGGGTAAAAAAAATTCATCAGCCACATACCCTATACATACCCATCATATCACCACTTTTTGGCCCATCATGATCTTGTACATACCCTGATATAACTCCAAATGCTACACAAGTTAATTCTATGGATGAACTTCTATGTACAATAGAAGTTATCCCTCGTACGAGCCCAACCAACAAAAATATTGATATCACTTTTTCTTCCAAAGATATACTCAAAAAGCTTCTTGATGGTCCTCTTTACATAGCCAGCTGAATCTATGATAAGCCCACTAATGGGATATTAATAGAGCCCACCTATGATGAGAATGTGATCACAGAAGAATTTTTAGTATTATATGAGTTGTATCAAGATAACTATAATAAACCAATTGCATGGGTCAAAGCACATGTTGGTTTTGTGTGCCCTACGATTAGATTGATCGTACTCCCCTTACAAGTAGGACCTGAAAATTTGGAGGTGACATTTTCTATTATTTCACAATCAGACCAATTTCGTCTGCGGCTAAGTCACTCTTGGCTTCACTCAATGAAAGTGGTCCCTTTTATTGTTCATAAATGTTTGAATTTTCCACACGACAATGAAATATTTACCATAAACCATAGTGGCTTTAATCCCTTATCTTATAAATGTAATTTTTCCCTAGAAGCCTTTTCGCTTGAACCTATGGAACCCATCACCCCTTGTAAGGATTTATTCTTTATAGGCTATCGTAATTTCAAAGCCAAATACATAGCTGAATTGTCTCTTTCGTCCCCATCCACTTCCACTCCTCCTATCCTAGAAGAAACAGTGCTTCAACCTGAATTTGACATTGAAAAAACCACACAACCTCATGAAAAACCACCCATAAACACTTCCCCTTCCTCGTTTAAATGACCAAGATAAAATGAAACCAATCCTGTCATGCATCCTCACATTAAACAGGTGTATAAATCTAAAGAGAAAGTGATTAACCCATTATCTTTAGTTTCTTTTGTTCTCCCCCCTTCAGAAGAAAAGGAACCTATAATGGAGCAACTTTCTCTTACACCTCAACAAATCCAAAATAAAATTAAATGAAACCATGGTGCTAGAGAGCGTAGGCGTTGTCATTGTCTCCTTGCTTGTTAGTCTCAAATGGAAGAAAACAATGAAACCCAACCTCTGCCTTTGATGGAAGAAATAGATGATCACTCTCCTCCTCTTGGCCCACCACAAGACAACACAATCCAACCCTCACAACAAAATGAACCAATCCAACAACCACAACTTTTGCTACATCCTTCCTTGGAAATAACCCTTTGTCCTCCTACTGTAATCAATATTGATGATGATGATGATGATGAAGAGATTAAAAAAATAGATGAAGAAGTACATAACATTGTAAACTCATTATTTTCATCTACCATGGGCTTAAATGATAAACCTTCTCCACCAAGTGAAGAACTTGGTACATCTCCTAGTTTGACACTTGCAATTCTTCCTTTGGATAGTCAACCACCCTCGCAATACACTATACATGATTGGGAGGAAGATGACTTGTTAGATGGTTGACTTGCATTCACCTTACTAGCCTTTTATAGTTTCCTTTTTCTATTTGCTTGTGTGTGTATCGTGTTCCCTCGTAATGTGTGTTTGATTTTCTCTCTCTTCATACACTTCTTCTATTCGTACCTCTATTCTTCTCTATGTCGTGCATTGGTCTTTTTCACTTTTTTTTTGTGTTTTCCTTTGTGGGATGACACAAAGTGTAGAGATGCCCTATGTCTCTTCCATGTTGACCCAAAAGGTCCTTTTACTTTCTTTTTCAATTTTTCTTATCCTTTTCCTTTTGGGGATTATGAAAAGCATAAATATGCCCTATGTCTCTTCCATGTTGACCCAAAAGGTCCTTTTAGTTTCTTTTTTGCCTTTTCTTGTGTTTTTCCTTTTAGGGATGATGTAAGGCATTGAGACTGAAATGTCTCCTTCATGTTGACCCTAAACCTTTTTCTTTGTTTTTTCCTTTTCATTTCATTTCACTTGTGTTTTCCTTTTGGGGACAATGCAAAGCATTGAGACTACAATGTGTCTTTCATGTTGACTCAAAATGGACTTTGTTTTCATTTTGTTTTCTCTCTTTTTGTGTCATTGTTCTAGTTCTACGTGCTTTGGGGAATGATGATAGTTTTGAGCTCTTTCATAAAAACATTGTAGCAACGAACATACTGATCCCAAATCCATAGATCCCTTATGTGTTTGGTGTTTTATTTTCTGGGGGGCCACTCCCTTTTCTTTTTTTCTTTTTTGTTTACATGAAGCAGCCTTACTCTGAAACATATGACTTGGAATAGGGGCTTTCCAAGTCGGCTCTCATGTCTTGTTTTCTCTTTTCATTTTCTTTCCTTCACTACATTAAAGAAATTGCTCATAGACTGATGTGTAGAAATTCCTTTAAAGTGGGGGGCATACATAGGCATCATCTCATTTGCATTCATGGTTCCTAGTGTAACCTTGTCACTTCATACGATGCGTTTATCACTTTGTGAATGACATTGGGTATGATGTCCTTCATAAGTGTGATCTATCTTAGCATATTGCATTCCTCTTGGTGGCCTGATGTGATACACTGTATCCCTTAAGTTGTGAATATTTTATTTTTTGATTGGTCCTCTCTTGGAGATGTTAGACATAATATTCCCTAAGTGATAGACCTTGCATGAACTTAACAAGACTCCTTTGAACATATTTTACATTTTAATCTTTTTCATTTGTGCATTTTACATTTTGCATCTTTGCCACCTTGCATAACACAACTTGCATGCTTGTGGTACCTTGCTTTTTGTTCATGAGTTCTAAGCATACAAATTTTTTCTTGTCTCATGAAGCATGAACCATCATTTTCCTTTGTGGCGCCTTGTTAAAGTTATCAAGAGGTATAACTTTGATATGGTTGAGTGGGAAGCCCATCCAATGGCATGACTTTCCCCATAGCCACCTTTGTGTTTGTGAATGCATGTCAACTAGCGTATGTACTTCACCTTTTTGGGGTTTCTCACCTGACGAACCACCATGAGTTTTTTCACCCAAGAGTGAGTATGCATTTTTCTTTTTCAAACAATTGGACTAGATCTAATCCACAAATAGTTGGATAGATGATCAAATCTTTCATTCCTTTTTCATCATCATGTGCGTTCCTTTGTTCTTATGTTCAATTTTCCATGGGATCTTCATCTTGGGGGCTTGATCATCCCTCTTAATCATTGTCATTACATCTTGCTAGCATAAGTGCATTGAAACCTCTCTCTCTATATTCATGGCTACTTTAGTGTGAGTTTGAATCAAGTTCATCCTCTCACTAAAGTGGGGGCTAAATGTGCCATAGAAAATTGGCCCCTTGTCATTTTCATGGTCTTTTAGACCTTTCCTCTTCATGCTTGGTCCATTTTTCTTTGATTTAATTTTGCAATGTGGCTTAAACATTCACATTAGGTGCTTAAAATTCAAATTATGGCATATTGTGAAGGTGTTGTGAAGTGTTGTAAGACATTTCTACACTTTTTCTAGGCTCTATTCATTACAATTCACCTAAAAATCACCTTTTTATTCATTATCAAGTCCTATTTTGAAGTGTTGTAAAGTCTTGTAACAAGATTTCACACTTTTCTAGGCATAATCTAACTATTTACACCTTTATTATGCTTTATTTGATGCCTTTATGCCCTTATAAGGCTTAATTAAGTGTATTTTTTAATGTAAACCCAACAAACAACACTAAATGCAACTTAATTCCTAACAACCACCTTCATGTCCAAGGTGGGACCCATTCACCATGGGTGGAAAATGAGTCCCTCTTGGCTCCAATTTCAAAATATTTCAAAATTTCTTTCGGGTTTTTAATTGAAAATTACCTTATGTTGGCCTATGATGAGGTATCAATGGGTTACTAAGGCACAAGTGTGTATAAATATGTGTTTTTCTCCTTATTTTACATCTTCTACAATCTCATAACTTATTCAAGCACTCAACTAGCATTTGAGCACTTTGCATCATCAAATCAAGCACAAATCAAGCATTCAAAGGTGGCCATTGACATATCTTCAGATTTTCATCAACAAGGGTTTGGTAAGTTGATATAATTTTCATTTTATTATTTTATCTTTCTCTTTCATTTCATCATTTTATTAAGGTTTTGACTACCAAAGTGGGATTTGACCAAGGAAAATCCCTTTGCCCTAACCCTTAACCATTTTCCCCCTTTGTGCATGTGTTGTGTATGCATATTTATCAAGCATTTAGGTGTTGAAAAGTGGAGAAGTTAACAAAGTGTCGAGCAAGTAAATCATAACCTATGTCAAGCTTGGAGAAGACATTATGTTAGTTTTCTAAGGGATTAACTTCGTCAACCCGAAAGGCAGACAACCTTAGATCTAGTGCTACAAGATTTGTCCCCTGATTTCTCAAAATTTTGGGGAAGGAATGATTCACCATTAGTGGCGAATGAGTCCCACCTTAAGGGTGGAAATTTAAGTTTTTTCAAATTCTGAATCCCAACACTAATAAATCTATTCCTGACAGTTTTCATTAGAAGCATGACTGATTCGCCATCAGTGGCGAATGAGTCCCACTAGTGACCTTTTGTGATTCTAGTCAACATTTAGAATATTCCAAAATCTTCATCAGACCTCCAGGTGTACTCTAATCAACCTTATTTTGTTCTATTTTACATTTGTTCATTCTTAGTTCATTGTTTGCATACATCATTGTGTTTTCAAACATTGCATTTTTCTTAGGTTTTGCATTCATAATTATTGAAAAAGTTCATTTAGTTGCATTCATATCATTCTATTTAGTCTTAATTAAATCATACATTTCCTAATTTGAGTGAACTAGCTAGATTCTTTGGCCCTCCTTTCTCCTTTTAGGTGAAAAACTCTAGAAGAGTTAGAAAGCCGTAGAGTGCCAAAAATCTACTATTCAGAGGTACAGTACTGACTCCAAAAACTAGCTCTCCTAGCCTAAACATGAACTCTGGGTCTATAGAGTGACAAAAGTACTACATAGTGCTCTTTATTCTTGATCTACATCCTTTTCGAGTGAGGTAAGTTAGGGTAGCCCTCTGCTCTTAGCTCTCTGTGACTTGGAGCCTTGACATGGTTGGTCCCCATCTGTTACATTTTGGATGAACTTGAAATGAACCATTTTGGTTTCATTTAGCAATACTGAAGGGTCATTTCCTCGCATTCTAGGAGCATTGCAGGTGTGAGTATTATGAGGCCTTTCTCCTTACATCCCAACCTGTGACCCCTAGTAGGCATAGTTGGAAGGCTCCATAGGTATTACAAAATGAAGCATTAACTGAGTCACTATCCTATTTCAAACCATTGGAGGGCTTTGTGAGAGTATTGTTTAGTGAACGTGATGGCCTCTTTCCTACATTTTCCTATCCCCTCTGTACAACCTATGAGTAATAGTTCAGTTATAACCTTCACCTCATAAGAGCTATCGATGGGTTTTAATATAGAACCATCTCCTCCTTATATCCCTATGTGAATCAACAAGAACACTGTAGTAAGTGTTCTTGTTGACCTGACGTCTTAGGTGAATATTAAAACTAAGGAGATTATGTTAATTAACTTCCTATATAAATATGGGTATGACGCACCTGTGAGCACCATCCGTATGTATAAAAAACTTTATGTACCTCTCGGTAGTATTGTTTTATCGGTCCTTATTAGACCTAAGTCTGTAAACTTGTTGTTTAACATAATCCTGAGGTCTGAACTCTTTAAAGTGAAGCTAGGTATTCCCTGGTTAGTAGCTATGAACGTAGTTCCCTCAGTTGTGCATAATTGTCTAAAGTTTATTCATGACAGTTCAATACATGTGATCCATGACATTGGATACAGGCCTCTAGTTGTGCGTGGTAGTTATTCTTTAGGTCACTTTTGGCCTGCACCCATTGGTCCTCTCCCACCTAGGAAGAACCTCTTGTACATAACTTATCAAAAGTATAATAAAGGGTGCTTAATGCCTAGAGTGAGGTACCCTCCATCACCGTATGTTGTTTTGCATAGGGCATGCCTAAAAGCTAACAATGATGTTGCCAAGGCCCATAGAAGAGAATAAGAGAAGTCCTCTCAGGGTCCTTCTTCATCTTCTGCTATTCATCCTGATGCTGCCTCTCGCCCTATTGTGGAATATTGTATTATGCTTTTCATTTATGAGAGAACCCTATGTTTCCTTCTTGGTGAAAGCCCAAGCATCCTACATTCAAGCTTCCTATTCTTCCCACAAAGCCTAGGCCCATTCGATATGTCAGAAGGAAGGATCCTCGTGAGGAATCCTCTATGTCTCAACCTCTGCAACCTCCCACTACTCCTACTCCCAAAGTAGTGAATGGGAAGAGGCCCAACACCGAGGCACTAGAGCTGAATCCACTTGTTGTCTCTCAATCTCTCCCTCTTACTCCCATTTAGGAGTCGGCCCCTCCTCTGGAAATGACTGTGATGGAAACCCCTATGGCTAAGCTAGAGTCTTCTATCCCTTCGTAGCACCTGCCTCTAGCTTGAAAAGTTGTAGAAACCACCTTGCACCTTGAGCACAAGTACCAGTGAAATGCTTTAGCAACTGAGCAAGCCACTTTGCAGAAAAAGGAAGAGGAATCAACCACCCTTTCTTTAGGGCCTCTTGATGCATCCTCCTCTCTCCTCTCCTTTTCTTTCGTTCAGTCAAGTTCAATCTTGCTTCTGACTCTTGCTATGAATGTGAGTGTTCTTGACCCTAAAAGGTGCAGGTGTTTATCACATCTTTAGTCGAGCCATCCCTGTTGATGTCCCTTCCAGACATCTTGCCATTCCCTAAACTTGTGGACATGTCGAATACCTTAGTGGTGTCCATCACGGTTTTCTCCTCCTCTTTTGTGCCTCTTGCCTTGTCTGTGGGGAGTTCACATCCATCAATGAATCCAAAGGTAGAGGTTGGACCTTCTAGCAATGGAGAGCATAAGAGGATCCCACCTTCTCCAAAGGGTGGTCCCATGCTAGCTTGTTTTGCACTAGTGATGGAACAAGTTTTAGTTTCCCCTAAATTTCTCACCACTCCTGAGTCACTCGGTGAGCTAAGCAGTGAATCTTGAGTGTCGTCCTCCCCGTCCATTGACATATGACATGAACTTTTGGAAAGTGCATGTTTAACTCTTTGGGCGAAGTTCCAGCCTTGTTGGAGATCTTCATGAAATCAATGACCATAGATCCACAAGAGCCGAGCGAAGAAGACCTTACGGGGGTTTCTTTCTTAGCCCTTATTGTGGGAGGGTCAGAATAATCTCCCCTTAATATTCCACCACTATAGGCTTGTCCTCCTTCCCCTTATAATGATTTAGATTAGGAAGCAGATGACCTCTTGGTTGATGAATGTTAGAGGGAGGCATCTTATTTATCTTTAGATTAGATGTGTGTGTGTGTGTTGTGATGTGTTCCCCATGCTTGCATTATGTGCTTCTGGATGACCCTTGTCACCCTTGTTGTTACTTGGATATAGGAGTGATTTTTTTCGTAAAACTTCTTCTATTTGTACATATCATCATTCTTCCTCTATTATGTATTTTAATTTTTGGATAATTGGGGATGATGCAAAGCATTGGGAGCATTTAGGCTACCCTTCCATGTTGACCCAATTTTTTTATTCTTCTTGTGCATTCCTCACATGTTCATATATAGTAGGGGGCTGATGACAATTTATTTATATAATATTACTATACCTATATATATATATATTCATAAGCAGCACTGACCCTGAAATATCAGATCACCCCTGTGCCCTTTGTTTGTGATGTCTTTGTCTATTTTTACTTTCCATTTATATTTCTCTCCTGGTTTCTTGAGTTCTCCCTCGTATGTGTGACAACCTCGCTTTCACAATGTTCCAATTTTCAAAGAATTCATTTGTTGCTAATGAATATTTTCATGAAAATCCCTACAAGCTTTTCTAGAGATCGTATTTTCAACTTGGACCCCTAACAAAATGTGTTTCCTTCACCATGGGTTCGCAAAGAAAGAACTTGAGAATTTTCCTTTGAGGTGGGAGAAGCCTTGACCTTCTCCTCATGAGGGGACATTTTCTACCTTTCAAATTCCTTGATGAAGTGAACATCTTTCAAAAGGATTCCTTGATGTTGAATTGATTTGAGAAAAAATGTCTCTTTTACACTTTCAAAAAACACGTCCCTTGAGTGGAACCCTCTTCTTTTGAAGGGTTCCCAAGGGACCCCTTTGAAAGCCTTTCAATTTGATGAATGTTTGTGTGACTATCTACCTGCTTGCTTGCATGGTTGCTATTTGTTCTATGGAATGTTTTATCTACAGATTAACATGTTACTTTGTAGGTGCACCTATGAAGCCACTTTCTAGTCTGACTCTGCGAAGTCCCCTTAATTTGGGCTTCCTTCATGAGAGAGAACTTGTGGGTTGCCTTCTTGTAGGTTTGTGGGTCTGTAAGGCACTTACTTCACCAGGCTTCCTTCATGAGAGAGAACTTGGGGGTTTCCTTCTTGCAATTTTGCGGGCCTATAAGATGCTTTAATCCTATGGGATTCATCCATCATTGGTTTGAGGGCCTTCAATGTACTTCATGCAACTTCATAGTTTTGTGGGGCTATGGAGACCTTTTGTCTGAAACTCCCTAGGGAGAGTACTTGTGGAGTCCTTTTCCTTCCCTACACTTTTGAGTTTGTTAGATCACAGTCTGCTTCCTCGATGGTTTAGGTATACATTTCTAATCCTACTAACTCTTTGATCTACTTTACTGAACACCCAACAATATGTGTGCTTGCTAAAGTGAGGCCAAAATTTATAGGAGTGAATTTGCACCCCTTGTACAAATTCCCCTTTCACATACCCTCACCTTAGAAAATCAAATCCAAAGGAAAAATTCCACATCGCCTACTTTCCTTCCATCCACTTGGCATTTTTCTTGTGTGTTAGTGAGAGAATATTTTTTGGGGAAAAATGTGTGGCGTATGGACATCTACATGCCATGTTGCTGTCTTTGACAAATTCTATGTTTGAAGTTGGCAGACGCATTACACACTCTATTAGTGTTGAATTGTAATGTCCCTCATTGACCAACTGATCTAAAAATGCCTTATTCCTTCTCATCCCACCTTTAAAAAAATCCATTCTCACTTCATTTCCTCATCTAGACATTCATTTTCATTCTCTACGCATTCAGTCACCTCATTCTTCACATTTTCACTCTCTCAAGTACCATTCCAGTATACCATTGTGAGCATTACAACAACTTTGAAGCTCCATCAACTCCACATTGCAAGTGTGAGGCAAGCCATAAAAGTTGTGGGCTTGGAGTCTTGTGATACCTCTCTTCATCACCATTGCGGCTATGGTGAATTTTCCAAGTCCATACCTTGCATTCTCCTCCATTGGCTAGTGAGCTTTTGGGTGGAGGTGGTAACACTTCACTCCTCTCCTTTTTTATTTGATAGAGTAGAATATTGTTTTGTAGTGTTGATAGCAATCTTTCTTTCTTTCTTTATCACATATTCCACTCTATTGCTTTCTAGTTGTCCGTAGAGGTGGAAACACCAAAATGGGGGTCCGACTAAGGTAGGCCCCTATACAACCCCAACAATTTTCCCTCTTTCTTGTGTGTAGGTTGACGCATGTGTGGAGCTAGCTGGAAAGCTGATGCTTATGTGAGATTATCTTTGTCAACCTAGCCTTTATCTAATTGCTTTATCATCTTCATCTCTATTTCTCATACTTTCTTATTCTATTTTTTTTTATCACAGTCAACTAGCTAGGCTGTCAATTAGTTTTTAGGTATTTTGTATTGTATTTCATTTTTTCTGGTCATATAGACACTGACACACCCGAGACATGCCAACCTGTTATGCTATCATCCTAGAACCACACTGTCATCCTAGGATAAAGAACTGTCTGAGGTATAATACCAACTCCAAAAACTAGCTCACCCAGCCTAAACCTGAACTTTGGGTCTATAGAGTGACATAAGTGCTACATAGTGCTCTTCATTCTCGATCCCCATCCTTTTTGAGTGAGGTAAGTTAGGGAAACCTTCCCTTCTCAACTCTCCATGAGCTGGGGCCTTGACATGCTTGGTCCCCCTCTCTTACAAGGGGGTCTTTGAGCTATTCACTCTTTCTTATCCTCTATTAAGAATATACACTGTGTAGTATGAATAGCTTCTTTCCAATATACTCCTAAGAATATTTTCTTCCTTTGTCATGGTTCTTACTACTTCTTGAACTATCATGTTCTTCCTTTCCACAACTCCATTCTATTGAGGAGTCTTAGGAGTTGATAAATGTCTCTTTATCACATGATCTTCACAAAATTTGTTAAACTCATTGGATGTGAACTCACCACCTCTATCATACCTCAAACATTTGATTTTCAAATCCATTTCATTCTCAACCATATACTTAAATGCTTTAAACTTATCTAGAGCTTTTGATTTTTCTTTGAGAAAGGCCACCCAAGTCATTCTAGAGAAATCATCTATCAACAACATAAAATACCTACCACCTTGAGAACTTCTTGTGAACTGGTAGGTTCACATAGGTCTGTATGCACCAACTCCAAAGATCCTATGATAGAATATTCCTTATTTCTAAACCTCTTCTTTGTCTTCTTTCCAAACTAATACTCTTCAAGAATTGCATTTATAAGATTTGTAATCATTGGAAAATCTATCATAGCATTAGTAGAGTTGATCTTCACTGGGCTATCAAAATTTATTTCACATTCTTCTTTGCCATAGCCAACTTTCATTTATTTGACACATAAAGCACTTAACACCACTACCTTTGAGCTGATAAACATTTCCTTATGTCCTTGTTCCTGTTGTAACCAATATTTCAAAGATTGCTTTTTTTTTAAATTTCATAGCAATCATCATGAAACAAAAAATTGTATCCTCTACTACACATTTTTCCTACACTAAGAATATTATGCCAAAGACCCTTGACATAAAGAACATCATTTGTCTTATATTTTCCATCAAAACTAATTGAACCTTTTCCAAAAATATTAGCAGATGTATCATCACCAAACTTAACAAGGCCACCATCATAATTTTCAAGCTTAAAAAACTTACTCTTATCACTTATTATATGGTTTTCGACATCCAATATTAATTATTTGGTAGTTTCTCTCCTCTCTTGCATGAAATTTAGTCAACATAGTTCCTTCAATACTATGACCTATTTTTGGAGCAATTCCATTCACACATCTTTCAGGGTCAGTAGAATTAGTTTCAAAATTTAAAGCCACAAACAAGCATTCATCCCTTCCATCATCTAGATAGTCTGATTCCTTTTCATCAATTGCACCACTATCTTATTTAACGTAGTAACTCTTCTTGACATATTTACCTTTATGATCTTTATGTTTGTCATTTGAAAATTTTATTGGACATTTAGAACCATAATGACCTATCTTTCCACAATTGAAACATTTAAGGGTAATTTGCCTCTATATTTGCAAGTGCACTTTTTCAATCTCCTTACAAAATTTTCTTCCACCTCATCAAGATCATCCTGATTAGATTCACCATCTTTATTACTGACTTTAAAGGTAGTTTCCTTTCTTGGAGAATCTTTGTCAAACTCTCAATTCAAAAATAGTTAAAGAACCAAACATTTGATTTCTAGAGTTATTGATCCAAATTCTAAGCTTCCTCAATAGCAAAAAATTTAGTGCTATAAGATTTAGGAAGAGTTCTCAATACCTTTTTCACAACTTCACTTTCCTCTAATTTTCCACCAATACCATTGATGCAATTGAGAATTTCATCCACCTAGAGCATGTATCCTACAATATATTCATCTTATAACATCCTTAGAGTTTCAAATATGGCTTTGAAATTCTATGTATTTGCTTGCTTGACCTTATCATCTCCTTCATAAATGCTCTACAACTTTTTCCATATTTGTTTAGTAGTTTTGATGCTTATCACCTTCATAAGCTTTTCAATCAAAAATCCAACTCAAGATGGAATTCCTTTATTTTCTATTATTCACACAATCCTTGATCTCATCATCACTTTTTAGAGGAGTAGTAGGCATAGTATATCCATTTTCAACTAAATTCCAAACACCAAACCCTAATGAGACAAGAAAGGCTTCCATTCTTACTTTTGAAAAAGCCTAATTTGTTCCATCACTAGAAATATCATCCATAGTAGGCCCTTTTTAGTTCTTCGCTAGTCTGTGGGACCTCCTCACACTAGATTGTTTCATCCCCACCTCAAAGCTCACAACCGCCATGGTCTCACCCTTAGATTCTTTTTCCTCGGTGCTTTTTCCTTCACTATTAGTGGTTAGAAAGTCCACTTGGCACGAAGAAGTTATTTTTTCCCCTTCTTCTTAGTAGTGGATTTGCTATCCTTCTTGCTAGGTTTATTTTTTAGCTCACATAACCCAGTCATAGCCTTGGATTGGGCCAACTTGACCACACTTTTCTTCTTTTTTTGATAGGGGTTTAGATTTAGGCTTAGTGTTGGGTTCATTTTTAGATATGGGGGTTTTCATCTTAGGACCCTTTGAAACAAAAGGGGAAGGACTATTGGGGGCTAAGTCAAGAGGTTCCAGTTCCTCCACATGCATAGCTAAGATAGGTTTTGGAGGGTACAAGGCCAAATGGAATTGATAGAGCCTAAATATTAGGCCCTGATGCAATGGTAAAGGAGGCAGAGTATCAGGGTTGAGAGTGGCAGCTTCATGGGATTTTTTGATTGAATTTTCTAAAGAAGTTAGAAAAAATAAAGGGAAGTTGAGGATCATGTGTTGTAGGTGATTTAACAGTAGAAAATTGTAAAAGTAAAACACCCTGTATCTACCTTCTAATGCAACATATTTCATAATAGTAAGACACACCTTGTCCTAGGGTTTCGGTAGTGCCTCACGATCGAATCTCGACTACTTTTTAACTGGCTTCTCATTACCCTTGAAGAAGGCATTGAGACTCTCCAAGTCTTGCATTTTAGTGTGGTTTTTATATTTCTTTCCATCATAGGAGAGGTCCATTTCCTTATCAATCATTTCCTCATCCACTTTGAATGAAATTCCACCCATGGTGACCCACCTATCCTTCCACGAACTACAAAACTAGGCCAAAAATATCTCATTGTGGCCCACAAGATTCTCTAAAAGATGCATCAGACCTCCCTCCATATAGATATGCCAATCTATGGGATTCCTATGAAACTCCTCATAGTTATCTAGCCTGTTCCTCACCTTATCACCTCCCATCGTGAGCCATAGCACATAGGAACTGGCCCAGAGAAAATTTAGCTAAAAAAATGGATAGCTTGCTAGGGAATTTACCATTTCTTAAACTATCATTACTCTACCAACTGGGATAGTAAGGATTAATAGAAGGAATTTGATGTTTACATGATTTATCAATCATTGTGAATGATACCAACACTGCGGGGCCATAATCATCACTTAAGATCCAAAAATTAAGGCAATAAGAAATGAAAATTTTTAGATATGGATAAATAATATCCATTGTGGCAATGGTCTCAATGAAGTTGCACATTTCCCTAGGCCATTTAGCTATGGGGGGAAGATTTGAAATTTTTAAGTGCATCTCAAAAGATCTTATGCAAATCATTAGATGTCTTAAATTGGAATTATTAAATAAAATGGTGATGAGCATCACATTACATACATTTTGGTAGATTTTATAGGATATGTAGTACACTTGAAAAGATAGTCCATAAAGACCAAGGACCCCACCATACATAGTTATGAAATAAGAAATCCACATGGTCACTCACTTTAAACTTGCAACTTCACCCCACCAAATCCTCGTCATCCAAGGTCCTATCGAGTAGTGCCACTTTTACCCATGATAAATAACATTGTTAATAATCATCGAGCAATTATATTCCTCTGCTCAATGAGGATTAATCCTTGTATAGATTTCATTAGCGCTTCAAGCATTTTCCAACACTTGCATAAACACGAGGTGGAACCCAAGTTGGCTAGGCCATCAGCCACTTGGTTTCCTTCCCTATAGGTGTGAGTCAAGTATTTCCTTTCAAATTTTGAGACTAATAAATTTTTTTCAAGTAAAATATCCCTAATGTTCCAACCAAGCAATCAACCAGAATTAATAGAGTCAATAATAGTCTTAGAGTGCCCTTCAATATGTAAATTTTTGATACCCATAGTTACAACAATCTTGATGCCCTTGAGAAACACCCATGACTTAGCCATCATAGAAGAATGAATGACGATTCCTCCAACAAACCCTACAACCAAGTTTCCCTTATAGTCCCTTATAAAACCACCAATACTGGCTAAACCAGGGTTCCCCTTGGCCACACCATCAAAATATAGCTTAAACCAGCCCAAATTAGGAGGTTTCCAAATAGTTTTTTTCCTAGCTAGGGACTTCGAATTATCAAAGGAGTTGGTCCCAAGATTAAAGTTCCAAGAATTTTCCATTTTGATCTCCCAATCAATAGGGGCAATGTCTGGTGGTTTCTACTTGAGTAGGGAGATACTTTTAGAAATAAGTCTATATACCCAATGCCAAAGACTTCTTTGGGGCTATGAAGATTTGATTGTTCCTTTCTTTCCATAGGCACCAATAGATGATGGGGGGAGTTTTCCTCCACATTTCCATGGGGAGGGGGTGTTGAAAGGGACTAGTACAACCTTCAATAAAGGATATTGAATCCTTATTTAGGGTCCAATGAGTAGCCAACTTTTGGAAATCCAGGTTCCAAACTTCAGTAGCATATGGACAATGCAATAACAGGTGATCCACCAACTCTTCATTATTTTTGCATAACATACACCTATTCAGGATCTCAAAGCCCCTTTCCCTTAGGTTATCTTGGGTTAGGATTCTATTATGACATGTTGTCTACTAGAAGAAATTTATTTTTAGAATCAACTGTCGATTCTTAACCCATTTCCAAATCTTGCTCTAAGATCCCTTGTCTAACAACAAATATTAAGTTGTCCTAATAGAGAGGTTTCCCTTGCTTTCCAAGGACCAAAAGAAATCATCTTCAACATTGGATAAGGGGATTCTAGACAAGGAAAGTAGCTCTTGTATGGAAAAATCTAGATGTTTTAGGTAGGGGAGAGAGGGAAGCATGATCCAAGGTCTTTTCATCTCCTAACACCCAACAAACCATGAAGGTAGTCACACACATTCCTACCAAAGAACTGAATCACAGGTTCCATTAGGTTTTTAAACTCAGAACAGGTAAGGGGGAATCAAATAGCCAAGGGTCTTCCTAGAAGTGAATACAACTACCTCTACCAAGCTTCCATCCCAAACTAGATTGAAGAAAATTCTTCATTTTGCAAATATTATTCCAAGCTAAGGAGGCACAGGGGTGATCATTCTCAATGCACTTGATTAGGGGAAAATTTCCCAAGTATTTGGCATTCATTATCCTACACCAGTCCTTTTTATTCCTTAACTAGTCCCACCTGACATTGGAAAGCAAGACTTTGTTGGTAGATTGGATTTTCCTAATGCCCAGCCCTCCCCCAAATCTTGGAAGGCACACCTTCTCCCAACTGACAAGCAACATTTTCTTCTTTTTCTCAGTACTGGACCAAAAGAAGACTTTGAATCTTTTCAAATTTCCTAGTAATGTAACTAGGCATTTTGAACATAGAGAGGAAATAAACCAGAATCCCCTAAAGGCTAGCAGTAAGGAGCTACAATTTACTAGCATGACCTAGGATCGAACCTTTCCACTCTGTAAGCTTCCTCTGAATCCTTTCAAGAATAGTATTCTAGAAATTGGGAGTGACTTCCTTAACAGTGAGGGGGAAGACCTAGATACACTAAAAGAAGTGAGGCACTCACACAACCTAAAACAACAGTCACACGATCTTGTAGAATATTTAATAGAAGATCATGTTAATTATATTTATAATAGAATATTTAATAATTCAATAAAATTTCTTGGTTAAGAGAAGGGCTAAATTATTTATCATAAATATTAAGATAAAATGTGTTCTATGTATACTCAAAAGGAATGATCTCATATGGATTTTCTTAAATCCCCAAGGCTTTAGGCCAAATTCTGAGGTAGGACTCAATCTAATTATTTATTTTATATGTACTCCTAAAGACCAACCTTGATGCACTTCCAATAAGGGAGTATAGTCTTTAGAGAGATACTCAAGACTCATATGGTCTTGATGAGTATGTCTCTAGCTAGAGCATATTCCTATCCTGTAAGGTTAGATGTCTATCCTGGATGGATGGATACCTATCCTATATGGATATAAGTACCTGATTATACTTGATTAAATAAATACATAATAAATATTTAAAATAATGAAAAAGGAAAAAAAATTAGTGGTAATTTTTGGGTTGTTACATAGGAAGATGAAACATAAATAATGACTAACCCTCCAAGTGATGTGACACATGAAGAACACTTGGGATAAGTGTGAAGGCATGTGTCACGTGTCTATGAGGTGAGACAAATAAACCAATAAGTGAGCTTAAGCTAGTGTGAATAGGAATACTAGGTGTAGGAACTAGATAAATGATAACTAGATGCATAAAGACACTTTTCACACTAACATATGATACTATTCAAGAGTTTGATACTTTAAAGACCTTTGAATATTTAGCTAAGGAAGATGAAATTTCTTTAGATTATCTTTCTCCTTATTCAAAGACAAGGTATTGATCCTTTAACTTCATTGATTCCTTATGCAGAGTCATTGATTGAGGTTCCCATTGTTCATGTTCAACATAACCATCTTTGTCATTTAGATTTAGCTTTGTGATATAAGCATTTGATATGTATATCTTATTTTTTGTGAGTCTCAAATTGTAGATTTGGAGGACTCATTTGAGGGGTTATCTCTCCTCTTTGATGACAATAATTCTACTACTATTTTCAAACCATCATTATCTTTGGATATTTTTTAGCATCAATTAGAACTTGATTTTAGTTTTCTTCTTCTTCTTTGATTAATCATGTACTTGATTTGATTGTGGCATCATCTTCCATGAACATGGTGAAACATGAGTACATTTCAGAGACACCATCATACATATTCATTCTTCTTCCTATCAATTCTTATCTATAATGGGAAGTATTCTTGCATCTATCTTGATTTTTTTTCTTCCTAAAGGAAAGTTTTTTTATAGGAATTGGATCATATTTTGTCTTCAATCATCCACCATTTTTGCAAGAGATTACACATTATAGTGGCTTACATAGTATCTCTCTTTCCCTATTATGGGGGGGCTATCAATTCTATATTTTTTTATGGATTTAGTCCTTGGGGAGTCATGAGAATCCCTCCATTCATCACTTCTTTCATAACTTGTACATGAATTTTACTTGTATTATCTCTTTTAGAGAGGGGTTTTTCCCATGTAGTTTCTCTCCTTTAAGTTCCATTTGTGAGATATCATTTGTAAATTGGTAACTAACATGGCCTAGTGGCTGGGACTCACCCCATAATCCATGAATCATTGCATCGTATCTACATTCTTACATTTTTTTGCTTATCCCTAAGTTACGCTTAAGGGGTGTTAGTGTGAATGAGTTGTTTACTACTTTGAACCTAGTAGGTCATTTTCACACGCTAATTTTATTTATGCCCTAAGAATATTTCTAGAGGTCTTATTTCTCATGTGATCTTATCTTATCATAGCTTTAGTTGTCTCATGCCATAGGATTAGGACACTTGTCATAATTTTATCTAATCTTATCTCTCACCTTGCCTATATAAGCAAGGCCTCTTGTATACTTTGTAAAACCTACAGGATGTAATATCATTCATCCATTATTTATCATTGTACATTATTGGATCAATATCAACCAAGTTATTCTCTTGTATTGATCCCACAATACTAGTTTACAATTTTTGGCCAAATTGGACACTGAATTGATTTTTTCTAACTAAATCTTCACTTTCGGGCACCTAGACTAGCTAAACCATGAGGAATTTGAACATGATGCAAACTAGTGATTTGTGGAATTTTTTTTGTAGATTCTAAATATATTTTTTTTCAAAATTTTTGGAATCAGATTGCACTTCTTTTTCCATCTCCTTCAAAACTAGTTTTTTTTTTCAGTAAACCCCATTTTTAAGGTGGCGCTCACGTATAACACAATTTTTTTTTTCCATGAAGGATTAAATTCTAATTTTTTCAAATTTAAATTTTTAACTATGATATCTAGTGCTTTCAATTGGTTTCATAGTGTTTTATTGAATATTTTTTCCTTAATCAAGTTTTAAAGTCAAACCAATTACAATTGACATAGGTTGTATAACACAACTTTTTTTGTATGTATCAAAATTCAAATTTAATTTTGTTGGATCAAGGACTTCAATATCTAGTGCACTCATATTTAAAAATAAACGGTAATCTTCTATTTTTCCACATGTGCAAAACAAAGAGCTTGATTTTCGATGAGAAACTTGCATTCACAAGAAATAAAAAGTAAATAATAAAATTAAATTTATTTAAAATTATACTTTTTGGGAAGCTTATAATAAGGATTACATACTTACAAAAAATAAATTTTAAATGAATTCATTTGATCCACCAAAAAGTAGATAAAAAGTTGTTTTTTATCAACATTTTGATAGGTGTAAAGGAGACTCTATTATAGGTATAATTTAAAACTAGTGAGATTATATCCAAGGGGGTTTGATCTAAGGTAGTTTGATCAAACCCTCTTCAATTGGAATGCTTTAAATGGAACTTTTAAAGGCTTAAATCATTATATTTTCTAAAAATATGTGATTTCAACAAAAAATAGAATCTCCTAGAAATTCTAAACTAGGTTTGTGGGATCATCCTCTAAATCAAACTCCTAAAAGGTAAAATATAGACTAGTAATAGGCCCCCAGTGTCCCACCTCCCGACCAAATCTAGCGAAAATAGCACTACCAATGGTTATACCCTGTCACTCTCTGAATTGTTGAAGAACTCTCTCAGATAGCTACCTCTCAATAATATGCTAACTCTGAACTATCTGACCAATTAGATATTTGGTTTATCTATAATAAGGAAGATGCTCTATGTCATCAACCTAAGGTGCACATTGTTTGTATGGTCTCTAGGTGAAACCAACTAGAAAATCTATCTCATGGCATTGGTATCCAACATCTCCTACATGTTTCTACATGACTGCCCTACCATAGATTAACACATAAGGTGGTCTTGGAGGAAGATCTCTCACACATAACAGTCTAAAAATGATAGTATACTCCCACACCCATATGTAGAGAAGAGTAATCCTACAACCAATAGAACATGCTCCTCTATACGTAACATCGTGTAATTGGAAATACAACATTGCTAATACACATGGACTCTAGGCATACACCATGTCCTCATCCATCATACCTACAAGAATGAGACCCCATTCGATTGGAAAACCATCTCCTTGTCAATCTGGCACCAACACACCGGCTATCACATTGAATACTACAACAATCAGGTGCTTGTATCTATTCACAGGGTGTCCCAATTGATCTTGTACTCCTCTACTCTAAGGTTATTTGTGTTGAAACATTGTTGCATCATAGCCAATCTAGAGTCAAGGTCATAAACAACCCTCTTGCCATAAATGGGAATCCATAGGATTCATCATACATCCTCTAAGGTCATTGTCACCTCTCCAATAAGAAAATGGAATGAGCTAATCTTAGAGTACCATATCTCTTCAAATGTAGTAATCAAGCCTTGATTAGCCTTGATCTCAAGCATGAAGGTCACATAATACAATCTGAGCGCATGCAAGGTAGCTCTCTTTGTCGTGCCCAAATGATCTCGCAACACCATTGAAGATGATCAACTCTCACAAGTATACAATGGTAGTAGCTTCACCTAGACATTCAAAAAACACATTGCATCAATCATGACACATGACTAAACCTATTTGACCTGTTGAACCTTAAATGTTTTTTCTTGAGAATGCATTTAATTGATCAACAATGAATTGTGCCACTTTACTTTATGAATGCGTTGCTCTAATGTAGTGCACTGTCAATTGTGGCTCTATCTAAAAAATATGGTGCATTGTCTAACAAATACAATGTTGAAAATCAAATGTGTTACTAAATCCTAAACACGTGTTTCCACAATACACTTGTGGCTCTAAAAACACTTGCAGCTTGCAGATAATTGTGGTGCCACAAAATAAATGTGTAGCTATTTGTCACTTGCGGTGTAAAACCTAACGATTGCATCATTTGCAATTATGAATATGGTGCAAAATTCTACACCATATCCATTGCTCAATTTTCAAGCCCTAAAATCTAAGAAAAAACAAAAAAAATTCAAAAGCAAGAAGGGGTACATACCAAGTCACTTGACCCCTCTATCAACCCAAAAGTTTGCACATGCCACTCATGATGAGATGCCTCTAGAATTCTTGCCATAGCTTTTCTACTCTACTCCTAGTGCTCACTCCTCTCCTCTCAATTTTTCAAAATCACAATGCACAAATAAGGAAAATGACCCCCCAAAGGCCTATTTATAGACCTCCCAAGCCCTTATAGATCCCCCCTTCATAACTAGACACATTGGTCATGACACTAAACAACTAATATGAATGCCTAAATTGACCTATAAACATAATTTTTTGTCATCTACACACCTAAACTACTAAAATTAGGTTGTTAGAAAATTTGCCAATTTTTTTAGAATTTTTCAAAATTTTGCCAAATTTCTAAAGAGGGCACCATGCTATCCTGCTATCATCAGACATACTGGGGAAGATTCTGAACATGATTTTTTAATTTTTCTTTCACACAAGACTCAAGAGCACATTGTATCAAAGTGAGGCAAAATGTAGATACCCAAAATTGTCCTAGCATGCAAGTAACACTTTTACACTAATTATCATCTTATTCCTAATGATTAAATAATGTTCAATTATTTAATTATCATCTAATTTCCATATTCCACTGTTAATTAATTTATTTTATATTATTTAATTAATTCACTTTAAACTTATTCTTTTGTGACTACTTAAATAAATCCTATATATTTAGTTGCATTTTTAATTATCTTTATTCTTCTAAATTAATTAAATAAAACATTATTTAATTATCCTATTTTCTCTTAGCATTATCCACTTCTTCAAAAATAAATAAAATTAATTATTTTATTTCTCTGATTCCCACTTGCACATTTCTTTACTAATTAATTCATTTAATTAATTATTAAACTCATGCATTTCCACCTTGTTCTTAACAAACACTCTCTTCTAGTCCACTAACTAATTGATTTCACTTCTCTCAATCAAATTAGGTCACTCTCACTTAGTGCGAGTTAATAAAGCAATCAATTCCTTATACAAATAGTTAACTGAAATCATGCAATCAGTTGTAGTTAGTTAACTCATCAATCAAGTCCTCTCAAAGATTGTTGACCTTTGATCTCTGCGGTCTTTCTTTCAATCTTGATCGTCCATCCAAATCAAAATTTTCTATAAAAAAAGACCCTCATTCCTGTTTGAAGGATAACCATGAATATTTGAGATTTTTCATCCTTTCTTGTATTCAATATTCATTTGAGATTGAAGCAATATAGTGCACACATAAATATGAGAGCAAAGGAAAAATGGAGAAGAGCAATGAAGGTCATTCAAGGATAACATAGGAAGGAAGGTATATTGCATTGATTTATTGTCTTCTATGTTGTATTGTACTTCATTGTTAGATTATATTAAGAGTTGCTTGAATTATAATAGTTAGTGGTTGCTATTTCTGATTCTTGCATGATCAATATATCTCTTTTTTGGCTATACACAAAGTATATTAAAAAAATTGGTTTCCCTATTTTATTCTTCCCTTCAAGTACAATAGGGAAGATGTTACTAAACTTACATAATATCAAACCTGACCTACCACCTTCTAATCCAAATAGTTCCCCTCAATGGAGGATTCAAAATATTGCTTAAAACAAATGTTTGGTAGGATTGTACATGTATTTAATAGATTCACTATCTTCTATGAATAAGTAAATTGAAGAAGATTTAAGGCATAATGGAGTACTAGTATGGGTAAGATTTTATTCTCTTTGACTAATTTACAGATTTACTTACTTGTTTCTATATATTCTTATTTTCTCTCTCTTGGACTAGGTATTAAGCAGCATATAGTTTCTACCCTTATTCATGACTTCTTTTGGCTCTATCAAGCACCTACTAGTGAAATAATTAATTGGATGGATGATGATATTATAAAATGTGTGACACATAAATATTTATGTATCTACCTATAATCTAAATGATAATGGGGGAAGAAGAAACTCAATGTTGCATCATCGATCCCTGTTTGATGGACACAAGTTTACAATCTTAGTAGTAGATGAATTCATAGACTATGTTGATCAACTCAACCATGTTGAATGACATACCAAATGTACTAAAGATGCATACTTGTATAGTAAAGGATCCTTGTTAGCATTTCACTTCAAACCTTCTTGGGATTTATAACTTGACTCATATTTACTCCTTTCTAGCAATTTCCATGCAAAATGAAAGCCCATCCTTAAGATGATAAGTTAAACATCCACAACACCACCAAGCTTTCCATGTACCAAGCAATTGTTGACTACTAATTTTCTCACTAACCTTGCGGTCCCCAACTACATTACAAAATATGCTACAAAAGCTAAACATTGGCCGGAGACCTATTTCTATTTGCTTAGTTATATTTTTGATACAATCAACTTCAATTTCTTGCAATTATTTTTTTCATGTTGAAGGTAGAGTGTCGTTGATCCTAATATATGCCCAAACGTGTTCTCACTTATTGTTAAAATCCCTCCTTGTAGTATGTAGTAGGTCCTTTGTGTATTTGAATGGATCAATAAACATCATGTCATGTTATTGCATGTGACAATGTTTGTTACAACTTCACACGTGTGGATAGAATTTTGTCGTTGGAATTGATGACACTAATTTAAGTTAAACAAAATTGGAAGTTTGTAGCATCTTGCACAAATAATAATAATTGCTGAGATGATCTGATCTGAAGAGATATACCCCGGGAAACGGCACTGGAAAAGGCCAAAAGGGAAACGTTGATTTTGTTGCAAGTTGCAGGCCATACAAGCCAGCTCTAGATGAAACCAAGCCAGCTCTAGACTTAGTGTGTGGTGGCTAAGATTTCAATCTCAATGTCACATTGAAATTCCAAAGAGAGTCACGACTCGGCATTTATTTCGGGCAATTTGCGAAGCCTACATCAAAACTAAGATCTTCTGCTTGCACACCATGTTTACCGCTTTTTATTTTATACGTATGAAGATATTTTGTCTTGACGGTGCATGATCAACTCTGCAATTGCGTGGCAGTTGAAAATTATATATATAGTTAGTGTAACTTATTATTCAAGAATATGTACATGATCAACTCTGGAATTGCGTGACGCTATCTCCTTTTATTTTACAGGAATTCCCTAAACCGGCTCAAATAACCTATGTGACGCATATGCATTCCAAGTTTTCTGGAATGAATTTTCACCTCATATTGTCCGGTAATTTCAGCCCTTCAGTGATTTTTTGCTGTGGCGGGCCACGGTAAACCTGCGCGTGTATGTTAAATAGGGATTGTTGTGGGTTTCCATTGATTGCAGAGTTGCAGCTTTCATAGCATGAAGTCCCTGACTTGCTCCCTAAATGAGGCCATGACTATTGGACTTGGGATTTTCTTCTTCTTCTACTGCTTTCTGTATAAGCTGAGGAGCAATGGCAGCAAATTGAAACTGCCTCCAGGACCACGTCCATGGCCTGTCATAGGAAGTCTCCATCTCTTGGGAAACCTTCCTCATCAGGCTCTTACGACGCTGGCAAAGAAGTACGGACCCATTATGTTTCTCCGTTTGGCTCCGTCCCCACTGCTGTGGCGTCTTCTCCTGCTATGGCAAAAGAATTCCTCAAAACGCATGATTTGGTCTTTGCAAGCAGACCAAACTGTGCACACGGGAAATACACATGCTATGATCATAAAGACGTGGCGTTTGCCCCCTATGGTGCGTACTGGAGGTACATCAGAAAGCTATTGACGGTGGAGCTGCTCACGGTGAAGAGAAACGATTCTTTCAGATTTGCAAGAGAGGAAGAAGTGTCTGCCATGATCGGTTCCATCTGGCAGGAAAGCGGGCACGGAGCGCAGCGTGTGGATGTAAAGAAGATGCTCTCCTCCCTTACTCAAAATATTATCTGCAGAATGTTTGCCAGCAGGACGTATTCCGACAACGAATTGAGTGGAGGGCTTGGCTTTAAACAAATGATTGACGAGGTGTTCGCTGTGGGCGGTGCATTTTGCGTTGTTGATTTCATTCCTTATCTCGACTGGCTCGACTTGCAAGGATTCCGTGGTCGCATGCAGGCCGTTCACGAAATATTAGATGGATTTGCTGAGAAAGTAATCGATGAGCACATTCATCGTAGATCGGGAGAAAGAAAAGCGAAGGAAGAAGATCGTGTTGAAGATATGGTAGACGTGATGCTCGACATGGCCGAGACGGAGGGCCAAACAATCTCACGAGTCAACATCAAAGCAATCATATTGGTAAGTTAAAAAATTGGGATCTGCTTTAAAAAATGCTATTCTGTTTGCCAGTGTGTATTTACTCAAGATGAGAAAGAAAATTGTGCAGGACATGTTAACTGCCGGAATAGAAACATCGTCGACAACAGTAGAATGGGCAATGACTGAGCTGCTGAGGAATCCTGCAACGCTGGCACGAGCGCAGCAAGAGATGGAATCTGCAGTGGGAAGAAATCGCAGAGTAAAGGAGAGTGACGTCATGAAGCTGGACTACTTGAGATGCGTGGTGAAGGAAACTTTTCGACTTCATCCACCAGTTCCTCTGCTCGTTCCGCACGAGTCGCTGGAAGGGTGCGGCGTTGGAGGATATTTTGTTCCGCCAAAGACAAGGGTGTATGTGAATGTGTGGGCTATGGGAAGGGATGAAAAAGTTTGGAAAGATGCTCATCAGTTCAAGCCCGAGCGGTTTATCGGCAATGATAAGGACGTGAGAGGTCAGAACTTCGATTTGCTGCCCTTCGGAACAGGAAGAAGAGGATGCCCTGGAATTTCCATGGGTCTTTCTGTTGTTGAGTTGGTACTTGCTCAGCTTCTTCATTGCTTCGACTGGAGTGTGGAAGGTGAGGTGGATGTGGAGGAAGAGTTTGGATTAACTGTTCCCAGAAAAACTCCACTGCTTGTCTGCCCTTCATGGAGGCTCACAGCTGAATATCCTATTTAACAGAGTGTTGTCTGATAGGTCTCTTTACATGGCTAAAGCATTTTCTAAGAATATCAGATCCATGTTACACTCTTCTAAAGCATTTTGTAAGTTTTTCCAATTATCTTAACTAACTATCAATCGCACCTTGGTGTGCAATGGGTATGCCGATGAGGTGTGAAAGGTTGTGCAATGGGTATGCCGATGAGGTGTGAAAGGTTATTTAGGAAAAAAGGTTCTCTTTCTTCTAGTACATGAGGTCAATTATAGGTCATTTAGCAAATGGTGGTGTTTGTGCAACAAAGGTTTCAATAGAGAAGTGATAGCTTCAAATAAGTTTTGTATTCACTTACACTAATTTTATATATTGTTTAATATTTTAAATTTAGTCGTCTAAATGTGACATCTTTGAAATGAACAAAACTAAATAAAAAAGTTACATATAAAAAATAGTCCCTCTCTACCTCCCTACACCACTCCCTATTCCTCTTTTGCTCCTATCATATCCTTCTCTCTTCTCTCTTATATGTATATTTATAAACTTGTTATGTATATTTATAATGTGTAGACCACTTTATTGCACTTTAAGTAGTGCAAGTTTCATGTTTTAATGTCTTCCTACATCAAAATTGATGAGAAAAATCCATTGTGTATGGCATTCAAAGTTTGTAAGAATATGAGTATATCCACAAGGACTTTGACATACGTTGACACCTAATATGGTGGCTCTATCTTTGATAAATCTTGGACCAATGGTAATAGTTTTAATGGAATATTGAATTATTTGTAATAAAGATGTATGTCTTGATTTTTATTTTTGAGAGTCACATATGCGCTATCCCTTAGTTCCTTTATTAGTACTTGTCGTAGGCAATACTATTGCAATGAGTTTTATTTTTCTTAGTTAATTAGTTATTAATAAGTTCACTTTCAACCAATCAAAAACAATAATTTTTTTTTGAAAAAAAAAAAATTCAATTCAATTTTGTAAAGTGAACTTGCAAAATATTTAATTTTTTAAATTTATAAAAATTATTTTTCATCAATATGATTGGCTAAGAAGTTTTGTGTGTTATTGGAGGATTTTTAGGAAAAGTGAAAATGAACTATTATTTTGCCTAGTTTTGAGAACTAAGAACTATTATCATTTGGCTACATTTGAGAACTAAGAACTATTATTTTGCCTAGTTTTGAGATCTAAGAACTATTATTTTGGCTACATTTGAGAACTAAGAACTATTATTTTGTCTAGTTTTGAGAACTATGAACTATTATTTTGGCTACATTCAACTATTGTTTATATAACTTTCATCATTATTGCACAAAACTATTATATAAATTTTATGTTTAAATAATAATTATTTAATTCTTTCATATACTTATACTATATAATAATTTCATTTTATTTATATTTTATTTAATATAAAATAATTTTAAAAAATCTTTTTTAATTTTATATTATATAATCAATAAATATTATTTAATATAATATAATAAATTTATACTGTATTATACATATTATTATGTAACATAATTATTAGATAAATTTAATATTTATATAATTATCCTTTTTTTCTTTTAATTATATTATACTATCATTTGAGTTTTTTTTATATTTATAATATCTTTATAATACCTTTTATTCTATTAATATAAACATACATTATCATACAATTTACATTATAATGTTAATTATTTATATAATTTTAATAAAAATTAACATTAATGTGACATTTTTAAATATTATGTTAATACTGTAATTAACAAAATTAACATTTAGTTTTATTCATATTAACAAAACTTACATTTATTTTTGTTAAATTTAAAATACTATAAAGGCAAGTACTAGCCACTATGTGGCACTTGTTCCCTTATACTTCTCAAGTGAGGGATTAAAACATTAAATGAAGGGATAATTTTTCAAAAAAAAATTTACATAACCACTTGAAAAGATGGAGCCAAGAACAACGATATTATCCAAAAAATCTTAGTTTTATCAATGATTTCATTACTAAGTGTACTTTCCTTTTACTGTAAAGTAGATTGATAGGTCTCAACGAGAGTTACTCTTAAATAATTTTTTATTTTTTGTATAGATTAGTAGAATGGATTGTAGGGAAAAAGTACACAGTTGTGTCACACTTTTATAAAGGAAATGGCCAACACTAATCCAACTTTTAAACTTGAATCACTAAAAAGTGATATATATGTTTTGAATTTTGAAATGATGTAAACTAATAAAATATTTATTTTTTAGTATATTTTATGTTTGTATTTTTTTGAAAAAAATAAAATATTATTTGAATATACTTTTTTTTATAAATTAACACTATAATTTAGTTGCTAATAAAATGTTAAAATATGAAGTTACATAAGACATCAATCTTTATATAGTAATTTTCTTTCCTTCAATTTTTTTGTATGTATTTATAACTTGAAAATTTAGGGCATGGATATATTTTTTTCCAATTTTTATAAATATATATTTTTAAATAAATATTAAAATGTGCATGTATTAAAACTTAGTTTTTTCCAGTCAACATCAACTTTCATATTAAGTATTCATCTAAAATAGAAAAAAAATTATACCATTTTGATATAGATTCTTATATCTAGGGCATCATATTTTTTTCAATTATTTTTATTAATTTTTAGTATTTTTCCTTTACATGGTAATCAAACTAATTTTTTGTGCCAATAACCTAAATTTAGTAAAAATAAGAAGGAAAATATAAATAATAATTAAAATATTTGTTGGAGTAAATTAATCATCCTTAATTTACTCTAGTGCTTAATGAAAACTTATGAAAATATCATCTAGTTCTGATTGCAAGTGTTATTACATTAATTATGCATTTCAACTTAACTGATTCATGAATTTTGTTATCTCACTCCTCTCTCAGTCAGAACAACATTCAGGGATCTCATGTTGAGTTCATTTGAGTCTACATAAGGATATTTAATCCTTCATTATATTCAAGCAATATCAATATAGAATTTGGTTTTTGTAAATCTATTCACTGTGCTTGATCTTTTATCTTCCTAGATCTTCCTAGTTTCTACATGGTATCAAAGCTGGATGGAGATAGTACAAGCATTTAGATGAACAATTTTTGTTTGTTTTTAGTTTGATTGATGGTCACAATTGTAGGAAGATGGTTAGGCGTCTCTAAACTTTTTGAGGCATTATTTGGAGTCAACTTGCACATAGCAATTGGATCGATCCCACCCATGTTTCAATTTATAGATCGACGAGTTCTATTGGGTTTGGTAGTGGGCATGAAGGCTCATGAGGGCTCTTTGTTCTCTTCTTGTTCTTATCTATGTCATGCCCGCCTCCCTCTAGCTCACACAAAATAGAGGAAATCCTTTGATTTGATGTTTTTTTCTATGATTTTGCACTAATTTGGTGAATCTTAGTTGACCCCACTCAATCCCAGAAATTGGCATTGGAAGTCAATGTGGAGAGATCCATGTGCATGGAGAAAGCTCATGCCTAATCTATGCAAATATGCATAAAATCTATGGCGCCTAAAGGAACTTGTGCCCTTTGTTTCACACTCCCACACTCTTTCCTATTTGTGTGGTGTATGTTGTGATCCAGGTAGGAGGAGGGCACCTTAATATGCAAACACCATCATTTGGCATTTGTAGCCATACCAACTATGAAAGTGGTCTCACATGGATCTAAGGCAAGCTCATATTGCAGTGCCAAAACCGTAGGTGATTCATCATTCCATGTAGGAGTAGGAGGTTAGCAAAAGAGCTTAATCCTCTGCTTTGGAATTTACTCCTCTTCCACAACCTCTAAGCATTATAATATTTGCATTTCAATATGCTCTTGCGTTATTAGGTGATGGAATCAACTGATCCATTCTACCACTTATTTCTCAAGTCATGGCATTTGAGTTGGTGGAAAATTTCATGGAATGTGATCCATTCTGCCACTTATTTCTCAGGTCATGTAATCTGAGTTGGTGGTATATTTCATGGAATGTTTGGTGAAGTTTTATAGAGGAAAAACATGGGATTTCTTTGCTTGAAGGAGTGTAATTGTTAAAAGGTCAAGTGCCCTTTTTAAATGTCCCTTTCTTTCCTTTTTAAAGAATGCAAAATTTTGTACTAGCCATTTGTGGTTATTTAACTTTCATGGTTTAGTTAAAATATCCACATTAACATAGTGGTTTTGATCAACCAAAAGAGTTTGTAAAAAAAGGGAGGCACATGTAAACTATCACTATCTAGGTTTCTTTCATTTTGCTTCTGAATAAACAAAATTAGGATATTGCAAGTTGTTAATTAACTATCAAGCTCTACACTGTTCCTCTAATTGACTGCCAAAAGTGTTTTTCTGTTCTAAATTCCTGTCTACATGAGATTCCAGAGTCGCATCCTCATGTGCTTCCAGAGTTGCATCCTCGTGTGCTTCTAGAGTTTCTCTCTAAAAGGACAATATTGAGCATTGGATAAACAATGGCATCATGCCTAACAGAGGGAATCCTTGCAGTTCTTTAGCAGTTGTGGCTTTCTTCTTTAGTTTGGATAAATTGTTGACAACCACATCACCACTATTAGCCCACCATCTTCATCACCTTTGTAGCTTGTTCTCTATCAGTCTTCACAAGATCTTGGATCGACATCATCACTTTCTGACATGTGGACACGTGAGCAGTTTTCAAAGGCATCCATCATTGCATTTTTTTCCTTCATCAGTTTTTGCTTCTCCTTAGTTTTCATTCAGGGGGGTGTTGGAGTAAATTATCATACTTAGTTTACTCTAGTGCATAATGCAAACTTAGGAAAATATCATCTAGTTTTGATTGCAAGTGTTATTGCATTAATAATGCATTTCAACTTAACTGATTCATGCATTCTCTTATTTGAATCCTCTCTCAGTCAAAACTCCACCATTTAGGGATCTCATGTTGAGTTCATTTGATTCTACATAAGGATATTCAATCCTTCATTGTATTCAAGTAATATCAATATAGAATTTGGTTTCTGTAAATCTATTCACTGTGTTTGATCTTTTATCTTCCTAGATCTTCCTAGTTTCTACACTATTAAAATATATACATTTTTAAAACTAAACTTATGGATCTACAAAAGGGTATTTTTATATTTTTTTTAAATTGCTTTTTACATGAGTAGAATTCATTTTGATTGGAGGTAAAAAATGGATTTTGAAGGGGCCCGAAACCCTTTACAAAATAAAGCAGCTAATAAAAAAGGATAAAAACATTAAGTAGCAATCAGCCTGACGACAGTGATCCAATAGCCAAAAAGTAGCCAAAAAGAAGGTAACCAGCCAACAACACTACATATTGCTCAGAATCTCAATAGCTTCCATTTCACTAGCAGCCAACTTCTGCACCTTATCCACAGTATCAAACACTTCAATACCCAAGGCCCTGGCATAAGATTTCATTATGTTTCTAGTTCTGACCCCCAACCCACTAGTTTTTACCTCACCATTCAAAACACTACCTTTATCAGCACCCTTCTCACTAGCACAACCCACATCCATCAACAGTAACATTAGCAGACACATTCTCCTTTCTCTTTTTCATAGTAGTCGTAGGGGAGATTACCTTAGCAGAGTTTAAAATATCCAAGACCTTAGAGGCATCTCCACCCTTCATCACAACATTCCACATCTTATCAAGTTTATCCTCAAGGGATAACATTCTTCCTTCCAAATTTTGTTTCAGATTAACGGCTTCCTCCACCATAGTATTAGCCACAGTATTAAGAGAATCCATTAAATTATCAATTTGGCTTTGGATAGAAGGGTCCTTAGCGTTACTAGCAACACCTCTAATTCTAACATTGGTCCTATTAATTTCATGGAAGAACCACTTAACATGAGTAGAATTTGTTGAAACATTAAGTTTTTTGAATAATTTTATTTTCTTGGTAATTTGGACTCAAAGTGGTACTAAATATGAATTTAGCCAACAATTTCAGTTAGAAAAGTTGTGGACATATATAACTTAGCTATAATGAATCTTACAAGATCATATGTTTTATCAAAATTATTTTTTAGTTAAAATTAATTAAATTCACCTGTATTGATAAGTTGGACAAAAGTGTGACATAGCTTTACAGTGTTGATACCATGCAGCACCAATTAACCAAAAATGAACACAACAATTGGTTCTTAATTTTAGCTTCTTAGTAGTTGTGTGTTTCTTCTATTCAAATTTTTGTTCCTATTATTCTTTTGTACCTAGCCTTGTGTTTACTTGTAGGAATATTGAATTCTCATTACAAGTATAATTTAAGTGGAGGGAATTCATTTATTATAGTTGAATTTATATTTTTTTGATATTAAAGCACAGAAACAACCCCTGAACCCATGAGTTCAACAAAACAACAAAACACAAAATAGAAGCCTTAACATCTCAACCATTCAACCAGAAAAAGTAGGCATGCAAGCCTCAAAGAGACACAAGCATAAACAAGAAAAACAAAAAAATTGATCACTTTTCAAGTTTAGGCTCCAAGTGCCACCTATTAGATTCAAGTTCATAGAGAAAATCATTTTATTGCACTTTAAGTAGTGTAGGTTTCATGCTAAAAGGCTTCATTATTTCTTGTGAAAAAGTGTTAGGTGAATTCCCTTGTAGCTAATGCATTGACAAGGACCTCAACATATGTCGATATGTAGTTATTGTGGATACTGGATACACAACATAAACTTGATTTTACCAAAGCATTTTTAGTGTTAAGATATGTTGCATCATACATTTCACTTGTTATTGATACAATTTTGTAATGGTAAAAATGGTCTTTTATTTTTTAAAAACATGAAATGTTCATAGTTTTTAGTATTCTAAATTCTATTCTATTGGTGTCTCAATAGAGACAGTGGAAGAATTATTATGTATCAAAATAAATATAATCTATGTGAATTCATAGTGTCAATGTAACTCTTATGCAAGCAATGGCCATGAAAGTTGATCTAAGTTTTTTTATTGAAGAGAAGGTGCCTCTTTATTGGAAATTTCACATATTATTTTTGTTTGGTTTGTTGTTATTAAAATACATGCAACATAGAGAGGGGAATATCAAAATATAGATAGAGCATTAGAGAGAGAGATAGAGGAAATAGATCTATAGAGGGAAAGGGATGGATAAAAGAGGGAGAGAGAGAGGAGGTGAGAGAAAAAGAGAAATAAAGGAGATATAGACAGAGAAAATTAGAGAGATAGGAATATAGAGAGGGAGAGATAGAGATATATAGGAGATTGATAGAGAGTAATAGAGAAATATAGGGCATGAGAGAGAGAGAAAAGAGCTATATAGGGAAATAAAGAGATAGAAAAAAGTGATTTAACTTTTGATAAACTATTTTGTGATAACAATTGAAAGATGGCACATCTCCTTGGGGATATATATAGTATTATTTAAAAAATGAACTTACATAATATAAAATATAGTATAAAATATTATAATTTATATTATATAAAATATGATATATAAGAAATTGATGTTCAAGACACATTTTAATAAGGTGGAGGAAGCAAAAATAATGGAGGAGGAAATAATCCACCCTTCTCTAGGGTAGATTAAACACTATATATCTAGCTCTTATAAAGCTATATTATAAGAATTAGGAGAATCTAGGAGATAAAATAACAAGCACAAGTGAGCAATGCAATGATTGTATTTAGACAACCCAAATTACAATGAGAACAAAGCCAAGTGAATAAATAGGAAAGGAAGAGGCAATCCACTTATGATGTGGATTGACAAGTGCCCCATGAAGTGGCACAAAAGAGTAGATAAGTGCCTTATAGGTGTCAACCTCAGGATCACTAGGAATGTGCAAACCAACAACCTATTTGACCACATCATTAACCTTGATGCCAATTGTTGAGTGACCTTTGAGGTGAGATGGAAAGTCTTCCAACCTCAAAAAGGTAGCACATGAGGTTTACCAAATAACTTGGTAACCTCTAGAGGTCTAAAAGGTTACACATTCAGTTAGACAAGATGTTCTCTAACCTCATCAACCTAAGTACACTTAAGTATATGATCTAATTATGGTGGATTCCTAGTGGCTTGTGTTGGATGGTATTCCAAATGTAGGAACAAGTCATGGAGGAGAAGTTCCTAGAATGTCTATGAAGAAGCATTGATATATTAAAGGATTAGATGTCAATAATATAATTTTGTGTTATATTTTTTATTACAAAAAGGTGGATTTATAATTATATAATTTTTTTTTGTTCTTAAGTTCTTTTATTTATCTTGGAGCTTTGAATTGAAGAGGCCAAAAATATGGAACTACATGCCAAGCCTATGAGCACAATGGATCAGTGAAGGCATAGTGTCTGCGATCACAACTGCCCAACAGAGACTTGAACCCTTGGTGGCCACAACAACAATGCCATGACTTAACCATCACACTATGCAATGAACCCCATGATTTTTAATTTTAATTTTTAAAGTTTAAATATAATTTTATTTATTATTCTTTTCAATAACAAATAATTTTTTTTTTAGAAAATTACAAATAATATAATATAATTAATATATTAATGATGACAACAAGAAAGATTGATAATAGATTTATTAAATTAAATAGTGTTCATAATAAATATGAATGATAAATTTAATAATAATAGATTTTTTAATAACAAAGTTAATAAAGATGAAAAACATAAAATAATATATTTTTATTAATAAATTTAGAAGATAACAAACATAAAAGTCTCTTTATTTAATACAAATTATTAATAAATAAATAATATAATTGTTAATTTAGAAGATAATAAAGAGGAAGCATGTCTAAATATATTAAAAATGATAAATAAATAATGTTATTATGAATTAAATGTATAAAATTTTAATCAAATAGTCAATTAAAATTAAATTTTGAAATTTTAAATTTATTTCTAAAAATAATTTATACAATTAATTCAATATATTAAATAAATGTTTTATCCTCTTTTAATGATGGATTATGGAATTTTATCTTAAATATTGTTGTAATTTTTTAATACTTAAAAATATTCTCTTTAATTAATGTATATAATTATTATTTTTCTAATTTTTTTAAAATAAAATAAACAATTTTATTTTTAAGAAATTTTGATAAAAACCATTTTCAAGTAAATTTATAATAATTAAAGTAAAACACCACTTCTAAATTAATTGGATTTGGTTTATTTCTTAGGTGAATTTTATCAATATATGTTTTTTAGTTTTATTATTTATTTTTATTAAATGCATTAAAAAATATTTTCAACTAATTTTTTGATAGTTTTGTCAAAAGAGAATTTCTAGATTTATCCTATTAGATTTATTCCCTAAATAATTTTGATGAAATCATTTCTCTCTTAACTACATAATTGTAAGTAAAATATTTACTTATTCATAATGACAAAGATACCGAGATCTATATGATTTTAATATCGTATTTGTAAAAAATGTTGAGTTCAATAAAATAGATTCATTCTAGGTGTAATCTTGAAGAAGAGAGAAAAGGGGTGTATAGAAACATTTTTATGGTCATAGATACTTGATGTAATAAAATAAATATAGTTAGAGAGGAGTTTTGAAATGTGTAAATTAATAGTAATAAAGTGAGATTCAACTAAACTATAAGATTCACAAAATTAAATTTACTAGGAAAACATCTAATTTTTTTTATAAAATATAATAAATTAAATAAGTATTATTTTTTTAAAGTACATTATATAAAACATAATATATAATAAATCAATAAAAAAATAAAACATTGTTTAAAAAAATATGCTTAAATATGTACACTTTTCACGACAAATAATTCTACATTATTATTTCAACAGCATAATCATGTATGTGAAGTTTTATTAATGTAAAGAAAATTACACTATGCTAATGGATAATGGAGAATTTTTTAATTATAAAAAGTAGCTTCACCAAACACCTTTTCCTACGGGACCAATTATAAACCCTATCAACGATGTTGAGGAGAAAAAAGTATTAAAAAAGTTCTCAAATAAATGGTAGCCAATTCAAAAATGGGGTGAAGAATGTGGACCTTTGTTATAGAATGTGTGATGAAAAATTTAACACTTGTGTCATGCATTCAAGGCTCTGTCACCATCACCATCAAATCACAACTATTTCATCAACAACAACTTCATTGTGTAGTGCAAAAGCCTCTTCCTTTCTTCCACCTAGGTTGTAGGTTCGTGAATGAAAACTAGTAGATGAGATTGATCTGATCATCTTGCATCCATTTTCCAGCACTGCATGCCATTGATGGTAAAAAAGAGATCATCCATCTCATATAAGGAATGCCTTCAACATAATTAGTTCATGTGCATCACCTAGTAGATTGCTCCTCAATCTCCTAATTAATTTAACATATTTGATGTAGAACAAAACCCACTAAAACTGGTTACTTCATTTATATAATAGACCAAGTAACAAGGTTTGTCAACAAACAAGGTTTGGTTGGGATAAAGGCTTTATTAGATACATTGAGGCATCATATGTTGGAGGACATAATAAGAGAATTTCAATTATTAGTATTTTCTTTTGGTTAGATTACCGTAATGCAATTTTTTGAACTCATAGATTAATGTTTGTCCTTTATAGTCAATGAGTTCTAAGAAATTTTCAAACCCAAACAAATATTTATCTTGTCAAATATTAACATATGAATTTTTTAACACAAAGTATTTAAAAAATGATATATTGACAATGTGATTGGCTGATTTTTTTATTTGAAGTCTTCATGTTAGTCAAGAAAAATAAGTATTAATTTTGGATAAATGATGGAGAATTTCATCCACAGAACTCCTATGAAGGGACAAGTTAAAGTACTTCATCTATGGTTGGTCAAATTTGGTTGTACCTATAGACACCTAAATTTGGACACTTAATTTATCCAAATTTATCCCCTTTCATCTAAGCATCCCCTTATTTGCATTAATTAAGTAATATCACTATTATTTAATTAATGTCCTTAATTCTGCCAAATCCCTAAGGTATTTAGTTAATAAATGAATACCTTATCTCTTTAATCCTCCTTTTCATCAAATGAATTAAATAAATATGACATTTATTTAATTCCTCATATGTCACATCCTCCATCATTTTTATCTAATCTTAATCCGTCTTCTAATCTCATCATTAGGGATGTGTCACATCCTCCAAATTTTGCAAGTTGGCCTCTAATCTCACTTAGCCACCTAACCCTCCTCTAATCCTTCATTAACTAGCCTAATCAACCTCTCAAGGAATTTTTAATTCCTTTTATCCTTCCAAGGAATATTAAATTCTTTTAATTCTTCCCCATGTGATCTTTGACTTGTCACATCAAGTCACATGTGAAATATAACCCTCTTCTAATATGTCATTAATTTGGCTAATCAAGTACTTGCACAACCTTAATCACTTAATTAGGTCAATCTAATCTCCATGTCATTTATGGAATGTGTCCTAAGTCAACCCTATTAAATGCTTTCTCCTTTTGAGAAGGCACTCCATTCCCCATGTGAATTTTTAATTCACATTTAATCCCCAATGCATTCCAAGGAATTTTAAATTCCTTTTCTCATCCCCATGTGGATATTTGAGGATTTTTTAATTCCTCACATGTCCTCTCACCCACATGGGACAAGGACCTCCTTTATGAGGAGATCTTGTCCAATCCCAAGGTACTATGCACTACCTCCATGTCATGTATTATCCTTCCACCTCATGTGCACATCATCCTTTTCAAGCCACTTCACATGCCACATGTCAAGATGTGAGGGCTTGTGAGTTATCAACTCACCTTACCCCTACATCTTGATCTTGGTGGCTCAATCTCAACTGTCCATTTCCCTAGAGAGTCCAAAATTCTCTATAAATACCCCCTCTTTTCTCTCATTTAGGAGGAGATCATTCATGCTAGCCAAACTCTTGCAAAAATTTTCCTTGAGCCATACTTAGCCATTTTTCATACTTGCATCCACTTCCATCCATTTTCCATCCATCTTACAATCCACATTTGCATCCTTTGCCATCCAAGGAGCATATAACACCAAAGATCGAAGGGCCAACCAAAGGATCGATTCGAGACAAGGTAAAAGGTTTCATTTTGTTGTCTTTATTTTGTATTGAATCCAAATAGGCTAATCTTGAGGTGTAGAGTGTTTTAGTGTTATTTTCTCTCCTTTGTTTGTTGTTCATATTCTGACACTTAAATTCGCCCTATCACAGTACCAATCATCTATTGTATTTGTTGTTGGAGTTATAAGAATAAGCACAATTATTATGACTCTGTATATGCACTTTAATATGTTAGACTTTTTAAAAGCAATATGGATATTAATTATGCAAAAGATTCTAGTTACCTTTTCATGCACTTGGAAATATCAAATGATTTTATTCTCGGTTGTGTGTTGGAGATGGAAATGTAGGCAGAGTATCTGTCTAAGGTCTAATGGAGATCAATAAGACCATAAAAAAGATGCACTTCATAAAAATGGCAATACAACACTACATTTTGGCATCTACAAATTGAGCCTCCTCTAAAGGGTATGCATGTACAAATTTTGGTCATTTGATCATTAGTTAACCTCAACTATTGTGGCCTTGAAGAATTGCAAATGTTTCATGTTTTAGAATTTGTGGGTATTTTATACTTATTTGTTCTTGTGTTTTTTATTACTAATTTTTGAGTTGTGTAATCTTTCTTAGAACTATTTTTCATTTTTGGGTGCTTGTGGACATTTATATTTTAATCAAACTAAATTAAAATGACCGGTTCCTTTCATACTTTTCTAAAATTTAACAAACTAGTGGATCCATTGTATATGAATTCTAGGTATTTGTGGATATGACTAGTGGAAGATACTTGTGGCAGAACATGAGAGCTCACACCTACAAAAAAAAAAGCCAATTAAAATCCTTCCATTTATTTTGAGGGAAAATATCCATTTCTAATGTTTTTATTTACAGTTTCAATCACTTAATTAATCCTCAAGTGCCAATTTTTTTGTATCTTTTAGGTTTTCTTTTAGTTGCTCCAAAATATTCATACCACAAAATATTGTATCTTGTCACCTGTTAGTTAAGACACATTATGGAATTGGAGAATTTTTTGTCTAATTTCTAAACTTATGTTCCTCTTAGCCAACAAAGAGTGTTCACCCAAGTTCATAGAAAATATATTTTATTTGTAATTTTGCTCATTTTTCGCTATTAAACCAGGGAAAGGGACCTAATCCCAAAGGTTCAATAGAACAAAAAGAAAAAAATAGAGGCCCAAACACCCCCAATCAAAAAAAAGAAATCCAAGAGAGGAACTATGCAGGCCTAAGAAAGACATTAAAACAATAGTAAAAGTTCATAGTCATAACTAAGAAGGCATGGAAGCTAGAGACAAACATTGGACAACAAAGGACAATAGAGCACATCGAACATCAATAATCTTGAGGTATACTAATTAAATCCCATTCAACCTTTAGCTTTTCAAGAGAGTCTCTCCATCATTTTGCCTCAGTGTTATCTATGATGGTCATCATCTGAACAACATGCTCTTGGTTCTTCACCATTCTATTCTTGATTTTATTGATCTTATTTTTTCCATGTTATTTAGTATAGTATCTTAATTCTTGACAACTATATTTCATTAATGAATTTTGGAATGAATCTTCACACTTTCTATAGCTCAGTTTTTTTAGATGTTACCATCATGTCAACCTTCCATTGAAGGGTAGGAGATAAAGGAGTGAATAAACAAAACATCAAGAATCCACAAAATTTAGACAAGGAAAATTTTAGTTTCTAGCAAGAATAAATTAGTAACTGAGTTGAAATATTTTTTTCATACTCATAATTTATTCATACTTTCCAAATAAATTTATAATTATTGTTAATGTGAGATTTCACACCCTTTGATTTTTCTGGTGATAGTGAAAATGTTGAGGAGGTTGTGGGATTTTTCTGTGTAGGCACGCGCCTTATAATGGGTGTGATTTGCATGTGTGGGGAATCCATTTGAATGTGCATGGAGAGGGGTGTAGTTGGTGTATGAGTATTTTGTAGGGTTGGGTTGGGTTTTTATTATGTACGAGGGGTTTGTTCTCAAATTTTCTTCTTTTTTTGCTTAGCCTCATTTGGTGTGAGGGTTTGTTGAAGCTTAAGGGGTCTCATATTTTGTTTTTTTTCCTATGGATTCTGGTGAAGTGTTGGATTTTAAATCTAATATGGATTTTCTTGCAATGGATTTTTGAGGCATGATGTTGGTGGTCATTTTTTGAATACAACTTTTGAGGTGGAGGGGATGGCTTTTTCTAGAGTCCCTCGCATCCCAAAAATTAATGAATGTCTAGAGAGAAGAAAGGATAGACCTATTTTGGTGATTCTACCAGAATCAATCATTGAGGATGTGGAATATTTTTTCAAATCATGCTTTTATTTGCAAATTCATGGGAATGTGTGTCTATCTCCCATTCTTAGAGGTATGGACTCAATGAACATGGGATTCAAAGGGTGAAATGGAAGTAATGCTATTAGAAAATAGATACTTTATGGTTGTTTTTAACTACATGGCCTATCATAATAGAGTTTTCATAGGAGGGCCATATTTTCACAAATAGATTGGTTTATTCATTAAGCCCTAGCACACTAATTTTAACCCATCAAAGAAGCTCCCAAATTGTGTTTCCCTTTGGGTGCACCTTCCATGGTTCCTAGTTGAATATTGGTGAAATGACATTCTACAAATGGTTGCTCTACTTCTAGGGAAGCTGGTGGGACCTTCTTAACAAACATAGGATAGGAAGGTAATGACTTTTTCTTGCATTTGTGTTGAGATTGATTTTAGTAACCCTCTTCTTGACTCTCTAAAAATTTGTGCGGGTATGTCTTCTTGGATGTAGCATCTTGAATCTTATGAAACTTTTCCTTTTTGTTGTCAATTATTGCATGAATATGGTCATTTGCAGTGAAGATGTCCCAGATCCAGATCTTCAAAGTCTTAATCTACTCAACCTCCTCAAAACCCTCCTAAGATTGATGAAGGAGAGGCTCCTATTATGGGTGCTACTACAGATAATGATGGTTTCACTCATGTTAAGCCTCATAATAGGAATCATGGATAGAAGAGGACTTCCAAGGAGTGGTGAATGATTACAAAATTTTGAAGTACAAATGAGTGTCAATAGTGAAATACTTCCTCCTTTTTTCCTCTTACAAACGAGTAGAAAATGAACACAATTCCACTCAAAAAATATCCCAATGATGCTTCCTTTCAAAAATTAAATTCAAATTCCAAGTTCAAGACCCTGTAAAGTCAAAACTTGAAAGAAAATAGGAGAAATTATTATTGTCGGTCATACAACATCAAGGTGCAGAATTGATAGTAATATTTTACCAATAAAAATAAAATAAAATGGTCAAAAAAGAAATGGGACCCCCTTTTATAATCGAGATCCTGTAGTAAACATGATCCTGTTTATAAATGGAATCCCATTTCTTTTTTAAATGGTTAAAATAATAAATGAAGGAAACAAGATCCCATTTACAAAATGGGATCCCATTTTATAAATCGAGATCCTGTTTCTTAGAATTTAAATTTTTGGTTCAGTTTTTGCCTTAATCTTCAGTTTGGGAAAAGGCTTGGGGACCCAAACCTAAGCTTTGGACCTAGTTTGACCTACAACTTGAAGGTCATGTCAATGACACAAGAAAATAGTGACTTTGGACATAAGTCTGAAGACCTTTTTTGAAGAATTTTTTGATGAAACTAAAACCCATTATAGATGAGGCAGTGTAGGTTCCAAATATGTAATTTTTTTTTACAATTGGATTATTTTTTTATTTTTCAATTAATTCTAATGAAACTGGTCCATAAACTTGAAATATTAATATTTTTTAGTATTTTAATAGCTTTTTATTAAAAAAAAATTGTAAAATGAATTGTACAGAAACATACTTAAAATTTTTTTTTTCAAATTGATTTTTTTTTTTTTTTTTAATAATAAGTTTAGGTCATTATGCATGATGTACATGACTATTTTTCAAAACAACAAATGTGGCCAATAAAAAGTAAATAAAAAATTACAAAAATATATTGAAAACATGCTTCAGTGAGTTACAAATATTTTCCAAAAAGGAATTAGAAAATTATGATTATTTAGGTCAAAATATGGATGTCATACACATGCATGGTATGCTAAAGAAAGTGACTTTTAAATATTGGTTTTTAGAAACACATATTGAAAATCAATTTGTATCTTCTAGGTATTAAAATAAATTAAATATTTGGAATCTAGACTCTAAGTACTACATTTTATGATTGTGACATTCTTTAAGATTCCATTTGTAAATGCTTCAAATTTCAAGGTCAAATGTGACAAATTCTGAAAATTAGGGAAAATACTTCCACTTTTTGGCCAAAAAGTGTACTCAACTTCTTGTCAACACTCGACAAATTCAAGACAAGTTCTACAATGCTTGATGAGTTAATTGCAAGTCAAAAAGCATCCAAAGATAAATGTGGTTTGGGAATTGAAAAAGGAGAAAGCTCAAAAGTAGCTCATACACCTAATGTAAAAAAGATCAGTGAACCAAAGAAGACTGAAGACAAGAAGAACAATGGAAAATTGTGAAATCAAAGAAACAATGCTAGAAGACCCCCCATCAGACAACCAAATGCTCAATGGTACCCATCCTTTAATGTTATTTGCTATTTTTGCAATAAATTTGTACATAGAACAATGGAATGTAGAAGCAAAATGAATCAGAATGTTCCATCCTTTACTTGTCAATGCTTCACATGCAAGAAGTTTTGGCATAGAGAAAATGAATGCAAAAGTCAAATGATGAATGCATATAACAGTGGTAGAATGATTCAATCTTTCAATGGTTATTGTTATACATGCTATGGATATGGACACAAAGCTAATCAATGCAGATCTAGAAAGAATGGAAGGAATAATGCTCAAAGAAATTTCATATGCAACAATTGCAATAGATTAGGACATATTCCCAAATTTTATAGAAGTAGAAATCCAAGGAAAGATGATCCAATAAAGAGAAATGAACCAGTCAAAAATATTGATCCAATTGAAGTAAATAAGGAAATGGAAAAGATTTGGAGAAAGACATAGGAGCCTTAGAACAAGGAAGAATCTCAAACTACAAATGAATCTATACCACCCTCTGGTGTAGATAATTCCTCTAGGAATTGAACCTAGGCATTGGCTTAGGAGGAGAAATAATAGAAATCACATAAACCCCTACTGATATGATGTGTCATGGCTTGGAACGAAGATATGAGATGGAGATAGATGGTATGGATCTTTTGGAGAAGACTCCAGAAGAAAATATGCAATTGCAGAGATTTGCGAAGTGATTTAGGGTTTGCTATTGTTTAGAGAAGATTTTTACTAGCTTTATTTATTGGTGCATTAAATACAAATTAGGGGAAGAATCAAAAGGATTATATACCTATCATTTTTTTTATTTCATTGACTTTTATGCATTTGGAGCAAGTAGTCTGAATTGAAGTGAATTCAAGAGTTAGAAGGTTGTTTAAGAAGCAAAGTATCCAGACCCTAATTCCTGTTGAGAAAGAAAATGGTATTCACCATTGTCCAAAGCTAAAATAGAATTTATTTTTCAAAGAAATTCTATTCAATAGGGATGGAAAAACCTACAATGGTAAATGTGAGTGAGAAACCCCAACCAAAATTTAAGAAATTCCCCATGAAAGTGTTTGAGAATGACCCGCTCAGAGCTTTTTCAAGTATACCATACAAGGTTTTTCCTGTAGAGTAAATTAGTGTATACATCCATGGGAAAATGGAAGAATATGACCGTACAAAACTTATAGACTTGTTGATAGACCAACTGACTAGAGATGATTTCAACATTGAACCTGAGTATGAAAACCTAGTGAAGAAGAAACTAGATGTTTGGTAGCGGTTTCCATGCTTCACCTATGACGATGAATTTAAGTATGTGAGAATGGAATTAACAAGAGTGCATGATAAATTCTTATGGATTAAAATTCTTAAGGGGGATTACTAGACTTTGTGACACCAGACTTGTACCTATGTTAAAATCTGTAAAGAACAAGGATGTGATGGAATTAACTGGAGCTGCATTTGATCAAAGGGATCTCAATGTGAACACTTTATAGAATCTTGTAGTAAGGTATGCAACTATGGTCATAGGATATAAGATATACTACACCAACAGAGAAAATTTTGTGTCAACCACAACAATTCATGTAGCCCATGAAATGGTGGAAAAGGGAAAGGACTATGATTATTGTGAGTTTCTTTGGCAACAACTTTTTGACAACTTGAAGCAAACTAAAGATAAGAAATACTCCTTCAAATTTTCTTCTTTGGTAGTGTGTTTACTATTTTACTATTTGAGGGAGCTTCCAGGAAAAAGTAATGTTATATGGAGTAAAAGTAGACCTGTATCCCATCAAATCTTTGAACATCTACACAACATTGGTGATATGAAAGCTCAAGATGAGGCATTTACTACTTTCTTTGTAGTATTTTAGAAGATAATGCATGAATGGGAGAGGATCCCTAAGTCTGTGGTAGAGAAATATCGAGATGATATCACATTTTTGGTCAAAATTGATGAATACATTATTGAAGTTGTGGAACCTAGAACTATCTGGATTCAACCACTTGGATATGAGATCAATGAAAATGAAGTAGATGGTTATGTTGGTATATTATTGAATAGTCCTAAGGACCCTACTTAGAAAAGACATGGATGTTCATATGAGGAGAAATCCATGAATGTACACATGGAACTGAAAAAGTCTTAAATAAAGAGGAAGGCGACAAAAATAATAAATGACCAACTCAATTTCAAGGGATTTATAGAAGAAAAATTATGTGTTTTAAGAGAAAAGTAGAGGGAGAAATGAGCACAGCAAGTAGGTCCCCCAAACTAGGAAGATTTGGAAGAACTGCTTCCATTATTCCCCTTGGTATTCAACAACCCTATAGATCAGTTTCCACCTCCAATAGAATAAAGAGAATAGAGACTAGTGCTCTAGTAATAGAAGAACCTCATAGAAAGAGGCCAAAAGGCCTAAAAAGAGAAAGAAAAGTACTTCGAAATCCTCTACCACCACTACATCAAAAAGAAGAAAAGAACTTGAGTGTGTTATCTAAACAAGAAGAAGAAGAGGATGAAAATTCCCCATTGATCCTAAAAAGAAGTGGCATTGTTTCTATTGCAAGTATGAAGGTTTTTCCATTGATGATAGTAGTACAGTGGTTGAGAAGATATTGTTTCTTTAACAATTTTCTATTTATGTTTCAGATGTTGAGGATACTTAGATAATTGATAAAATAAGGGAATAGGGTGTTGCAGAGGTGTTTTGGTTAGCAAATGTGTTTTGATTTTGCTTCACATTTCTTCTGGGTTGAAGATTTGATTTTTTAGTTTGGATATGTTGGTTAGAGATGTTTAGATTTTCTATATCCATAATTTTGGCTTTTGGATCATTGGTTAGAGGAAGTTATGTTCACTAGTGTGTGAACTAGTTTTGCAATGTTGTGTACAGAGGTGTCTAAGATTAAAATATTTGCTCCCCATTTCTCCATAGTTTCTTTTCAAGACTTGTGATTCTGAAGGAGATTTGTTTATGGTTTTCTCTTGATTTGTCAAGAGGATTCATGGTTCAGTGTATCAGAAGGTCTTCTAACTTATAGATTATTGTAGTGTCTGGCAGAGTTGTCTAGATAAACAATTTTTTTATAATATTCAAGTGAGATTTGTTGCGAAAAAATTTGTTGGGTTCCAAGATATTCTTAGATCACGTTTAGGTGATTTTTTTTGTCTGAAAGTTTTAGATTGATCAAAGGAAGTGTGTAATTCAAAGTTCAATGTGTTTTCACAAGTAACGGTTGGCCAAGTGTCTACACTACATTCGAAGATGTTCAAGTGTTAATGAAGGTGTAGTGTGGCATGTGAGAGTTAATTTGGGTCCCAATTAAGTTTTTTTTTTGTCCACTTTCGTTCCTATCCATTGTAGGAATGTTTAGTACTGACCCAATTTGAAATTGCAAAGTGTGAAGCATGTATATAGCTAACTGATAGGGAATGGGGCTGGAGGAATCAATCACAAATTCTTGCTCTAAGTCTTGCTTCCAAGACCTCCTTGGTGTTTTTCTTCACCACCTTAACCTATAGGACCCTCCTCATGTATAGGTACCCCTGGTTCTCCTGGCCAACCCCACTACTATCACAATCCAATCTACCAAGTCAAAAGTTGGTGCAATCTTGCAACTCTCACCTTAGCCCTTAATTCACCCTAAAGGCTACAATACCTCCTAAGCTTGAATTTTGATTTGTAGGGGCATGGATGTGTTTCTTTTCATTGAAATCCATCCAATTTTGGTTCTTGAGGGTCCTCTTAACTCCAAGTCTTGGTCACTTTCACCAAACCCTCATTTAGGTATTAAAAGGCTACTAGCCTAAGAGCCCCAATTAGGTCTCCGAGAAAACTAGTTTTTGCTCAAAAATTTCCAAAGAACACCTCATTCTTTCTTTGAGGTTCTTGGTTCAAATGAACACCTCTCAAATATTTTTGAGGTCTTGGGCCTTTACCTACCGTACAAAGCCTCAACTTGAAAATGGGCATAAACTAGGGTTTTTAAGCCATTTTCTGGTTGCTTTCAAACTGTCAAGTCTTTCACTGACCAAATGAGTTAGTGGAGTTTCCTCCTAATTACCAAACCTTGGCAAGACTTCCACCTGCCTTCTCCAAAAAGGAAATTTACCAAGAACTTGTCACCCTTGCAAGTTATGTGCTCTGCACTACTTGTCTTCCCTAGCCAGACTCTTCCTGGCTCGCCTAGGGCAAGACTTTGCCAACAACTCCTATGCTCACACAAACCCTAAATCCTACCATATTTATACACATGGAGTCTAGTCATTGTTCCCAAAAGGCTGTACAGATTGTATGGTGGGAAAGTGAGCTAATACTCCATTTTCTCCAAACTATCTGGTTCAAACTAGCAACAGTGTGGAATCAAATTTATTAACAAACAGTGCTTGAAAATGAAATAAGGAAACTAATTATTGACACAAAAAGCTTGAAATAATAGCAAATCTACATCCTACATTAGTTTCAGTGCCGGTTCAATCCATTAAAGCAACACTTTCAACAAAACTCAGAAAACTAACACACAAAACACATTGTTTTCTTGATTTCAAAAACTTTAGTTCATAACAAAGATGCTTCCAACCTTGCTCACAGGTCGAGGCACACCTTATATAGGGTTCCTAAATTAGTTATGATCCCTTGGTCGAACATGTTAGCTATCATGTGGCAAAGTTGCAAAAATGTACCATTTTGCAACTTTTGCCAATTTCCTAGTAAACTAAGTAAAATGAGTTTTTGTAAACTCATTCACCCGTTCCACTCCTTGACCAACTGATCACAACTGAGTAAGACATATTCTTGAACCTCTAACTCAAACAAAATGGTCAACATGACCTTCAAGGTAACATAACAAAACAAAAATTCATTCTAGACTTCCTAATTGCCTAGTGTTTCCTAGGTGCTCTTGCACCATTCTCTCCCTCTTTGCAAAAACACTAAGGAATGTGAGGAGAGATCAGGGACACATCAATGCCCTACTTCTCAAATTGAGCTTCATCTACCCATGTGGCCTCAGATTCATGTTTTTTCTTCCATTTGATAAGATGCTCCATGTACACCTTATGCCTTGTAGATTTCTTCACTCTTGACTCCAAGATCCTCTTTGCTTGTAGCTTGTCTGGAGTAGGTAAGGCTATGTTGCTTACATCCTTGAAGACCTCCCTACTATTTTGATCTAAGTCATTGACTGATCCCTTATATTTGATCAAATCAGCTACATTGAACATTGGTGAAATCCCTAAACTTGCAGGTAACTCCACCTTGTATGCATTTTTCCCATACTTGGCTAACACCTTGCATGGTCCCACTTTTTTCATTTGCAATTTGGTTGATGTACCCTTCTACAACTTGGATTTGTTGAGGTAGAACATGACATAGTCTCCTACTACAAATTGCAAATCTTTTCTTGACAAATCTACCTTTTCCTTCAACTTTTGTGTAGCCTCGGTGACTGTCTTCTTTACCTAGTCCTAAATCTCTTTCATGGTCTGAGTGAAGTCCTCTGCATGTCTACTCCTATGCTCCATAGATCCAAGATCCCTGATCTCACATATTCCTCTTGGGTGCATCCAATACACTATTTCAAAAGGACTCTTCCCTGTGGTTCGGTTCACACTGTCATTGTATGCATACTCAGCCTATGAGATAACCATGTCCCATGTCTATCCATACTCTTTGGTTAGGCATCTTAGAAGGTTACCTAACACCCTATTTATCACCTCTATTTTCCCATTAGTCTGAGGATGGTAAGCTGATCCAAAAGATAGATTGGTACCTAATCTGCTCCATAGAGTCTTCCAAAAATGACTCATAAACTTCACATCCCTGTTTGAGACAATGCTCAAAGGAAATCCATGGATCCTTACAATTTCCTTGAAGAAAAGGTGAGCAATGTAGCTAGCATCATGTGTGGTCTTGCAAGGAATAAAGTGACTCATCTTACTGAATCTATCTACCACCACATAGACACTATCAAACCCTATCTTAGTCTTAGGGAGTCCTACCACAAAGTCCATGCTAACACATTCCCATGGTCTATTGGGAATAGGTAGAGGTTGATACAAACCTACATTACTAGCTCCCCCTTTGGCTTTCATACAAACTACACACTGCTCCACATACCTCCTGACATCCCTTGGCAACTTGGGCCAATAGTAATACCTTTGCACTAGTTCCATTTTCTTGTTGATACCAAAATGACCACTAAGACTACCATTGTGCTTCTCTTGGATAAGATTCTCTCTCATAGAACCTTTTGGAACACACAACTGATTTCCCTTGAATAACAATCCATTTTTTAATGTATACTCTAAGTATTGGCTATGAAAATGATTCTCAAAGTCATAACATACCTTGTAAGCCTCCGAGAAGTCTTCAGTCTTCATCTTCACCATAGAGATCCTTGAAACTCTCTATCCCAATGCTCTTTATTTGTATCTCTTGCACTGTCAGCAATCTCCTGCTTAGTGCATCTGCTACCTTGTTCAATTGTCCCTTCTTGTGCTTGATGGTGAAAGTAAAAACTTGGATGTACTCCATCCATTTCAAATGTCTATTGCTCAACTTCTCTTGGGTGTTGATATAGCTAAGTGTCTGATTGTTAGTAAAGACCACAAAATCTTTGGGTAGAAGGTAATGCCTCCACTTCCTAAGTGACTAAACCAAAGCATAAATTTCAAGGTCATATATAGAATACTTCTTCTTAGCTTCATTGTTCTTTTCACTAAAGAAAGCTATAGGCCTGCCTTCTTGACTTAGCACTCCTCCTACTGCAACTCCACTAGCATCACATTCCACAGTGAACAACTTATTAAAGCTAGGTAATAAGAGAATAGGTTAAGTTGCCACTTCTTGTTTCAGTTTCTCAAAACCTTTCTCAACTTCTTGAGTCCACTTAAACTTAGTTTTCAAACCACCTTTGATTGTGTCTAGGACTGGTGCACATATGCCACTAAATTTCCTTATGAATTTTCTATAAAATTGGGCTAATCCATGAAAACTTCTTACCTTTGTTCCTGTGGTTGGTGTAGGCCAATTTAGGATATCTTCCACCTTGCTTGGGTCCATCTTCAATGATCCTTGGGATACTACAAACCCCAAATACACAAGCTCCTATTTGAAGAACTCACATTTCTCTAGGTTGATGGCTAACTTCTCTTCTTGCAATCTTCTAAAAACCAACTCCACATGCTTTAGGTGTTCTTCTACTGTCTTACTAAAAATGAGTATATCATCAAGGTATACCACCACAAATATCCCTATAAAGTCTTTGAGCACTTCATTCATGAGCCTCATGAATGTTCTAGGGGAATTAGAGAGGCCAAATGGCATAACTCTCCACTCATGAAACCCATCATTTGTCTTAAAAGCTATCTTCCACTCATCTCCATCCTTGATTCTGATATGATGGTATCTGCTCTTGAGATCCAACTTGGTGAAGTACTAAGCTCCTCCAAGACAATCCATCAAGTCCTCAATTCTAGGAATAGGGAACCTATACCTGATTGTGATTCTATTTATTGCCCTAGAATCTATGCATAATCTCCACTTACCACCTTTCTTGGTTGCTAGGACCACTGGTACTGCACAAGGGCTGATACTCTTCCTAATCAATCCTTGATCCAATAACTCCTTCACTTGTCTAGCTACCTCTAGGTTTTGATCTGGGGTAAGCTTGTAGGCTGCTTTGTTTGGAAATGAAGCCCCTGGTATGAAGTCAATCTGATGACTAATGGCTCTCTTTGGAGGTAAAGTTGCAGGTGTACCATCACTGACTATATCTTTGAACTGTTCTAACAGCTCTTGGACTACTCCGGGTATGACTATTTGTTTAGCCTTGTCTTCTTCTTTAGGTTGCAACATAACCACAAATCCTTCACCCCCTTGATGTAGGTTGTTAAGGAACTCTTTACCACTGCTCAACAAGACACTAGGTGTCTTTGACTGTCCTTCTTCCTCATCTGATAGTGACTACAACTTAAATGTCTTCCCATCCTTCTTGAAAGAAATGGTGTTCTCTTTCCCATCATACATGGCACTTTTGTCATACTTCCATGGTCTTCCCAATAGAAGATGGCATGCATCCATGGGTAACACATCACAAATCAACTTATCCTTGTACCATCCAATGGAAAATTCCACCGTTACTTGCTCATTGACAAGAACACTCTGCCCTTTGTTCAACCATGTTACTTTGTAGGGGTTAGTGTGGGGTACCTTCTCCAATTTTAGTTTCTTTACTAGCTCTTCTAAGATGATGTTATCTGTTGAACTTGAATCCATAATAATCTTACATACTTTCCCAAGTATTTTGCATCTCACTCTAAATAAAGCTCTTCTTTGTTTTGGCTCTTCCTTGACTGGTTGTCTGATCAAAACTCTCCTAAACATCAGATTCTCCCCCATTTCTGATTCAATGTGACTGACCTCTAGTGATTTAGCACTCATGGTATTCACTTGATCATATGACACTCTCTTCTCAGTGCTTGATGAAGATGCTTCCTCTGGGCACCTATAAGCTGGATGTCCTACTTGACCACAGTTATAACATTTCATAGTGGAAAAGTATGAGCTACTTATGCCTACTCCTCTCCCTCTATTTGAACCTCCTTGAGGTCCTCTACCTCTTCCATAGCCTCCTCTAGAAGTTATTTCACTTCCATGCTTAGTGAGTTTAGACTCTCCCTGATTTCTTTGTTCAATCCCTCTACCTTGGTATCCACCTCTATGTCCTCTTTGATCTCTGCCTTTTCCTCTACTCTTAGTATCCTGATCTTGTTTCCTCTTGCTTCTTTCCTTAATCTTTATAGCCAATTGGTAACATTGGTGTACTGTCTTGGGACTTAGAAGAGTCATCTCCTCTTGAATGTTCCACTTCAAGCCGTTAAGATACCTAGCCACCTTGAGACTTTCATCTTCTGAAACATTAGACCTCATACAAAGTTTTTGAAACTCCTCTATGTAAGTGTTCACATCTTGGTCTCTTTTCCTCAAGCTTTGTCTCTTCTTATGTAACTGAATCTCATAATCATCTGGAATGTATGCTTCTCTCACTTTTGCAACCATACCTTTCCAAGTTGAAATAGGCTTCTTGCCTTCCTTTTCCCTCTCTGTTTGAATGAATTTCCATGTCAAGGTAGATCCTCTCAATCTTGATTTGGCCACCTTTACCTTCTGTGCTTCAGTGACTCAATCACATTCAAAATGGTTTTCCATTCTCTCTATCTAATTCATGACTAGATCAGCTTCCATTTTCCCACTAAATAGTGGTATACCTTCAAGTGCTTTCCCACTCAAAGCCTTCAATGCCTTCAAGAAAGGATCTTCTTTCAAAACAGGGTCAGGTTCAGGGATCTTGTCTTCCTCTACAACCTCTTCTTTCTTTGGTACCCTTCCTTTGAACTACACGTCATTCAATGCTTGCTCAAGTTGGTCTATTCTTTCCCTCAATAGCCTATTGTCTTCCTCCTGTCCTTCAACCATCTTGGCCAATTATGCATTTGTCACCATGATGGTAGAACCACTAGATTCAAGGTCTGGCATACAAGATTCTTCCCAAATATTTAACTTTCTCTGATACCAATCTGATAGGGAATGGGGCTATAGGAATCAATCACAAATTCTTGCTCTTAGTCCTACTTGCAAGACCTCCTTGGTGTTTTGCTTCACCACCTTAACCTATAGGACCCTCCTCATGTATAGGTACCCCTGGTTCTCCTGGCCAACCCCACTACTATCACAATCCATTCTACCAAGTCAAAATTTGGTGCAATCTTGCAACTCTCACCTTAGCCCTTAATTCATCCTAAAGGCTACAATACCTCCTAAGCTTGAATTTTGATTTGCAGTGGCATGGAGGTGTTTCTTTTCATTGAAATCCATCTAATTTTGGTTCTTGAGGGTCCTCTTAACTCCAAGTCTTGGTCACTTTCACCAAACCCTCATTTAGGTATTAAAAGGCTACTAGCCTAAGAGCCCCAATTAGGTCTCTGAGAAAACTAGTTTTTGCTCAAAAATTTCCAAAGAACACCTCATTCTTTCTTTGAGGTTCTTGGTTCAAATGAACACCTCTCAAATATTTTTGAGGTCTTGGGCCTTTACCTACCGTACAAAGCCTCAACTTGAAAATGGGCATAAACTAGGGTTTTTAAGCCATTTTCTGGTTGCTTTCAAACTGTCAAGTATTTCACTGACCAAATGAGTTAGTGGAGTTTCCTCCTCATTACCAAACCTTGGCAAGACTTCCACCTGCCTTCTCCAAAAAGGAAATTTACCAAGAACTTGTCACCCTTGCAAGTTATGTGCTCTGCACTACTTGTCTTCCCTAGCCGGACTCTTCATAGCTCACCTAGGGCAAGACTTTTCCAACAACTCCTACACTCACAAAAACCCTAAATCCTACCATATTTACACACATGGAGTCTAGTCACTATTCCCAAAAGGCTGTACAATTTGTATGGTGTTAAAGTGAGCTAATACTCCATTTTCTCCAAACTATCTGGTTCAGAACAACAACAGTGTGGAATCAAATTTATTTACAAATAGTGCTTGAAAATGAAATAAGGAAACTAATTATTGACACACAAAGCTTGAAATAATAGCAACTCTACATCCTACATTAGTTTCAGTGCCGGTTCAATCCATTAAAGTACAAAACTCATAAAACTAACACAAAACACACTGTTTTCTTGATTTCAAAAACTTTAGCTCATAACAAAGATGCTTCCAACCCTACTCATAGGTAGTGGAACACCTTATATAGGGTTCCTTAATCAATTATGCTCCCTTGGTTGAACATGTTAGCTATCATGTGGAAAAGTTTCAAAAATGTACCATTTTGCAACTTTTGCCAATTTCCTAGTAAACTAAGTAAAATGAGTTTTTGTAAACTCATTCACCCTTTCCACTCCTTGACCAACTAATCACAACTGAGTAAGACATACTATTAAACCTCTAACTCAAACAAAATGGTCAACATGACCTTCAAGGTAACATAACAAAACAAAAATTCATTCTAGACTTCCTAATTGCCTAGTGTTTCCTAGGTGCTCCTGCACCACTAACCTTGGAGAAAGTTTCCAAGGTTGAAGACTATATAAGTATGAGTTAAGATGTAGAAGTTTGATAAGATAGAAATAAAATATGTGTGTGATGCAAGTGCTCTAAATTTCTAAAGAGTAGAGTGCGAGTTTGAGTAGAGCAGTGTGAACTTCAAAGTGTTGCACTTCTAAATGTAGTGAGTTGAAGGTGTCCGCAATCATTCAAACAATAATACAAAGATGTTGGAGCTATTGTGGTGTATTATTTGTTGCATTGAGGATTTTTTCTTTTTATAAAATTTCTCTTCTATCCTCTTTTTATTTTTGTGGTAGTGATCATTGGCTATGAGCCTTTTTGGATAGTGTGGGCCCTATTCTGGCAATGAGCCCTTGTATCAATTTTGCAATTACTTATATTGTGAGCTAATCCTCACCATGGATTTTCCCTCATTGGTTTTTCCACATAAATATGGTGTTCTCTTGTGTACGGTGTTGGTTATATTAGTTTCTATTATTTGCTTTTCATGGTTAAAAAAATTATAATAGATTGAGGGCTTCATGAATGTATGTGGATCTGATTATTGTTGAGGGTTTTGATGTTTTAATTTGGTACAAATGATTCACCCCCCACTCTCAATTGTCTTTCTCATTTAACAATTGGTATTAGAGCAAGGTTCCTTGGAGAAAATCTTGACCAATTGAGGTAGGTCTATTATGGAAAACAAGATAGAGAGCACTAAGTTTAATGACATCGATTATGCATTTTGGAAGAAAAATATGGAAGGATATCTAGCATCCTTCTGACATGAGATTGAAAAGGAGATAAAGACTCAATATGTTTCACCTGTGAATGGTTTAAGCATAAGTGATGAGATCATGGCGCATGAAATAAATGGTAAGGAAAGATTTATTCTTGTGAACAATCTTTCAAATTTTGAATTGGTAAAAGTTATGAATC
>VDFB02193867.1:147182905-147195461 GCA_007258455.2 Sequoia sempervirens
TACCTTTGACAAGGGATACCCATCATATCCATCATATTCTTCATCTACATCATCCTCTTATCCTAGTTTTCCATCACAATACCCCTATCCTAATCCCCCATCCACATCCTCGTATCTCAATCCTTCATCCGAATATACCCACTACCCTAATCTTCCATACCAATCTACTCACCTTAATCCTAGATTCACCCCTTCCTATCCTAATCCAACATCCGCACCACCCTATATCAATCTACCATCTCAATATTTCCATCCTAATCCACCATCCCAATTCCCTTACTACAATCCACCACCCTCATCCTCGTGTCCTAATTCACCATTCCAATACCCCTATCTTAATCCTTCATCTAATCTTAATCCCTCGTCTATTCCCAATCTTGCATTCAATACCATTCCCCCATCTAATCCTAGTCCCCCAGTCCCTAGTCCTAATCCCCCACCAATCCATAATCCTTCATCCACTCCTACCTCACCGTCCAAACCTAGAGTATGCACGTTCCTCACTCCAGAAATTCTCCAAGGATTTATAACAAAGAAGACATCTCCCACTCCACACCTTAAAATTGTGGAACCATGCCATCCCAATCCAACATCTATGGTCACTAATGATGAGACCCCTCTCTAGCCCACACCTATCATTGATGATACCGCCCCTAGCACCACTCAAACCATCAAAAACATCACATCCTCTGAAGCCACTGAGCCCCCACCTCCTACCATCACATCTACTAAATCCATTGAACACCCACCTCCTACTCTGAGAGTCTCCGAACCCATCAACGACACCCCATCCAATCCACTTCTTCCACTCCTAGTGTCACTAAAATCCATTCCTCTGAATGTTTTGAATCCTCCATCCCTCCATCTTCCCCACTTGAAGAGTCCCACCAAGACTCCATTATCATGCCTCCCACACATGATGAGTCATGCCAAGAGCCTAGTCCAAAGCTTGCTGATATATCCCCTTCTTTAGATCAAGATCTTACCATCCCATCTAGTCCACCTCAAGATCACATTCCCCCACCCATTCCATCCCATTATTCCCTCTTCATTCAAGAGTTCATCTCTCCATCTCCATCTCCATCGTATGAGCCCACTACCACAAATCTAGATCATATCATATCCCCCAATCCCTCTCCTAATACCACCCATCCAAATGCTACTATCCCATCATCTCCCTCTCATGATCCCCCGTCATTGCCTAAAACTACTATCCCCACACCACTTGTATATCCCCTTGGTACTCTCACATTCTTCCATGGTGGCCTCCTTGGAGAAGAAAAACACAGTGTATATACCACCCATCATCCTCCACCTAATAATGGACTTGCATCATGTTTTCAGAATAACACAAATCCTATCATGGATCGTATGCTCAAGAAAATGAACTATCAAGGAAAAGGTCTAGGCCTTCATGAGCAAGGTATTTTAGAGCCCATCCAAGTTAAAGAACAAATCTGCATGCAAGGTCTTCGACCTATTTCCCAAAAATCACAATCTAAAGATGTTGGTACAACCTCTAAACATCCTCAATGAGCCTTTTCCAAAAGAAATGTCAGCTCTTCCCATCACTCCACTAGATCATATGTTGCCATCCCTCCTCCTCTATCATATCGCCTCAAAACAACCGTCCATATTCCTCCTTCATCTACTCCATCCATTTTGGGTCCTTACATCTCTCCATCCACCATCTCCCATCCTTCATCTACTCCATCCATCTTGGGTTCTTATGTCCCTCCACCCACTCTGTCTACTTTGGGTCCATATATCCCAAAATCACCTCCTCCATCTCATCCCTTCATCCATGTCCAACACCTATCCATGTCATCCATCATAAACATCCCTCTCGCATGTCCCATAATTAGGATCAACAAAGGAACATTCCTACACATCCTCCATCTACACATAATCCTCATCATCCTACTTCCATTGCTCCACATCATCCATCTCCTGGCACCCATCCCATTGCTACTAAAAGCAGTTTGGATGTTAAAGAAAAAATGCATAAATCTGGTTGTTTGCAGGTCAAATCTGCCTATTTATAGGTTAGGTCTGCCCCTCTATGAAGAGTTTTCCAAAAACACCTTCTGAGGTTTGTGGAGGGCAGGTCCGCCCCTGGGCAAGGTCGGGTCCACCTGTAGAGGGCGATTCCGCTTGTCTGTCAGGTCAGGTCTGCCCCTGTAGGTCAGGTCCACCCCAGGAAGGTCAAGTCCACCACTCTGTAGGTCGTGTCCACCCCTCTGTAACTTGTACCTGCAAAAAGTCAAAAAATAGCAAATGTGAAAGCAAGAGACCCATTTGTGGGTCCCACCAAGCATGCCAGAAATGTGATAGGGTGAAAATGAGTGTTAGAATATGAACAACAAACAAGAGAGTGCAAAACAACAACAAAAGACACCCTACACCTCAAGATTAGCCTTTCCTACGTGAAAGTGCAGAGCCCTCATAGCTCAATAAAAGGCTAATGATAGACCATGGATAAAAGTAGGAAGAGGACAATGAAGACCTCGATGAATGACAAGATGGGAAAAGAAGAAAGACTAATGATAGAGGATAAAGGATCAGACAGACAAAGCCTCGGGGGTGGATCAAATGATCAACCTTGCCTACATGAAAGCGCAGGGGCAACGTAGTTCAACAAAAGGCCAAAGACATGATGGATAAAAGATGATGAGATAACCCTGATAAGCAGATAAAATGATTGGACCGACACGATGGGACATGATAGACCTATTAGATTAGATCAGAGGATGGTGAGTGCATAAAAGCTCAGGGATGGGATAGTTATCCAAATCATCAAAAGATAAATTGGGAGGATGATATGATGGAGAGATCAAGGATGAAAAAGGAGAGGAGATTGAAAATATGTGCAAAATAAGCAAAAGTGATGACGATAAGATAGATGGAATTGGATTGTGTGGGGAGTAGCCTATAGCTAGATACCAATGACAAGGGATTATGAGATGGGATGAGGATAGAGGATGGGGGGAGGAAAAGGATTGTTTGGATGGATTGGATAGAGGGATAAGGATTGGGATGAGGAAAAGGTTACCAGATGGAGAGATGAAAAGGGATGCTATGATGGAAGGATAGGAAGATAAGGATGGGGAGATGGATCGAAGGATTGTTTGGAGGGATAAAAGATAAGGATGGGGAGATGGATATAATGATAAGGAGATGAGGATGGGGAAATGGAAGGGATTGTTATGATGGAATGAATGATGTCTCCAAGGACTATATCACAAAGGAAGATAGATGCCCCCACTCTAGATATGTCATGTGTGAGGAGGCATGAAAGATGCAATAGAGAAGGATAGGAAAATAAAGGAGTGAGATGGATGAAGATAGGATGCATGGATAAGGAAGGGAGATTAAGGGTAGCATGACAGGTGGATAAGGAAGGTAGACGAGTTTGAATGAGGATTAGGATAGTGTGTCAAACTCATGTCATGTCTCTTGTGTCGTGTCATCAAGCTATTCCCTTATCTAGCTGGTTCTTAACAAATGAGATCCACTTGTATCATCAGATCCAATCAGTTCTAGATATCTTGCATCATACTGATCTTTTAGTTTAGTATCCATCATTGGTCTCAATAGGATGCATCCTTCCTAATATACCTCATCAATCCCATCCATCCCCTTGATCCTATGGAAAAGGATGTTTGAAATTGATTGTGATCTTTTGATGCTTTTGGATTTTTTTATCATTTGAGCTCCCTATCATCACTTGTCATGGTCACCTTGATCTATCATATCATGGTATGCTTTGACTAGTCAACATAGGGGCATATCTTGATCTTTTTGTCTATTTTTGTCTTCTTGGCTATCCCACATAGTACCCACCAAGATCCCTGAGGTCTTTTGTTACACTGGGACATCCTTGTGTGTTTGTGGTTATCCCAATACCTAGCCTAACCAAAGTTATCATGACTTTAGGGTGTTAGGATAGCCTTTTTGTTTGATTTGTTTGTTTCATGCATTAGACACTAATTTGCCTTGGTCCTTTATACCTTGGTGTATCATGTCTTCTGCTATAGCAAAAATAAATGCTCCTAAAGATGGAAAATTGCATTTGGATTGCATTTCATCTCCATCCTCTCGTCTATCAAAATCCCCCATCCCCTCATCCTTCATCACTCTCCCCTCCCAATCTTCTGTCGCCTTTTCATCCTCTCTTATCCATCACTTTGCATCATTTTCCTCATATACCCCTTGCATCATCTCCTCCATTTCAAGAGCACACCCGTGTTCTCTTGAACCTGCATGTCCTCTCGAGGGGGAATCCTCAATCCCTAACTTTCATCTTCACCCCCATCATCTTCCTTCCTAGTCAATCCTTTGATGACTAGGGCATCTTTCCCAATCTAACCATCTTCTTCTAGGTTCTATGTTTTAATATTCTTTGAAATGATGCTACTTCGTTACACCATCTCAAAGAGAGGAAAAATGTAGACACCTAAATTTGGACACTTAATTTATCCAAATTTAACCCCTTTCATCTAAGCATCCCCTTATTTGCATTAATTAAGTAATATCACTATTATTTAATTAATGTCCTTAATTCTACCAAATCCCTAAGGTATTTAATTAATAAATGAATACCTTATCTCTTTAATCCTCCTTTTCATCAAATGAATTAAATAAATATGATACTTATTTAATTCCTCATATGTCACATCCTCCATCATTTTTATCTAATCTTAATCCATCTTCTAATCTCATCATTAGGGATGTGCACATGCCTAATCCTTGATTAGAATGTGTCACATCCTCCAACTTTTGCAAGTTGGCCTCTAATATTTCTTAGCCACCTAACCATCCAATCCTTCATTAACTAGCCTAATCAACCTCTCAAGGAATTTTTAATTCCTTTTATCCTTCCAAGGAATATTAAATTCCTTTTACTCTTCCCCATGTGATCTTTGACTTGTCACATCAAGTCACATGTGAAATCTAACCCTCTTCTAATATGTCATTAATTTGTCTAATCAAGTACTTGCACAACCTTAATCACTTAATTAGGTCAACCTAATCTCCATGTCATTTATTGAATATGTCCTAAGTGAACCCTATTAAATGCTTTCTCATTTTGAGAAGGCACTCCATTCCCCATGTGAATTTTTAATTCACATTTAATCCCCCAATGCATTCCAAGGAATTTTTAATTCCTTTTCTCATCCCCATGTGGATATTTGAGGAATTTTTAATTCCTCACATGTCCTCTCACCCACAAGGGGACAAGGACCTCCTTTATGAGGAGATCTTGTCCAATCCCAAGGTACTATGTACTACCTCCATGTCATGTACTATCCTTCCACCTCATGTGCACATCATCCTTTTCAAGCCACTTCACATGCCACATGTCAAGATGTGAGGGCTTGTGAGTTATCAACTCACCTTACCCCTACATCTTGATCTTGGTGGCTCAATCTCAACCGTCCATTTCCCTAGAGAGTCCAAAATTCTCTATAAATACCCCCTATTTTCTCTCATTTAGGAGGAGATCATTCATGCTAGCCAAACTCTTGCAAAAAATTTCTTTGAGCCATACTTAGCCTTTTTTTTACTTGCATCCACTTCCATCCATTTTCCATCCATCTTACAATCCACATTTGCATCCCTTGTCATCCAAGGAGCATACAACACCAAAGATCGAAGGGCCAACCAAAGGATCGATTCGAGATAATGTAAAAGGTTTCATTTTGTTGTCTTTATTTTGTATTGAATCCAACTAGGCTAATCTTGAGGTGTAGAGTGTTTTTAGTGTTATTTTCTCTCCTTTGTTTGTTGTTCATATTCTGACACTTAAATTCGCCCTATCACAGTACCAATCATCTATTGTATTTGTTGTTGGAGTTATAAGAATAAGCACAATTATTATGACTCTGTATATGCACTTTAATATGTTAGACTTTTTAAAAGCAATATGGATATTAATTATGCAAAAGATTCTAGTTACCTTTTCATGCACTTGGAAATATCAAATGATTTTATTCTCGGTTGTGTGTTGGAGATGGAAATGTAGGCAGAGTATCTGTCTAAGGTCTAATGGAGATCAATAAGACCATAAAAAAGATGCACTTCATAAAAATGGCAATACAACACTACATTTTGGCATCTACAAATTGAGCCTCCTCTAAAGGGTATGCATGTACAAATTTTGGTCATTTGATCATTAGTTAACCTCAACTATTGTGGCCTTGAAGAATTGCAAATGTTTCATGTTTTAGAATTTGTGGGTATTTTATACTTATTTGTTCTTGTGTTTTTTATTACTAATTTTTGAGTTGTGTAATCTTTCTTAGAACTATTTTTCATTTTTGGGTGCTTGTGGACATTTATATTTTAATCAAACTAAATTAAAATGACCGGTTCCTTTCATACTTTTCTAAAATTTAACAAACTAGTGGATCCATTGTATATGAATTCTAGGTATTTGTGGATATGACTAGTGGAAGATACTTGTGGCAGAACATGAGAGCTCACACCTACAAAAAAAAAAGCCAATTAAAATCCTTCCATTTATTTTGAGGGAAAATATCCATTTCTAATGTTTTTATTTACAGTTTCAATCACTTAATTAATCCTCAAGTGCCAATTTTTTTGTATCTTTTAGGTTTTCTTTTAGTTGCTCCAAAATATTCATACCACAAAATATTGTATCTTGTCACCTGTTAGTTAAGACACATTATGGAATTGGAGAATTTTTTGTCTAATTTCTAAACTTATGTTCCTCTTAGCCAACAAAGAGTGTTCACCCAAGTTCATAGAAAATATATTTTATTTGTAATTTTGCTCATTTTTCGCTATTAAACCAGGGAAAGGGACCTAATCCCAAAGGTTCAATAGAACAAAAAGAAAAAAATAGAGGCCCAAACACCCCCAATCAAAAAAAAGAAATCCAAGAGAGGAACTATGCAGGCCTAAGAAAGACATTAAAACAATAGTAAAAGTTCATAGTCATAACTAAGAAGGCATGGAAGCTAGAGACAAACATTGGACAACAAAGGACAATAGAGCACATCGAACATCAATAATCTTGAGGTATACTAATTAAATCCCATTCAACCTTTAGCTTTTCAAGAGAGTCTCTCCATCATTTTGCCTCAGTGTTATCTATGATGGTCATCATCTGAACAACATGCTCTTGGTTCTTCACCATTCTATTCTTGATTTTATTGATCTTATTTTTTCCATGTTATTTAGTATAGTATCTTAATTCTTGACAACTATATTTCATTAATGAATTTTGGAATGAATCTTCACACTTTCTATAGCTCAGTTTTTTTAGATGTTACCATCATGTCAACCTTCCATTGAAGGGTAGGAGATAAAGGAGTGAATAAACAAAACATCAAGAATCCACAAAATTTAGACAAGGAAAATTTTAGTTTCTAGCAAGAATAAATTAGTAACTGAGTTGAAATATTTTTTTCATACTCATAATTTATTCATACTTTCCAAATAAATTTATAATTATTGTTAATGTGAGATTTCACACCCTTTGATTTTTCTGGTGATAGTGAAAATGTTGAGGAGGTTGTGGGATTTTTCTGTGTAGGCACGCGCCTTATAATGGGTGTGATTTGCATGTGTGGGGAATCCATTTGAATGTGCATGGAGAGGGGTGTAGTTGGTGTATGAGTATTTTGTAGGGTTGGGTTGGGTTTTTATTATGTACGAGGGGTTTGTTCTCAAATTTTCTTCTTTTTTTGCTTAGCCTCATTTGGTGTGAGGGTTTGTTGAAGCTTAAGGGGTCTCATATTTTGTTTTTTTTCCTATGGATTCTGGTGAAGTGTTGGATTTTAAATCTAATATGGATTTTCTTGCAATGGATTTTTGAGGCATGATGTTGGTGGTCATTTTTTGAATACAACTTTTGAGGTGGAGGGGATGGCTTTTTCTAGAGTCCCTCGCATCCCAAAAATTAATGAATGTCTAGAGAGAAGAAAGGATAGACCTATTTTGGTGATTCTACCAGAATCAATCATTGAGGATGTGGAATATTTTTTCAAATCATGCTTTTATTTGCAAATTCATGGGAATGTGTGTCTATCTCCCATTCTTAGAGGTATGGACTCAATGAACATGGGATTCAAAGGGTGAAATGGAAGTAATGCTATTAGAAAATAGATACTTTATGGTTGTTTTTAACTACATGGCCTATCATAATAGAGTTTTCATAGGAGGGCCATATTTTCACAAATAGATTGGTTTATTCATTAAGCCCTAGCACACTAATTTTAACCCATCAAAGAAGCTCCCAAATTGTGTTTCCCTTTGGGTGCACCTTCCATGGTTCCTAGTTGAATATTGGTGAAATGACATTCTACAAATGGTTGCTCTACTTCTAGGGAAGCTGGTGGGACCTTCTTAACAAACATAGGATAGGAAGGTAATGACTTTTTCTTGCATTTGTGTTGAGATTGATTTTAGTAACCCTCTTCTTGACTCTCTAAAAATTTGTGCGGGTATGTCTTCTTGGATGTAGCATCTTGAATCTTATGAAACTTTTCCTTTTTGTTGTCAATTATTGCATGAATATGGTCATTTGCAGTGAAGATGTCCCAGATCCAGATCTTCAAAGTCTTAATCTACTCAACCTCCTCAAAACCCTCCTAAGATTGATGAAGGAGAGGCTCCTATTATGGGTGCTACTACAGATAATGATGGTTTCACTCATGTTAAGCCTCATAATAGGAATCATGGATAGAAGAGGACTTCCAAGGAGTGGTGAATGATTACAAAATTTTGAAGTACAAATGAGTGTCAATAGTGAAATACTTCCTCCTTTTTTCCTCTTACAAACGAGTAGAAAATGAACACAATTCCACTCAAAAAATATCCCAATGATGCTTCCTTTCAAAAATTAAATTCAAATTCCAAGTTCAAGACCCTGTAAAGTCAAAACTTGAAAGAAAATAGGAGAAATTATTATTGTCGGTCATACAACATCAAGGTGCAGAATTGATAGTAATATTTTACCAATAAAAATAAAATAAAATGGTCAAAAAAGAAATGGGACCCCCTTTTATAATCGAGATCCTGTAGTAAACATGATCCTGTTTATAAATGGAATCCCATTTCTTTTTTAAATGGTTAAAATAATAAATGAAGGAAACAAGATCCCATTTACAAAATGGGATCCCATTTTATAAATCGAGATCCTGTTTCTTAGAATTTAAATTTTTGGTTCAGTTTTTGCCTTAATCTTCAGTTTGGGAAAAGGCTTGGGGACCCAAACCTAAGCTTTGGACCTAGTTTGACCTACAACTTGAAGGTCATGTCAATGACACAAGAAAATAGTGACTTTGGACATAAGTCTGAAGACCTTTTTTGAAGAATTTTTTGATGAAACTAAAACCCATTATAGATGAGGCAGTGTAGGTTCCAAATATGTAATTTTTTTTTACAATTGGATTATTTTTTTATTTTTCAATTAATTCTAATGAAACTGGTCCATAAACTTGAAATATTAATATTTTTTAGTATTTTAATAGCTTTTTATTAAAAAAAAATTGTAAAATGAATTGTACAGAAACATACTTAAAATTTTTTTTTTCAAATTGATTTTTTTTTTTTTTTTTAATAATAAGTTTAGGTCATCTTATGCATGATGTACATGACTATTTTTCAAAACAACAAATGTGGCCAATAAAAAGTAAATAAAAAATTACAAAAATATATTGAAAACATGCTTCAGTGAGTTACAAATATTTTCCAAAAAGGAATTAGAAAATTATGATTATTTAGGTCAAAATATGGATGTCATACACATGCATGGTATGCTAAAGAAAGTGACTTTTAAATATTGGTTTTTAGAAACACATATTGAAAATCAATTTGTATCTTCTAGGTATTAAAATAAATTAAATATTTGGAATCTAGACTCTAAGTACTACATTTTATGATTGTGACATTCTTTAAGATTCCATTTGTAAATGCTTCAAATTTCAAGGTCAAATGTGACAAATTCTGAAAATTAGGGAAAATACTTCCACTTTTTGGCCAAAAAGTGTACTCAACTTCTTGTCAACACTCGACAAATTCAAGACAAGTTCTACAATGCTTGATGAGTTAATTGCAAGTCAAAAAGCATCCAAAGATAAATGTGGTTTGGGAATTGAAAAAGGAGAAAGCTCAAAAGTAGCTCATACACCTAATGTAAAAAAGATCAGTGAACCAAAGAAGACTGAAGACAAGAAGAACAATGGAAAATTGTGAAATCAAAGAAACAATGCTAGAAGACCCCCCATCAGACAACCAAATGCTCAATGGTACCCATCCTTTAATGTTATTTGCTATTTTTGCAATAAATTTGTACATAGAACAATGGAATGTAGAAGCAAAATGAATCAGAATGTTCCATCCTTTACTTGTCAATGCTTCACATGCAAGAAGTTTTGGCATAGAGAAAATGAATGCAAAAGTCAAATGATGAATGCATATAACAGTGGTAGAATGATTCAATCTTTCAATGGTTATTGTTATACATGCTATGGATATGGACACAAAGCTAATCAATGCAGATCTAGAAAGAATGGAAGGAATAATGCTCAAAGAAATTTCATATGCAACAATTGCAATAGATTAGGACATATTCCCAAATTTTATAGAAGTAGAAATCCAAGGAAAGATGATCCAATAAAGAGAAATGAACCAGTCAAAAATATTGATCCAATTGAAGTAAATAAGGAAATGGAAAAGATTTGGAGAAAGACATAGGAGCCTTAGAACAAGGAAGAATCTCAAACTACAAATGAATCTATACCACCCTCTGGTGTAGATAATTCCTCTAGGAATTGAACCTAGGCATTGGCTTAGGAGGAGAAATAATAGAAATCACATAAACCCCTACTGATATGATGTGTCATGGCTTGGAACGAAGATATGAGATGGAGATAGATGGTATGGATCTTTTGGAGAAGACTCCAGAAGAAAATATGCAATTGCAGAGATTTGCGAAGTGATTTAGGGTTTGCTATTGTTTAGAGAAGATTTTTACTAGCTTTATTTATTGGTGCATTAAATACAAATTAGGGGAAGAATCAAAAGGATTATATACCTATCATTTTTTTTATTTCATTGACTTTTATGCATTTGGAGCAAGTAGTCTGAATTGAAGTGAATTCAAGAGTTAGAAGGTTGTTTAAGAAGCAAAGTATCCAGACCCTAATTCCTGTTGAGAAAGAAAATGGTATTCACCATTGTCCAAAGCTAAAATAGAATTTATTTTTCAAAGAAATTCTATTCAATAGGGATGGAAAAACCTACAATGGTAAATGTGAGTGAGAAACCCCAACCAAAATTTAAGAAATTCCCCATGAAAGTGTTTGAGAATGACCCGCTCAGAGCTTTTTCAAGTATACCATACAAGGTTTTTCCTGTAGAGTAAATTAGTGTATACATCCATGGGAAAATGGAAGAATATGACCGTACAAAACTTATAGACTTGTTGATAGACCAACTGACTAGAGATGATTTCAACATTGAACCTGAGTATGAAAACCTAGTGAAGAAGAAACTAGATGTTTGGTAGCGGTTTCCATGCTTCACCTATGACGATGAATTTAAGTATGTGAGAATGGAATTAACAAGAGTGCATGATAAATTCTTATGGATTAAAATTCTTAAGGGGGATTACTAGACTTTGTGACACCAGACTTGTACCTATGTTAAAATCTGTAAAGAACAAGGATGTGATGGAATTAACTGGAGCTGCATTTGATCAAAGGGATCTCAATGTGAACACTTTATAGAATCTTGTAGTAAGGTATGCAACTATGGTCATAGGATATAAGATATACTACACCAACAGAGAAAATTTTGTGTCAACCACAACAATTCATGTAGCCCATGAAATGGTGGAAAAGGGAAAGGACTATGATTATTGTGAGTTTCTTTGGCAACAACTTTTTGACAACTTGAAGCAAACTAAAGATAAGAAATACTCCTTCAAATTTTCTTCTTTGGTAGTGTGTTTACTATTTTACTATTTGAGGGAGCTTCCAGGAAAAAGTAATGTTATATGGAGTAAAAGTAGACCTGTATCCCATCAAATCTTTGAACATCTACACAACATTGGTGATATGAAAGCTCAAGATGAGGCATTTACTACTTTCTTTGTAGTATTTTAGAAGATAATGCATGAATGGGAGAGGATCCCTAAGTCTGTGGTAGAGAAATATCGAGATGATATCACATTTTTGGTCAAAATTGATGAATACATTATTGAAGTTGTGGAACCTAGAACTATCTGGATTCAACCACTTGGATATGAGATCAATGAAAATGAAGTAGATGGTTATGTTGGTATATTATTGAATAGTCCTAAGGACCCTACTTAGAAAAGACATGGATGTTCATATGAGGAGAAATCCATGAATGTACACATGGAACTGAAAAAGTCTTAAATAAAGAGGAAGGCGACAAAAATAATAAATGACCAACTCAATTTCAAGGGATTTATAGAAGAAAAATTATGTGTTTTAAGAGAAAAGTAGAGGGAGAAATGAGCACAGCAAGTAGGTCCCCCAAACTAGGAAGATTTGGAAGA
>VDFB02193867.1:147195561-147286223 GCA_007258455.2 Sequoia sempervirens
TACCACCATAGTGAAAAGATGTCAATTTCTTTTGGTTTTCTAGACATGCTTGTTGCAACAATTCTGAATCTTGTTAAGAACCTTTGAGTATGTGTTAATTGTCACAATGAAATGAAATTTATCTCCAAGATTTTTGCAATTCTTATTTTTAACGATTAGTTTAGTTGATTTCATGAAGAGGAAATGAATTCACTTGCATAGACATTTTGCCATAAATCAATCAAAGGCCTTGTAATTCATGAGAATTAATTTCATTAATGAAGCTATTTTTAAAAGATTTACTTATGAAAAACATTAATATAGGGGTTCCTAAGTTGGTTTGATTATCCTAGAATGCTTATGAACATTCTCTAATAAAGTTTCCACTTATTTATGTCTTGCAACACCATTTCTAGTTTAAGATAAAACTAGAGAACTCCTTTATTGATGTTTGTCCTTTTGAGCCTATTATGCTTCTAATTCTTTTTTAGTTTGATTTTGTTGCCTATAGAGTCCTTCATTGATATTTGAACAAAGACTTATATTTTTTCCCTATACTTTTTATGTGATATCTTTGTCTTGCCCCTTTCTAGGTGATGTTGGGGCCTATATTAGTAAGTGTAAATTTATCCAAGTTGAGTGCTTCATTTCTTAATAGGACAATATTTTGGCCACCATCTATAACCAATCTAAGAATTCATTCAATAGACCTCCTTATTAAAAATGTTCTTGTTGTAGTGTTTTGTCTTTCAATATACTCGTCATGTATGCCTAAATATCTCAAACTATAGAAATTTCTAAGTGTTAGAGGTGATTATGTTTGTTTGTAGCTTTTATTAGGTTTGTTAGTTTTCTCTTGCTAATATTTTTTCCCTCCATTCCTTGAAACCTAGCATTTCCATTTCTTTTTGAGACCTTTGGCTACTTCTCATTACCTAGGTACTTTATCATAGCTTTACCCACCTTTCAACTCCCTACTTTGTCTCTGTGTTTGGCCTTAGGATTTTAGGTCTCCATATAATAATGTACTTCTTAAGCTATAAGACTAATCAATGGACCTCAATTATTATCCACTTACTTACAATTTTCCATGTTTCCTCTTCTTTTGCATTGATTCACCATCCTTAATTCCTAATATGAAGATTCACTTTTTCCTTTAAGTCTCAAAATCTTGGGCTTTTAGTATTTTCCCTACTCATTCCCTCAACTTGCTTCCCATCTCCCTTCCTCCTTGTGGAACCCATACTTGTAGGATTACTCAGACCATCATATCCAAAAGGTAAAATGTATGTGGAAAAACTAATCTCTAAACCTTGAAAGGCTTCCACCGTATGTCCTTCATTCTTTTTCCTTCTAGCATTTGGCACACTACATTACCGATCCTTAACCCATTTCTCTTGAGTCATAGAGTTTTGGACTTCAATATTTTCCTTGACCAAAAGGTACATCTAGCACTCTATATGCCTAATCCTTGATCCCTTTCCTTTATCCTTTTGTCCATATTATTTAGTGGTATCATATTTTCCCTCACCTTGATCAAACTTTTTCTTCCATCAGTATTGAGTATCCCTTTCCTTGATCTTCACTCTTCCTTGCATATTTTACTTTCAAACTCCTAACATTCTTTATACAACCTTCCTTAAAAGTAAGTTTCCTTGATCTAGCCCTTGAAAAAGGATTTTAGACTAAGGCATGATGTCCCTATAAATGACTTTCTAAAAATTCTAAAGGGTAGTTGGATCTATTCCTATTAAATATGAAAATAAAAAGAGTAGCCTAATGGGGACTAGTGATGAAAACCCATAAATGCACTAGAAGTTAAGTCCTCTAAAATTAACCTAGTAGAATATAAAATAAGATAAAGATCATTATAGGTATTAAAAAGAAAGTTGTGGTAATATTGGGTGTCTTGTAATAAATTAAGGTATTAAAAATAAAGGAGTTAAGGATGGATAAATTAAATCAATTAAATATTTATGAAAATTTTGATAATAAGAGAGTAAAAGAATGTATTGGTGAGATCAAGATACATTTTGAAGAGAATTTAATTGTCATGATAGAAAAGAAGGAAGAACATTGAAACAATCCTAGGATTGAGATGAAAGATAATGGACAAGAGAAGCATCAAGAGAGTGTATCAAGAGGGATGCACTTGAAATAGAGTGGTTTATAACCTAAATTAGATGTATATAGAAAAATCTAACTAAAATGATAAGGAAATTAAAAGAATATAATACAACAATGAGCTTAGAGAAGTTTAACCTTATTTGTAGGGATACTGGATAGATGTGGTTGCTATCGAGTAGAAGATAAAATAAATAATAGATGAAATAAAGAAGTTGTTAATTGGTGAAGAAGAGGAGAGAATATTTAGCAATAGAGTAAAAGAAGTCACAAAAAAATAGAGTTTTACAAGGAAACTTTGGAGATGATACAAAGAGAAATTCCTAGGTTGAGGAAGAAAACAACTCAAAGAAAATTAAAGATAAATCAATTACTAAATGATGTGTTATCAACCAATGCATTCCCCAAGCTAAAGAGACACTATGAGGAGATGAACCCCATGCAATAAGAGTCACATCCCATGCTGTCAAAATGAAGAAGAATTTCTAAAGATTCCATTAAGTAGTGAATCCTTAATTGGGTTAGAAAAAACAATATCAAGAAGCAATTATATATGAGATTTGTGACATATATTAGGAAGTGAGTTCTTAGATGTTCAATTGTCAAGAGATAATGGTAGAGAAAGAACTTTGGTCAAGTAGAAAAGGAGTGAAACTAGGTAAAGAATCCTTGATAGCAAGAGATAAAGAGATCCATGATAGCTATCCCTCTATACCTATTTCTCTCTCCCTCCTTGGTTCCTTTCTCTCAATATATCCACCTTCTTCCCTCTCTACTTATCTCTCTATCACCTCTCTCTATCTCTCAGCTCCTTCCCTCTCTACTCTCTCTATCTCTCCCTCCCTCCCTCCCCCTGTTTCTATCTCTCCTCTCTCCCTCTCCCTCTTTATATCTCTCATCACCCTCTCTCTACCTACCTCTCTCTCTCTCTCCTATCTATCTCAACTATCCATCTTTACCTATCCCTCCCTCCTCTCTCTTCCTTCCACCAAACTTCACTCTACATCTCTCTATCTAACTTAACCCTATATACCTCTTTCTCTCTCCCTCTCTCTTTCTCTCTCTCAGCCTCTCTACCTTCCTCCTTACATCTCTACTTCTATCTATCACCTCTCTCTCTCTCTCTCTCTCTCCCCTTTCCCTCTTTACTTTATTTCACTCTATCTCACCTCTCTCTCCCTAAATATCCCTCTCTCCCTCCTCTCTCTCTATCTCACCTCTCTCTCCCTTCCTCCCTACCTCTTCTTTCCTCTCTCCTCCCCTCTCTACTTCTCTCTATCTCCCCCTCCCTCTCCTTACCTACCTCTCTCTCTATTGCTCTCTGTCACCTCTCTCTCTAAATCCTTATCTCTCCATACATCTCTCCTTCTCCTAATCTATTATCTACTCTTGGATCTATTTATCCTAATCTATTATCTATTATCTACTCTTGGATCTCTTTATCCTAATCTATTATCTATTATCTACTCTTGGATTTGTTTATCTCTTGCTATCATGAATTCTTTACCTAGTTTCGCTCATTTTGTACTTGACCAAAGTTCTTTCTCTACCATTATCTCTTGGAAATTGAACATCTAAGAACTCACTTCCTAATATCTGTCACAAATCTCATACACAATTGCTTCTTGATATTGTTTTTTCCAACTCAATTAAGAATTCACTACTTAATGGAATCTTTAGAAATTCTTCTTCATTTTGATAGCATGGGATGTGTCTCTTATTCCATGAGGTTCATCTCCTCATAGTGTCTCTTTAGCCTTGGGAATGCATTGGTTGATAACACATCATTTAGTAATTGATTTATCTTTAATTTTCTTTGAGTTGTTTTCTTCCTCAACCTAGGTGAATTTCTCTTTATATCATCTCCAAAGTTTCCTTGTAAAACTATTTTTTTCGTGACTTCTTTTACTCTATTGCTAAATATTCTCTCCTCTTCTTCACCAATTAACAACTTCTTTATTTCATCCATTATTTATTTTCTCTTCTACTCAATAGCAACCACATCTATAGTATCCCTACAAATAGGGTTAAACTTCTCTAAGCTCATTGTTGTATTATATTCTTTTAATTTCCTTATCATTTTAGTTAGATTTTTCTATATAGATCTAATTTAGGTTATAAACCACTCTATTTCAAGTGTATCGCTTTTGATACACTCTCTTGATGCTTCTCTTGTCCATTATCTTTCGTCTCAATCTTGGGATGGTTTCAATGTTATTCCTTCTTCTTTTCTATCATGATAATTAAATTCTCTTCAAAATGTATCTTGATCTCACCAATACATTCTTTTACTTTCTTATTATCAATTTTTTCATAAATATTTAATTGATTTAATTTATCCATCCTTTATTTTTAATAACTTAATTTATTACAAGACACACAATATTACCACAACTTTCTTTTTAATACCTATAGATAATGATCTCTATCTTAATTTATATTCTACTAGGTTAATTTTAGAGGACTTACCTTCTAGTGCACTTATGGGTTTTCATCACTAGTCTCCATTACACTGCTCTTTTTATTTTCAAATTTAATAGGAATAGATCCAACTACCCTTTAGAATTTTTAGAATGTCATTTATAGGGACATCATGCCTTAGTCTAAAATCCTTTTTCAAGGGCTAGATCATTGCATAGGACTAAGGAAATTTGGGAAATTTTATTGGTAGATATATAGATCATTAGTGAAGGTGGTCCTTGCAAGATAATCTCTAAGAATTGAGGGTAGATTTCCTATCTATCTAAGGCTAACCCTAAATCTATTTATAATGTGGGGGGTGTGAAAAGGAATAGACGTTGCTTGGATATGGGTAGAGGTTGCTTGGATAGGTATATAGGTTACTTAAAGATACATAGGCCTTTTGATCAGTTACTCTTTTAATTTTTAGAATGGAATTCACAAATAAATCATTGCTTGGATAAGGATGTTGTAAAATTTAATCACATAAAATGCACCTTCCCACTTGCTTTGGGTGGTTAAATGCATGTAATACATGTGTCATGTTGTGATTAGTCCAAGAAAGTGACTAGGTGACACAGGAAAATATTCATATCCATATATGGAATTGGCTTGGTCATTAAGGGATTATCTTGTGGTGGGTTTTAATTGGTTGGTAAAATCTAAAGAAGTCTAGGTTGCATTGAGCAATTTTGGGAACTAGGGTTTAGGTTTACCACAAGCTAAATTACTTTTAGGGAAGGTTGTATAAAGAATGTTAGGAGTTTGAAAGTAAAATATACAAGGAAGAGTGAGGGTCAAGGAAATGGATATTCAATATTGATGGAAGAAGTTGGATCAAGGTGAGGGAAAATATGATACCACTAAATAATATGGACAAAAGGATAAAGGAAAGGGATCAAGGATTAGGCATATAGAGTGCTAGATGTACTTTTTGGTCAAGGAAAATATTGAAGTCCAAAACTCTATGACTCAAGAGAAATGGGTTAAGGATCATTAATGTGGTGTGCCAAATGCTAGAAGGAAAGAAAATGAGGGAAATACGATGGAAGCCTTTCAAGGTTTAGAGATTAATTTTTCCACATACATTTTACCTTTTGGATATGATGGTTTGAGTAATCCTACAAGTATGGGTTCCACAAGGAGGAAGGGAGATGGGAAGTAGGTTGAGGGAATGAGTAGGGAAAATACTAAAAGCCCAAGATTTTGAGACTTAAGAAAAAATGAATCTTCATATTAGGAATTAAGGATGGTGAATACTCAATGTAAAAGAAGAGGAAACATGGAAAATTGTAAGTGGATAATAATTGAGGTTCATTGATTAGTCTTATAGCTTAAGAAGTACATTATTATATGGAGACCTAAAATCCTAAGGCCAAAGGAAAAGACAAAGTAGGGAGTGGAAGGGTGGGTAAAGCCATGATAAAGTACCTAGGTAATGAGAAGTAGCCAAAGATCTCAAAAAGAAATGGAAATGCTAGGTTTCAAGGAATGGAGGGAAAAAATATTAGCAAGAGAAAACCAACAAACCTAATAAAAGCTACAAACATACATAATCACCCCTAACACCTAGAAATTTCTATAGTTTGAGATATTTAGGCATGCGATGAGTATATTGACAGAAAAAACACAACAACAAGAACATTTTTAATAAGGGGGTCTATTGAATGAATTCTTAGATTGGTTATAGATGGCGGCCAAAATATTTCCCTAAGAAAGGAAGCACTCAACTTGGATAAATTTGCACTTACTAATATAGGCCCTAACATCACCTAGAAAGGGGCAAGACAAATATATCACATAAAAGTTCTATAGGAAAAAATATAAGTCTTTGATCAAATATCAATGAAGGACTCTATAGGCAACAAAATCAAATTAAAAAAGAATCAGAAGCACAATAGGCTCAAAAGGACAAACATCAATAAAGGAGTTCTCTAGTTTTATCTTAAACTAGAAATGGTGTTGCAAGACATAAATAAGTGGAAACTTTATTAGAGAATGTTCATAAGCATTCTAGGATAATCAAACCAACTTAGGAACCCATATATTAAGGTTTATCATAAGTAAATCTTTTCAAAATAACTTCATTAATGAAATTAATTCTCATGAATTACAAGGCCTTTGATTGATTTATGGAAAAATGTCTACGCACTTAGTGAATTTATTTCCTCTTCATGAAATCAACTAAACTATTCGTTAAAAAAAAAAATTGCAAAAATCTTGGAGATAAATTTCATTTCATTGTGACAATTAACACATACTCAAAGGTTCTTAACAAGATTAATAATTGTTGCAACAAGCATGTCTAGAAAACCAAAAGAAATTGACATCTTTTCACTATGGTGGTAGAGAAATAATTTTTTTCACTCCTTTTCCACACCACTAAGTGTCTTACTTTTGGAAACTAACCAATTGCCTTCATCTCCCAAGCCAATTTCTCCAACTTTGCATAGATTTACTATATCTGTGAATGTCATCTATCTCCTACAAAATAAGCACATGGCATTCAATACATCTAGAGAGCTTGTTAATTCCTTATCCTTCATCAATCTCCTTACCATTCGCTCACACCACTCGTCCGCTACTACATAGATGCTTGAAAAAACACAAGTCAATTTTTTTAAGATCCAAATAAAAAATAGCATTGTTGTAAATAATCCTAAGCCTGTATTCATATGTGATCTGCAGGCAGCAAGAAAACACATCCACACATCCACCACAGGTTTAGCTTACAAAATTGCTCAATCCTTTATGCTTTGATGGATGTCCATACCATGTTCCAAAGCTCTCATTTTGGCACAGGCAAGGAGGATGCTGGCAAAGGTTGCGGAGTCTGGCTGTACACATGCCAATTGCATTTGCTTGAAAGTTTCTGAAGCCATTTCAACAAATCCCTTTTGTGCATTTCCTGCAATCATGGCATTCCATGAGATCACATTTTCTTAAGGCATTTGGTCAAAGAGTTCACGTGCCTTGTTTATGCTTCCACATTTTGCGTACATGTCTACCAGGGCGGTTGCAGCTACACCATCTGACAGAAAAATGGTTTTCTTTATGCTGTGATGGATGTCCATATCCCGTTCCAAAGCTCTTTTGGCACAGGGAGGGAGGATGTTGGCAAAGATTGCGGAGTTCTGATTTACATCTGCCGATTAAAATTGATTAGAAGTCTGTAAATCCTTTTTATCAAACGCATTCTGTCCATATCCTGCAAGCATAGCATTCCACGAGACCAGATTTCTTTGTGGTATCCTGTCAAACAGTTGACGGGCCTTGTCTATGTTTCCATAGTTTGCATAAATGTCTACCAGAGCATGTTGAATAATCCCTAATTCTTTAGTGGACATCCATACTTTGTTCCAAAGCTGCTATTTTTGCACAGACCGCGAGTGACAAATGAAAACCAAGCGCGTGGGAAACCTGGTTTTGAATGTGCTGAAGCGGTGAGACTGCGCGGGAAAATTTTGAATGCTAACGGTGAACAGGGGAAACGGAAACGGTGATCAATAACGGGAAAGGTCAAAGTTTAAAGTATAAACTTGGAATGGCCGGTTAAGAGTGGGGCCCACGGCACGTCCACACTAAGCAGTCAAAGCTTAGTGTGTGACGTTTAAGCCAGGCCAACGTAGAATGTAGGACAGCAACTCACTGTCTGCTATCAAAAGATTCTTATCTTTTGCTGTCCCAGTTTTATATTTCTGTACCTCTGTTTTGCTTCATCCAATTAAACATAGACATATTTTATAAGAAAGAATAGTTATTTATATTCGGCAACTTGATTATATTTTTATAAGAAGAAAAGTTATATTCATAAAGAATGATAGACATATTAGTTATGCTGTATAATTTGATGCAGTAGAGATCGAATTACAAGGTCCTAACTTTTTCGATTCTCACGGGTAACATGCTTGTTATTACTTTTTAAAAGATATCGTCAATGGGTATCTAAACAGACGTAAGATAATAGGATTCGCTCGATACGAAGATCCTCGCATATCACGACTCACATGAAATTTAAGATATTTTATTGCAGTAGCTACCTAGACGACAAATCCTGAATGGACACTACTGTCTTTGCCTGCTGCTGTCGGGGTAGGCCAATAACCCTGTTCGGGTAACTAATCGACAATATTGGAAGAGTTTCCATTGATTGCAGATTCACAGCTTTCCTCTTTCTCATAAAATGGAATCCCTGAATGAGGCCGTGACTATTGCACTTGGGATTGTCTTTCTCCTTTATTGCTTTGTGTATAAGCTGAGGAGCAATGGCAGCAAATTAAAATTGCCCCCCGGACCACGTCCATGGCCTGTCATAGGATGTCTCCATCTTTTGGGAAACCTTCCTCATCAGGCTCTTGCGGCGCTGGCAAAGAAATACGGATCCATCATGTTTCTCCGTTTGGGCTCCGTCCCCACTGTTGTGGCGTCTTCTCCTGCTATGGCAAAAGAATTCCTCAAAACGCATGATTTGGTCTTTGCAACCAGACCAAACAGTACATACGGGAAATACGTATGCTATGATCATAAAGACGTCGCTTTTGGCCCCTATGGAGCGTCCTGGAGGCACATGAGAAAGCTGTTGACGGTGGAGCTGCTCATAGCGAAGAGAATCGATTCCTTCAGTTTCGTGATAGATGAAGAAGTGTCTGCCATGATCGCCTCCATCTGGCAGGAAAGCGGGCAAGGCGCGCAGTGTGTGGATGTGAAGAAGAGACTCTCTTCCCTCACACAAAATATTGTCTGCAGAATGTTTGCCAGCAGGACGTATTCTGACAACGACTTGATTGGAGGGCATGGCTTCACACAAATGGTTGAAGAGATGTTTGCTTTGGCCGGTGCATTTTGCATTGGCGATTTCATCCCTTCTCTCGACTGGCTCGACTTGCAAGGATTCCATCGTCGCATGCAGGCCGTTCACAAAATATTCGACGGATTTGCTGAAAAAGTAATCGACGAGCACATTCATCGTGGATCCGAAGAAGGAAAACCGAAGGAAGAAGATCGTGTTAAAGACATGGTAGACGTGCTGCTCAGCGTGGCCGAAACGGAGAGCCAGACAATCTCACGAACCCACATCAAAGCCATGATCTTGGTAAATCTGAGAATCAAGTTCCTCTTGGCTTTCACAAATCTGATTGCAAATTGTTTTAAACTATTCTGCTTTTGACAACCGCCGGAGGAAATATATTATGTGTGTGCAGGATATGATAAACGGGGGAACGGAAACATCGGTGACATTGCTAGAGTGGGCAATGAGTGAATTACTGAGGAATCCTGCAACGCTGGCACGAGCGCAGCAGGAGATCGAATCAACCGTGGGCAGAGACCGCAGGGTAAATGAGAGTGACGTCATGAGCCTCGACTACTTGAGATGCGTGATAAAGGAAACTTTTCGGCTTCATCCGCCGATTCCTCTGCTCGCTCCGCACGAGTCCATGGAAGGGTGCAGCATTGGAGGATATTTTGTTCCGCCAAAGACGAGGCTGTTTGTGAATGTGTGGGCGATGGGAAGGGATGAAAACGTTTGGAAAGATGCCCATCAGTTTAAGCCCGAGCGCTTCATGGGCAGTAATAAGGATGCGAGAGGCCAGGACTTCGATTTGCTGCCCTTCGGAACAGGAAAGAGGATGCCCTGGGATTTACATGGGTCTTTCTATGAGTGAGTTAGTACTCGCTCAGCTGCTTCATTGCTTTGATTGGACTGTGGAGGGTGAGGTAGATATGGCGGAAGAGTTTGGATTAAGTGTCCCCAGAAAAAAACCGCTGTTGGCCTGCCCTAAATGGAGGCTCACTACCGAATATGCTGTTTAAAGCAATTGTTCTTTGATAGGTGTCTTTGTTAGATTTATAAGGTAGACAGTTAGTTTGTACTTAATAATAGTATGAAGTTTAATAATTTATCGTTTGTGTCGAATAATTAACAGTGAGTTTTTCTAAGAGAAATATATGTAGATATTTATGAGAGTCGTTTAATATTCTAATCAAAATAGAAAATCTAAATGTAGCATACTTTATGGATTTTTTCTTGCTATTTGTACACGTAAATTTTCATTACTATTTGATTTTGATTTTATATTGGCATTTGAGTGGGTGAAAAAATGGAAGTTCAATAAAGAGTCTATATTGTCTTGAATGTTTATGTAAAGATATTTGTGTTACAAATTTTAAAATTATGTATAAAGTGTGAAAGGTATATAATTGAAATGTTGAAGGAAAATAAATTCTTGATCGAATTTAAATTTTATAGAGAATAATCTTTTGTTCGGAAGTGGGAATTTGCACCTTAAAAAATATATATCACTTATAAAGGAATAATAAATCTGTGTATATGGATTTTTGTAACATTTTTAAAAATAATTTTCAATAGTAAAAAAGAAGATTTTTTTTTAAATTTAAAGATAATTTTATCTATCTTCTAAATATCTCTTAAAATTCAAGGTTTGATAAAGAAGAATGGATATAAGGTGGGGTTTGTGAGGTCTTGTTTTAGAAAAATCATGTGTGAGAATTAAAAGAGGACACAATTATTTATGTCATTGACAATAATTTATAAGTAGTACAAAGAACAAGGATAAACAAATTCTTGTTAATATCTTTCAAATGCAAAAGGATCCCCATTAGTTATTATTTTTATCCATCATTCAAAATTAAAAAAGTAAAATCTTGTTCTATATTTTTTTCATCAATAAATTTTTGAAATGATCTCTTAAAAGATAAAGTTTGAGCATAAATTGGTTAAGATATGTACATGTCATAATGGTTTCAAGTGAAATATATTCAACCAAAAATATTTCACTTGAACTATGTGGTGTATACGTGGACAATATGGATTTTGGGTAAGCATTTTTTCTAAAACTTTTTCATTCAAATAGATCTCACATGGAATGTGTAGAAATAAATTTAAAAAAGAAGAGAAACCTATGATTTTTTTGAAAGGGACTTATAAAGAAGGATTTCACATGGCTTCTAACTTTACCCAACAAACCCATTCACCCAATGAGGTATACCATTGTTGTTTTATCTGCACAAAATCCTCTTGTTGAACACATGGAATACTAAGAGAGGAGGGGGGTGAATTAGTATTCTATTAAGCCATCCAATTATTAACCATTCAATTACCAAAGCATACTTAATAGTTATTAGGAATGAAAACATGAACAACCCATAACACACACAACACATGAACACTAGAATTTTTATGTGGAAAACCTAAGAAGGGAAAAACCATGGTGAGGATTAACTCATAATATGTTATAACTGGTTATAATATATTATAGAAAGACACACTGTTAGGTGGACTCACCGTTCATAGAGAAAAGAAAGATAGAAAGAGGTGGCTTCACAGCCAAGATTTAAACTAATAGAAGTGCATCTAACATATATTGTAGTCAGTTCCTTTGAAGCTCATAACACAAGATTTAACATACTCTACTCAACTCAGATTACAAGTCTCTGCTCTGCTCTATATTCACACACATTTTCATAACACTCATAATTTATTTGCACAATTCTACAAAATTTTGCATCATTGCTTGCATTCAGATCATGCACACATCAGATTCTATCAACACATACTCAAATCAACCTTGCATATATTCTAGAATTCATTGTAAACATCAATTAGGTTGACCTAATTAGATTTAGCCTCATCATACAAAATGTGGCTTATTGACATCTAATTCAAATAAAAAAATATCTTCACACCCAAACACATGCAATATAGGTCGGCATGGACCCATAATATCTCCTTGTTCCATTCACATCATATATTTAATCTCTACAACTCTTTACATACCTTAAGTCGGCCAGGCATTGAACCTAAAAACACAATATTCCAACTGATCATCACTATAGAATACATGGACCAAAAAATATCACACCAACTAGAAAATACAATGTACTGAAACCTATTAACATTCTCCCAAAACTGCAAAGACTAACTCAAATCCATGGAGGAGTGCAAACTAATTAGATCATAACCAATACACAAAAAAACTATGTAAACCATATATGTTGATCTTCTTTTACTTGCAAATTTTGAACCACTTACCCAAATCAATTGAAATTTTGAATTAAGATGCTAGTGATGTCCATGAACAACATATTAAAATCACAAAAGTAGAATTGTAAGGGTGAACACATGCAAACCAAATTACCGGAGGGCACTATGTGTTGAAACTTTGAAACTACTACTATAGACACTTAACATAAACCCTTTTGCAGAATAAACATCTTTCATACTATTTTGACATCCATCATGTAGTGTTGACATCAATGACAACCTTCATTCTTTCAACAATCTCCCCGTTTGTCATTGATGGCAACATGTGCCAAAACAAAACATTTTTCCACAAATGTCTCTCTGCAAGTATCTCTCCCCCTTTGACATTAAGGACAAAGGGTGCTTCCCTCAAACATATATACAAAATGAACTAGCTTCCCCTTAGGAGGCTAACCAAAAACTCCTAATACATCCACATGTGTACAAAATAATTTGAAAACATGAAAAACTAAAAAAGTGTATAGAGATAGAAATGGTCAACCCAAAGATATTGACCCTTGAAGCTTCTAAAGAATAGCTTTCCAAGTAGATTTTCCTTCTTCCCAGCTCTTCTTTGTTGCTACAAGCATTCTATGTATAGACTCAAGCTCTATCAACATTTCCTTTCCTTATATAGTACTAGGGGTAAGATTTAACTTTGAGATTTTGTTAGTACTAGCAAGGGTACTTGAGATAGGTATGTGGTTTGTTTTTAACAAGTCCCTTAGCTTCCCAAGCTGCTTGATAATCTCTTCCTTTTGGTTGCAAAGTGAAGAATTTGTCATGCAAGTCCACTATAGCAGTCTAGGTCTTATCATCCCTGTCTAGTGTCAGATTAATGTATAATTTTGATGCATTAGCTATCTAGGACTCAATCGAGTCCATTTCATCTTTTATTCTTTGTGTAGCATCCAAAAACTTCATGTAATACAAAAATACTATTTTTGCACCTTCCTTCTAGGCTAGTACATTCTTCAACTTTGGTATGCGCAGGTGCACATTTCTCTATGATACCCATTAAGGTTTTCTCTGTAAGCCTTGTCACAACCTCTGTTTCCACTTGTCCTTTTAATCCAAAGGTATATTCCTCAAAGGAATCAAATAATAATTTGAAATTTTCCACAATAGGTAAAGATGTATCAATATTTTTTCTTGTGTAATCTCCTATAATGCTTTACAACTTCGTCCATTAATTCACTACTCTTTTGACATGTTTCAATGATTTCTTTTCTTGTTGATGCACTAAAAACATCACTTAGCTGCAACCTATATATAAGAGATATCTTATCTAAATCAACATTGCCCTGCTGCATGGGCAACTATAACAATTGAGAAGAAATAATTAGTTGAAACTTTAATTTTTTAGACAATAAACCTTCTAAAGTATTATTAGAGGAGGATTCACCGGAGGGCTTAGATAAATCCCCAAACTTCTTTGCTTTTTCATTCTTTCTAGTATTAAAAGCTTCTTGATGAGGAATACACTGCCCAAACCCCACAAAAAACAAAACAACAAATAGCAACATAGAAAATGTAGGATAGAAAACAACCCACTTTCAATTATTTTTTGAAAATAAAATTATAGATTCAGAAATTATAGGGCTACAACCTCATGGGCTTGATTCATTACATCCAAATCAACTCTGAAAGTAAAATCTATTGTTCAAAGACATAATCTACACTAATGGAGCCACCTTCTACAACCACCACTAAACCCTTTTATTTTACCCAATAACCTCCTGAGAATGTTCTAGAAAGTTTAACTTTCCCTTTTGTTTTGGCACCAAAAGTCTTGTCATTAGATTTCTTGCCTAGGAATATATTTTAATGAAATTCACTTTTTAGAGGGGCAATTTTGTGGGGCCATAACTTTTGATTTGAATTTTTGATTTGCTATTATAATATATCGTTGGAAAGCTTTCAAAGAGATCTACAACATTGAAACCATCAAAGATCATTTTGTCCACTTTTCAAGCTATTTCAGGGCTTGTAAGGTTTTCAAATTTGAATTTGAAGTTGCATTGGAGAAATTTCTCAGGATAGACACTTTAATATCTCCCAAACCATATAGGGTATTGAGATGATTCTTCCACCATCAAAATTTTTTTTAGGTCCATATGAGCCCATATAGGCCGACTTACTAAAAATAGTAAGTGACTTTTTTCACCTTTTTTGACTTCTAACTGTCATGCACCCCTTAAGTGTCATCACGAGACTCAAAAAACTAAAGAAAATAAGGGAAAAACATTTTTTTGGGCGATGCAAGATTGCCCCTACACCATTGGATGCTCCTGCATCAGACACCTAGGGTAATTTAAAAAGTGACCCTGTCACTTTTCAAGAGTTAGAGGGAAACCATGACGATAAACCCCAGTCTCAAACAACCATGATGAATCTTCAACAAGCCTCCCTCTCCATTTCACCAAGTACTCTACATATTTCCTATTTCTTGTGCTTCTACCCATATAACTATCCAAAATTTCTTCTAGCTCCTCTGTTTTTGAAGTAGGTGTTAGAATATTCCATTGTGCTTCTATTATTTCTTCATCAATTTCCCCTTCATAATATTCTACTAAATCTAAAATCTTAAACATAGGTGAAATATGGATTTCATTAGGCAACTCCACCTCATATGCATTTCCTGAATCATGCTTCTTCAAGATCTTGCATGGTCCAAACTTCTTCATCTTTAACTTGTTATATGTACCAACTAGAAACCTATCCTTTCACAAATGAACCATGACTTCATCTCCTACCTGGAACTCCTTATACCTCCTTTTTTTATCTGGCTTATCCTTATATTGTGAGTTCATCTTATTGATATGTTTATCCACCTTTTCATGCAAATTCTTTAGGTGCTCAGCAAAATCTTTAGCCTTAGCACTACTCTTCTCCCCCTCATCCATATTTATTAGTTCAGAAGTAGTTTTTGGACTACTTCCATACACACTCTGGAATGGTGATTTACCAGTGCTCATGTTGACATAATTGTTGTAAGCAAATTCTTCCTGTGGCATAATCAAATCCCATCCCTTGGGCTTATCTCCTAATAAGCATCTTAGTAGGTTACCCAAACTCTTATTCACCACCTCCATTTGTCCATTGGTTTGTGGATGGTGTGTAGAACTAAACTTCAAATATTTCTTCAACTTCTTCCATAATGTCCTCTAGAAATAACTAACAAATTTGATATTTCCGTATGAAATTATACTCTTCAATAGACCATGTAGTCTCACCACATCTCTGAAAAACAACTTCACAACATTAATAGCATCACTGGTCTTATGACACATAATGAAATGTGCCATCTTTGAAAATATATCCACCACCACAAACATGGAATCATGCCCTTTCCATTTCCTTGGCAAGCCAAGAACAAAATCCATGTTAATGTCCTCCCAAGGCCTCTTAGGTGCAAGTAATGGCTGATACAATATAGTATTCAAATTTTTTCCTTTCTCCTTCTGACATACTCTACAACTCTGCACAAACTTCTTCACATCTTGTTGTAATTGTGGCCAGTAATAATTCTCAATAACAAGAGCAATGGTCTTATCTCAACTGAAATGTCCAGCCAATCCTCCACTATGCTTCTCCTTGATTAGATGAACTCTCTCATAGAACTCCTTCGAATGCACAATTGGCTTCCTCTAAACAACATCCCATCTTGGACTAAGAAATCCAACCATCTTGTCCTATCTAATGTAATAGGTTCCAAATAAGCCTTCCAAGCTTTTGAAAATTCTAGATCTTTAGGATACAAACTCTTGAGTTCATTGAACCCAAAAACCTCAATATTCATCTCTATCAACAAATTTTTCCTTCTACTCAAGGAATCTGCAACTCTGGTTGACCTTCCACTCCTATGCTTCAAAAAAAAAAGTATAACTCTACAAAAACTCAACCCATTTTAAGTTCCTTTGATTCAACTTTCCTTGACTATTAAGATACTGCAAGGCCTGATGATCAATATATAAAACAAATTCTTTTGGCAACAAATAGTGTCTCCATTTTTTTAAATCCTAGACTATAGCATAAAACTCCTGATTATAGACAAAATATTTCTTCTTATAATCATTCAACTTCTCACTAAAATACGCAATAGGCTTACCTTCTTAACTCAAAACAACTGCTATGGCACTACCACTAGCATCACAATCTACCTGAAAGACATTATTAAAATATAGAAGTGTTAAAACAAGTTTCTTTGTGACTTTCTTCTTCAACATATAAAAACTCTTTGTTTCTCCTATAGTCCATTTAAAATCCTTTCTATCCCCTCTCATTTCTTTAGTTAGAGGTGCACAAATACTACTAAAATATTTAATATTTTTTGTTGTAAAAACTTGTTAGACCATGAAATGATCTTACCTAGATGTAACACTCCTCAAGGTAGGCCATTCAATGATAGCTCTCACCTTCTCTGGATCCATTTTCAGACCCTCTGCTAAGACAACAAATCCCAGATACACCAAATCCATCTTTACAAAACTACATTTCTTCAAATTAATCAACAACTTCTCCTCCCTTAGCTTCTCAAAAAATATTTGAATATGCATCAAGTTCTCCTCCAATGTCTTACTGAAAATAAAAATATCATCCAAATAAACAATAACAAATTTTCCTAAAAATTATTTCAATACCTCATTCATAAGCCACATAAATGTGCTTAGTGCATTAGCTAGCCTAAAAGGCATGACTAACCACTCATATAAACCCTCCTTGGTTTTGAAGGTTGTCTTCCATTCACCTCCTCTAATCTGGATCTGGTGATATCCACTTTTCAAATCTATCTTTCTAAAGTACCCAACTTCACTCAAACAATCCATAATGTCATCCATTCTTAGTAAGGGAAATATATACTTTATAGTAATCTTGTTGATAGCTTAGGAGTTTGTACACATCCTCCATTCTCCATCCTTCTTTGGTGCTAGTACTACAAGTACTACACATGGACTCAAAATATCTCAAATCAATTCCTTTTTGAACAACTCTTGCAGTACTTGTCTGTTCAACTCTTCATGTTCTCTATTGGAGTCATTCGATGGCCTACTTTATTTGGTAGATTGGTTCCAAGAATCAGATCCATTTGATGGATAATCTTCCTTACTAGAGGAAAACCTTTAGGTACGTTATCAAAAACAATATCCTAAAAATCATTCAACAAACCTAAAACCTCCACCAGTACCTCATTAGTATCTTCTTTATCAACTCTAGAGACCAATGCAAAACACATATGTTGATGCCTCATACCTTCTAGGAACTTTCTTCCATCAACCAAACAAATTCTTGCATTAATGCGTACCTTTTCTTCTTCCTCCCTTAGGGGTTTCAAGTTATGATGAATTTCATCCTTTGTCAAGGAATAGGTGTTAGCATGTCCATCATGCACTACTCGCCGATCAAACTATCATGGTCTGCGTAACAACATGTGGCAAGCATCCATAGGTATAATATCACACAAAACCTCATCCTTATAATTACCAATCTTAAACTTTACCAAACATTGATCATTGACCAATTCCCTATGGTTGTTTTGCAACCATGCTATCCAATATGGTTTTTGATGCTTTCTCCTCTCCAATTGCAATTTAGTGACCATTTCTTCTAAAAAAAGATTATCAATGCTACCTCCATCAATGATAACATTACAAAATTTACCTTCACACTTGCATCGAGTGTGGAACAAGTTATTTCTTTGATCTGGTTCCTTCTCCTCATTTAGCAAAGATCTTCTAACAACAAGGGCCTCTCCTCTTTCATCATCTTCAGAATGTGAAGAATGAGCATCTTCATCCACATGGGAAACTCAAGCATTAGCTTTAGGTCTTTTATTTGTCCTCCCTTGATGCTAAGGACATTCATTGGCTCTATGTCCTTCTCTACATTGAAAACAAATTCCATGGAAGCCTCCTCTTCTTGGTCCTTGTCCAAATATTCCTCTTCCTCTTTGGTCTCCATTATTTTGATCATGAGGATGATAAGGGTTATCTCCTTTCTGGTTCTATCTATTACTGGATCCTTCACCCTTCTTTTAATCTTCATTTCAACCTCCATATGGCCGTCCACTAGTCTTTTTGCCATGACCCCCACCTCTTTTCTTGCTTTCAAACCTTCTATTCAACTTTTCTTCTACCTTCAAAGAAAATTGACATGCATCTTCAATGGTAGACATTCTTACTAGACCCAACTCTTCTTGAATACTTGGCTTTAACCCATTTATGTAATGAGCAAATTTTTCCTTGTTGGCCTCAAAATGGCCTATTCTAATAAGGACACGGTGGAATTATTTTGTATACTCCTTGATAGATTTTCCCGCTTGTTTCAACCCTTGCATCTTCAACAAATCTAGCTTATAGTCCACAAGGATGAACTATCTTTTTAATTTGTCTACTATCGAGTCCCATCTAGTTGTTTTTTCTTTTCCTCTTTGATTTCTTTCTAGTTGTACCTCTTTCCACCAAATATTCACATGACCCTTGAGCTTGGTTTTTGCAAATTTGACCCTCTCAGGATCTTCCACCTCCTCATACTCAAAGTACTCCACTATATCGTTGACCCAATCAATCAACTCTTCTAGGTTAATATTTACAGAAAATGTAGAAACATCGATCTTTTTCCTTTTCCCAATCTTAGAGATGGTCTTAAATAATTTGACTTTCTCTGGATCTACTGCATCTTGTTCTTCTTCAAATTGTTCCTCATTTTCAGCTTCATCTTCACTTTCATCTCCTCTTCTTGGCTCAAACCCTCGATGCAACTCCTCTTGCAATACTTGAACTTGTCTTTGTAGAGCTCTAAAACCCTCTTCTGGTACAATAACATTTCTTCCACCACCACGGTTTCTTCATGAAGGCATTCTGATCACTTTTCTCAGAAACCCACAACCATAAGTCCTAGTGTAAACTTCCTCATGTTGGGCGATCTGTTTACACACTTAGGAAAAATTGCTCTAATACCACTTGATGAGGGCTACACCAGCCAAACCCCACACAAAACAAAATAAAAAATAACAACACAGAAAATACAAGATAGAAAACAACCCACTTTCAATTATTTTTCAAAAAAGAAATTATAGATTTAGAAATTATAGGGCTATAGCCTCATGGGATTGATTCATTACATCCAAATCAACTTTAAAAATAAAATCTATTATTCAGAGTCACAATCTCCACTAATGGAGCCACCTTCTACAACCTCCACTTAACCCTTTTATTTTACCTAATATCCACCTTAGAATGTTCTAGAAAGTGTAAATTTCCCTTTTGTTTTAGCGGCGAAAGTCCTGCCATTAGATTTCTTGCCTAGGAAGATATTTAAATGAAATTCACTTTTTAGAGAGGAAACTTCACGAGGCCATAACCTTTGATCTGAGTGTTTGATTTTCTATGATAATATATCATTGGAAAGCTCTCGAAGATTTCTACAATACTAAAACCATTAGAGATCATTTCATCCACTGTTCGAGCTATTTTTGGGCTTCTAAGGTTTTCAAATTTTAATTTGAAGTTGCATTGGAGAAATTTCTCAGGATGAAAACTTTAATATCTCCAAAACCGTATAGGGTTCTGAGATGATTCTTTTTCCATCAAAAATATTTTTAAGTTCTGCTCCTTGGGGTAATTTTTTAGGTCCATATGAACCCATTTAGGCTGACTTACAAAAAATAGTAAGTGATCATTTTTCACCTTTTATGACTTTTAACTGTCTTACACCCCTTAAGTGCTATCATGGGACTCAAAACAACTAAATAAAATAAGGGAATTTTTTTTTGGGTGATGCAAGATTGCCCCTACACCACTGGATGCCACTGCATCACTTCTTCTTCTACCTTTTCTTCTTCTTCATTGAATATCTTGTCTTTATCTTTATCTTCATCTCCTTCATCCTTGTCCTTCTTTCCTTGCTCATTATCTTTATTTTTGTCTGCTTCTCCTTCCTTCTCACCATCATTCTCATTCCTTTGCTTATTGACTATATCATGCATTTCACCTTCACCCATGTTCTATTCAATATCTACTAGAGGAACAAATGTCTATGGGTTTCCCTGATTTGTAGTCTCCTGAGTCACCAAAGGAGGGGGAGTGCCATATTTTGTGATTTCCTCTCTAATCACAAAAAAATTCTCATCTTCAACATTTTCTTACATTGGTTCATCTATATTCAGAGGAGTATTATCTGGATTTTCTTCTATATTAGTAGCTCCTATGTTTTCATTTGCAAAATATTGGTCCTTGTTGGTGGAGGCAATGGGAATCATGACATACTTCTATACAATATCAATAATCTTTTCCTATGTTTCCTTTTGTATTTTATCAAATTGATCTTGATCTCTTCCCGTTAGAAGTGTGACCCTTCATTTGTTCTAAATTCTTCGTTGAGTATTAGCACCAAAGTTGCCTTGTCAACATTAGATAGGAAAAATCCAATTTTCTACACAACATCTGATCTTCAAGCTTCTCTTCCCTTTCATTGGCCCCTCTTCTTCTTTCCATTAAGAGTTTCCATGCATCATCATGAACCTTTTTCCTAATGAACTCCATGTTTTCTTCAACAAACAAAATTTATTTGACGATTACCTCTAGTATGGTGGCTCTGTTCTCCTCATTTTCCTTTTTGTATAAGGAAATTGTCTCTTCCAACATCTTATGATGCAACATACTTTTAAATAATGATTCCAACTTCATTGGACTGAGTGGTCTTTCTAGAGATGTCTTCTTTTTCTTCTTTCGTTCTACTATATCTAATTTCTTTTTCTTTCTTTCCTTCATCCGCTTATGCATATTTATCTAAAAGGCTTCCTTTTCCTTTTTAACCTCTTCTTCATCTAAAGTATTAGAAGTATCTATTCTTTATTTCTTTGAAACTGTTAAATGAACAAGACAATTGAGAGGGGGGCTGAATTAGTTATACCATTTTTAATTAAAACATCAAAACCCTCAATAGTAATCAGATCCACATGGATTCACTAAGCCCTTAATTTGTTATAATGTTTAACTATGAAAATCAGATAACATAAATTGAAATAAATAACTCCATACATAAGAGAACACCATATTTACGTGGAAAACCCAATGAGGGAAAAACCACGATGAGGATTAGCTCACAGTAAAAATAATTGCAAAACTAGTACAAGAGCTCACTGCTAGAATAGGACACACTATCCAAAAAGGCTCATAGCTAGGGCTCACTACCACAGAAAGAAAAATAAGATAGAAGAGACATGTTACATAGAGAATAACTTATCGATGAAACTGTAGACATCCAAATTTGACCACTTCCATATGGTCAAAGACGTCTTCTTAATCATCCTTTTTCTCTTTTAAAATCGTCCCCTTTTCCAGTATTAATTAAATCATTCATTTAATTAATATTATGTTTCTTACATAAGGTTTCCCAAGGTATATAATTTAATACATAATTTTCCCCTATTTCCTCTCTAAATTAAATAAAGGCATCACTTTATTTAATTTAGTCATATTATCCTTTGGAATTTTAAATTTACTTTTAAATTTCCTATTTTCTCTCTCATGTGTCACATCCTCCAACTTTTGCAAGTTGACCTCTAATCCCTCTTAGCAATTTAACCCTCTTTCTTAGTCATAATTAATTTATGATTAAGATGTGCACACCCCTAATCATCATTAGGGTCCCATCCTCCATAATTTCCCACTTGTCTCTATTAAGTCCTTAATTAGTCTAATCAAGTACTTGCACAACCTTAATCACCTAATTATGTCATCTCTAATCCCCATATCATTTATGAATGTGTCCTTAGTCTACTTCATTAAAAGTTTTCTCTTTTTGAACAAGGCATCTCCATTCCCTATGTGAATTTTTAATTCACATTTAATCCCCCAATGCATTCAAAGGAATTTTAAATGCCTTATCTCTTCCCCATAAGAATATTTGAGGAATTTTTAATTCCCCATATGTCCTCTTACCCACATGGGGAAAATTACCTCCTTTATGAGGAGATCTTGTCCAATCCCAAGGTACTATGTACCCCCCTCCATGTCATGTCCTATCCTTCCACCTCATATCCACTTCACCTTTTTGAGCCACGTCACATGCCACATGTCAAGATGTGAGGGCTTGTGAGTTCTCAACTCACCTTATCCCTACATCTTGATCTTGGTGGCTCAATCTTGACTGTCCATTTCCCTAGAGATTTCCAAAATCTCTATAAATACCCCCTCTTTTCTATCATTTTGGGGGAGATCATGCATTGTAGCCAAACTCTTGCAAAATTTTCCTAGAATCCATACTTAGCCATTTTCATGCTTGCACTCACTTGCATCCACCTTCATATCACCATCTAGCTTGCATCTCTTGCCATCCAAAGAGCACACAACACCGAAGATCGAAGGGCCAACCAAAGGATCGATTGGACACAAGGTAAAAAGTTTCATTTGTTGTTTTTATATTGTGTTGAATCCAACTAGGCTAATCTTGAGGTGTAGGTTGTTCTTAGTGGTATTTGCATTACTTTGTTTGCTGCTCATTTTCTACCACCTAGATTTGACCTATCACATTTCTGGCATGCCCGGTGGGACCCACAAATGGGTCTCTTGCTTTTATGTTTTCTATTTTTTGACTTTTTCTATGTACAGGTTATAGAGGGGCGGACCCGACCTAACTGACAGACGGACCCGCCCTCCACAGGCGGACCTGACCCTCTCCAGGGGCGGACCTGGCCTCCCTAGATTGCAGAAAGTGGTTTTTTTTGCAAAAAATTTCACAGAGGGGCAGACCTAACCTAACAAACAGGCGGACCCACCCTTCACAGGCGGACCTGCCCTCCCCAAACTCTAGAAATTATTTTTTGGAACTTTTTCACATAAGGGCAGACCCGACCTAACATACAAGTGGACCCGACCTAACATATAGGAGGATTTTCCCCAGACAGCCAAATCTGCCCTCACAGATAGGTGGATTTGCCCCAAACAACTTTTTTGAAAAGGTAAAATTTTAGTTTTTAGCGATTTTTTGGCTATTTTAAGGGTTCTTACCCCCTAATTAGGAACATAGTTTAATTAAAATGTGTCAATCAACCTTGCATGTGTTTTTGGGTGAGCTATTTGACGTATCCAATCCCCTTATGACATTCGGCGATCCTGGGTGACAAGAAATCGTAGCTTACCACATCTTTTGAGTCTACCTATTTTACTTTTCTTAGTGGGACCTACTTGGGGATTTCATCACCCCAAGGGATGATTCCAACCAGGTGTACCAATGGGGTATATAAAGAGCGGAGAGTGAAAGCTATACCTCAATCCAACCACGTTGTAATTGGTGAAGCATTGGGATGATGTGAAGAGTTGGTCCAAGCCTTTTAGGTTCCTGACTCACGCTTGTAATGGGTTGGTGTTCACGGTTTGGGCCTCACGTACCGGGTGTATATTGAGGACTCCCTAGTGACCATGTTCATCCTAGCTTAAAGGACTTTGTTGACGGTACCCTCTCTACTAGACTTAGGCTTGTACTGTCTGAACTGTCTTCTTTGTGTGAAACTAGTGATTGATGTCTTGTGATTGATGATTGTTGTGTTTTGAGTCCTTTGCCTTAGTCCTTTTGTCAAAAATCAAGTCAAACCTCACAGACAGGTGGACCTGCCCTCATCCAGGGGTGAACTTTCCCTAAAAACTGGTCCTTTGGAGCTTGATTTTGGCCTAATTTCATCAGTTTTTGCTCCTTGGGCGGACTTGCCCTAAAAACTAGTCCTTTGGAGCCTATTTTTGACCTCATTTCATTAGTTTTTTCTTCTTAGGTGGACTTTCCCTCATCCAGGGGTGGACTTGCCCTAAAAACTAGTCCTTTGGAGCCTGATTTTGGCCTAATTTCATCAATTTTTACTCCTTGGGCAGACTTGCCCTCATCCAGGGGGCAGAATTGACCTTCAAATCAGTCCTTTTAGAGTTAGTTTTGACCTAGTTTGGTCAATTTTTGCTCCTTGGGTGGACTTGCCCTCATCCAGGGGAAAAATTGACCTTCAAATCAATCCTTTAAGAGTCGGTTTTGACCTAGTTTGGTCAGTTTTTTCTCATTGGGCGGACTTGCCCTCATCCAGGGGTGGACTTGCCCTAAAAATTGGTCCTTTGGAGCTTGTTTTTTACCTCATTTCATTATTTTTTGCTCCTTTGGCTGACTTTCCCTAAAAACTGGTCCTTTGGACCCTGATTTTGGCCTAATTTCATCAGTTTTTGCTCCTTGGGCGGACTTGCGCTCATCCAAGGGTAGGATTGACCTTCAAATCAGTCCTTTCAAAGTCAGTTTTGACCTAGTTTGGTCAGTTTTTGCTCCTTGGGTGGACTTTCCCTCATCCAAGGGTGGAATTGACCTTCAAACCAGTCCTTTCAGAGTCAGTTTTGACCTAATTTGGTCATTTTTTGCTCCTTGGGCAGACTTTCCCTCATCCAGGGGTGGACTTGCCCTAAAAAATGGTCCTTTGGAGCCTAATTTTGACCTAATTTCATCAGTTTTTCTCCTTGGGTGGACTTACCCTCATCCAGGGGTGGACTTGACCTTTTGACCAACCTGTTTCAGGCCTGTCGTGACCTATTTTGATCAGTTTTGCTCCTTGGGTGGACCTGACCCTTGATCAATCAACTTTTTTTATCCACTTCACTGGTCAAAACCTTCGTTCTGCCATCTTGATCACTCTTCTTCTCGTTTCATACATTTGTCCACTCGTTTCAAGAATCCATTCATCATCCTAAATAGAACCCACGTGCTAGTTATCATTCCCACATTTCAAACCATCGGTACCCCATTGAAACCTTGTTAGAGCGGTTATCTGAATTGACCTAGGTGTTCACCTCTAATCGTCACTCAACAAAACCAACTTCAGATCGTCATCTATCATAAGTCAGTCATCTTTGTCAGCCCAATCAATCCACTTCCATCTCAAGTTGGATTTGGTGTCGTTATCATACACCCCCTTTGATCAATTAATCAAGACCTAGCGTTACTAAGGATCACTCTTGAATTGTGTTTCAAATTTTGATCACTATCATCCAATCCAGATCGACTCATCATCTACCGATCAAATTAGTCCACTTCAGTCAAATCAAATCAATCCCATTGAGCCCTAGCCTCAGTGGCTAATTGATCATCCAATCAAACTAATTCTATCAGGCCACATCCTTTTTGGCTAATAAATCATCCAATCAAATCAATCCTTTCATCACCAAGGTCATCCTAATCCATCATATCATCTTGCATGCCCATTCTGACCTGGTCATGAACAAGGAAAATGGCCAAACAAAAATGCCAACCAAACATCCCTCAAGACCCGAATAACCCAGCCAAAGGCTCACAAGACCCTAATAACAATGCAAACACCCCTTGAGATCCACACAATGGAACATCATCACAATCCAATATCGATGGTCAAAACACATCACCCCCTAGAGATGAAAACATGGTCATCCAACCCGAGGTTACATTTGAGGAACACTTTAGTAACCTGGTCAATGTGCAAATGACAGATTGCCTTCTTGAAAAAAATGGTGAAGAAATCTTGGTGCACTTAATTGACAAGGGTGTCAAACTGCCATCAGGTATCGACCTAGCCAAGTATGGTGGTTATGCACCTAACATGCCCCAAGGTTCACCCAACATCCTAGGTAGATCATATGTCCCCAATGTTCCTTTCGTAGAAGGTTGGCATCAACCTAAATTCAGCAACGCCGTTCTGTATCCTATTGGAAATCCCTCGTATCCTGCAATATCAGTCATAGGGACACCCCAAACCACTGATCCCAATGATCCTTTTGCCTTTGGCATGCCACAAAATGTCCTGCAACCACAACCACTAATGCTACTGGCACCACCCCCTTCGAATCTGCCTCCCATCAACACTGGGGGCAGCCCTTTCACTGCATTGCCTCCACCTTCTGGGGCCCTAAATCAACCGTCGCCTTCATATGCATCCCCACAGCCACCTCAATCTAATCCACCCCCTCTAAATGTTCCCTTTGGTACCCAACAAACTCCCTTACAAAATTCCCCCCACGTTATCCCAGCTGCCCCAACAACAACTGCTATTTTCCTCACAATGACCCCCATATTAGCCGCAAAACAATTCGTCCCGACCTTCCACTCAGACCATATCTCCTTTCCTTGCATCCATCCTACGACTGTGAGCTCAAGCACAGTACAACATGTCATATCGGCCCACGCAACATCTCACATCACATCAACAACCACCATAGTATCCCTATTACCAATAGTAGTCCCAACAACAACCCCCTCTTACGGCCTCCCAACAATCACAGTAACTCCTCGGGTATCAACAGGTCAATCCACAACATCACATCCAAGCTCCTCAGCAGTCTACCCCACATTTTTATCAGATGAATCCATACTATACCTCTCAACAACAACCCACCTATCAACAAAATCCCCCAACATACCAACAAGGCATGTCATCACTCCACCATCCAAACCCATACCTCAACAATCCAATGCTCTCCCAACATGATCCTCTATCATCCTACCATCCATATCTACCCAACCTGCCACCAGTCAACTCAGATTTGCTAGAAATTAAAGCTACTTTGAGAGATCTTCAAGCAAGGGCTGGCAAATAATCATTCAAATTTGAGGACATATGTCTGTATCCATTTGATCCCTCCATCTCATTGATCCCCTTCCCTAAACATTTTGAAATGCCAAATTTCAACAAATATAGAGGCGACAAGGATCCTAAGGCCCATTTGCAGGAGTTTTACTCCTAGTGTCAAGAGGTTATGCATAATGACAACTATCTCTTGTGCCTGTTCCCAAGAAGCCTGACAAGCAATGCCCTAGAGTGGTTCATGACCCTTGAAAAAGGGTCCATAAAATCTTTTGCAGACCTGTCAAAGAAATTTGTTTCCTACTTCTCCTTCAATTTAGAAAAGGACACTGACACCTTAGATCTCCTCAAAGAGAAACAACGTGAGGGAGAAACCTTTACTATCTACCTTCAAAGGTGGCGTGCGCTAGTAAGCCGAATGAAGACCCCTCTGAAAGAGAAGGAAATGGTCACTCTCTTCGTGGAGAACTCTCATCCTGACATGGCTCATAAATTTAGGTTGCATTGTGTCACCACTTTCGTGGAGATAGTAGAAAAGGGACCCATCCTTGAGCATGCCCTTGTTGCCAAGGGGCACATCAAAATACATAGCCACGATAAAGAAAGGTCATTTGGAGATAAGCCACGTTTTTGGAACAAGAACAAGAATGCAGTGAATGACGGCGTCACTGATACTAAACACGTCCAAGTGGCTAACACATCCCAGAGACAACAACCATCTGTACCACAGGGGGCACCCCGTCCTCCTCAACAGTCAAATCAGAATAACCAAGGGAACACTAAACATCAGTATGCTCAATTAGGAGAACCACTGAGTGTCGTCTTCAATAAGCTGTTACAAATCAACTATCCAATCACATATCCTGTCACCAAGCCACTTGACAAATCCAAACCCAAGCCTACATGATTTAGGGAAAATGAATATTGTGAGTTCCATAAAATCAAAGGACACTCTTTGAATAAGTGTTATGGTCTAAAAAACTACATCCAAGATCTCATTGATCGAGGTGATATCAAGGTTGACCCCAGTGAAGCTTTGTCATCCAATTCTCAATTACAGATATATCAAAATGCCTTTCCAAACCATAATCAAGGCCCGAGCACCTCCAACAGTAATACCCAAGACAACAACACAAATAACGTGAGCTATAAGAATGTACCCCTCAATTATGAGGGTATTATTCATTACATTGAGCAGGTAGAACCTCATGTATCCATGATACATGTCAAGGCCAAAGACCCTTAGTGTGTTGTTACTACACAAGGAGCCCGCATTACTATCCATGCGGCCTCCACACCTACCCAATCAACTCCTATAATCTCTCAGTACAACATCCTTGATCACCTAGGGAAGACCCTTGCTCATATCTCCATTTTGGATTTGCTTAAGTCTTCTCCCATACATCAAGAAATCCTTAACAGAGCCCTGCAGGAAACCCATGTGCCTAATGACATTGATCCTACACGATTCCAAGCTTTGGTAGGTCACCTGGGTTTATCTTATCAACTGCACTTCAGGCAAAATGACATGCCAAACATCGATGTCTATCATAATCGCCCCTTACATATCGAAGTCATGGTTGCCCGTCATAAAATAAAAAGGGTCTTGGTAGATAATGGCTCTACCCTCAATTTGTGTACTCTAAAATTCATAAAATAGGTGGGGTATACTCAAGTAGATTTGAGTAATTAGATCATCACTATCAAGGCCTATGATAATGCAGAAAGGAATTCAAAGGGAATTATCAGTCTTCCTATCCAAGTGGGACCTATGGTTCAGTACACTACCTGTCATGTCCTTGATCTAGACTTGCCATATAATCTCCTCCTTGGCCGCCCATGGCTCCATGCTATGCAAGCCGTCCCTTCCACGTACCATCAGTGCCTAAAATTCCCTGTCAACGAACAAGAATTCACCGTCTATGCTGACCCCCAACCATTTGAATATTGTCATGCTTTAGAAGTGTCCTTCCCCCATTTACAATATTGTCCTGGGGTCGAAATGGGGGCATCTTAGTCATCATCCGCTAATCCACCCTCCATCACGACAACCACTCCACCTTCCACCACTGATCCTACAATCACAAAAGTCTGGATCATTGACAAAGGGTGTGGTGAATACGAAATGCAAACTGCTCTTAATATAGCAACCATGCCCCTGTCACCACACGAGTATGGCCAACCTTCACATGCTACTCCAAAGCAAGACAAGACTGTCACCTTCAGTGCTAAAAACATCCCTACCACCACTTTCAGGTCCCCTAGTATCAAGATAAATGCACCAGAAGAGGATATAAGTCAATGGGTATACCAAGAAGAACCCCAACCAAATCCCCCTCTAAAGGAATATTTTCAAGAAGCATATCCTTGGTCAGCTAAGTTTGCAGAAAAGTATAACTACCAAGGTAGGGGCCTAGGTAAAGAAGAACAGGGACGATTGCAGCCTATTGATACATCAAACATGCCAAATAACATAGGTATCAAATACAACACAAAGCAAAAAGTCCCTACAACATCGTCTAATACCTCTAATAGTGTCACCGTGGACAATGGATCATTGGAAGACATACCTGAGGAGGAATCCATCATACGTGCGTACGATGACGTCAATCACACTGACCTATCATCCATGTTCGAATGCCTATCCGTCTACACCATTAGCCTATCTCTTCACCACCCTGAGCTCATTGATTGGGACCTACATAATAGCACACCTGTCAATATGTCTATGGATACATATGTCAACCTTATGGGATTGAGGGAGGATGAACACTCCAGTCGTAAAAATAAGAATAAGAAAAGTAAAAAGCGGTCATCTAGTGAAAACCTCCCTGAGGCACTTCCTGACCTTGAAAAAGTAAAAATAAAGGATGCATCCGATGGATAAAACCTTGAAGAGGTGTTGGAAGATGGATATGTTCATCTTCCCCTTGTGGGAACTCAATTATTTTCCTAATTATCTATTCTAATTGAAGAGACTCAAGAAGTTAATCTGGGTACTGCTGAAAATCCTAAAATCACCTATGTAGCTAAGTCACTCTCAGAGCAAGAGTATCTAGTCATCATGTAGCTACTCCAAGAGGGAATCATTAACTTTTCTTGGTCATATTCAGACATGCCAGGCTTAGACCCCGCCTTAGTGGTTCATCATCTAGACATTCACCCAGATGCCAAGCCTGTCAAACAAAAGCTCTGCAAGATGCATCCATAGGTAGCATTGTTAGTCAAGAAGGAATTGGAAATGTTACTAGAGGCAGGTTTTATTAGACCAATTGACTACTCTGAGTGGATCTCCAATATAGTACTAGTTTCCAAACCAAATGGAGACATTCGGATTTGCACAGACTTCAGGGATCTTAACAAGGCCTGCCCAAAAGATGACTTCCCTCTGCCTAACATTGACATGTTGGCAGACCTCACAACAGGACATGAGATGCTATCCCTTATGGATGGCTTCTCTGGTTATAATCAGATTCAAATTGCACCTGAGGACCAACACAAGACCGCCTTCACAACACCTTGGGGTACTTTCTATTACAATGCTATGCCCTTTGGTCTCAAAAATACAAGGGCAACATATCAGAGGGAAATGATGGTCATCTTCCATGACCTCATCCATATCATCATGGAGGATTACGTCAATGACTTGTTATGGAAATCTAGAACACGAGCTAAACATCCTACTGTCCTAAAAAGGATATTTGAATAGTTAGAGCATTACGAGTTGCGGATAAATCCAAAAAAGTGTGTCTTTGGGGTCACATCAGGAAAGTTGTTGGGCTTCATAGTCTCTCGTAGGGGCATTGAGGTTGATCCTTTCAAGGTAAAGGCTATCCTGGACATGCCACCTTTGCACAATCTAAAACAGTTAAGAAGCCTCCAAAGGAAGATGCAATCCATTCGTCTGTTCATAGCCCAGCTCACAGATAAGTGCCAACCATTCACTCATCTCCTGAAGAAAGACTCCACCTTTTGATGGAACCAACATTGTCATACATGTTTCAATAAGATCAAAGAATACCTAGCTCATCCTCTGATCTTGATGCCACCCATTCCAGGGAAACCCCTCCTGCTGTATATCTCTGCCACTTTAGTCACGCTGGGGGTGTTGTTGGCACAACATGATGAATCATCGAAAGAGAGGGCAATCTACTACATCAGTCGGATATTGGTCGGCTATGAATTAAACTACTCTTCCATAGAAAAGGCCTGCCTTGCACTAGTCTTCAGCACACAACAATTTTGACATTACATACTCAGCCATCGAGTCAAATTAATTGCTAAAATTGATCCACTGAAGTATTTTTTATTTAGAACCACTTTGACTGGCCGCATGGCCAAGTGGGTCATGCTCCTAAGTGAATTTTACATAGAGTATGTGGAACAGAAAGCCATAAAGGGATAGGTCATAGTTGATCAATTGGCCGAGGCACCATTAGTAGATGCTTACCCTCTAGACACTAAATTTCTAGACGAAGAAGTCTACACAGTTACAAAATCACGAGCTTGGACACTATATTTTGATGGCTTGTACACGCATAATGGATCAGGCGCAGGAATTTTACTAATTACCCCTCAAGGTGACTACATTCCAAAATCATTTAGGATAACATTCCCATGTACCAACAACATCGTAGAGTACGAAGCCCTCCTCATTGGCCTCTGAATTGCAAAATAGTGGCATATAACTCACTTGAAGGTCTTTGGGGATTCATTATTAGTCATCAAGCAAGTTAATGATGAATTCCTAACAAAGGATGATAAGCTGTTACCCTATAAATGCATGGTGGATGATTTCAAGAAATATTTCACCATCATACAATTTGACCGAATTCCTAGGGTTTAGAATAAAGCAACAGATGCAATGGCCACCATCGGTTCTTTGATTGACATGCCTAAAGATCAGACGGAATGTGAGTTCCTTGTCGAAGAACTTTTAATTCCAACATATGATATCCCAGAGACTAATATGGTGTGCGATATTGTAGGTCCTGCCTCCCCCTAGTACCGGGACATATATACCTATCTCCATGACAATATTATACCCCCAAATCTTACACGAAATGAATGCAAATCCTTTGTTCATCGCTATTCCCGATACATCATTATTGGTGATACACTTTATCATTGTGGGTATGATGGAATCCTCCTTAGGTGTCTAAATGAGACTGCGGTCCGCACAACACTAATAGAGGTACATGGTGGTGTTTTTGGAGCTCACTCAAATGGTATGGCCCTTGCCAAAAGGATCCTATGAGCTAGATATTATTGGCCTACATTGGAACATGATGCTTGTGAATTTGTGAAGAAGTGTCTTCCATGCCAACAACATGCAGATTTGATCATGCCCCAGCACAAGATCTTCATCCCCTCCTAGCACCGTGGCCCTTTTTTCAATGGGGTTTCGACTTGATTCGAAAGATTCACCCACCATCATCTAACAGCCATACATTCATAATTACTACCACTGAATACTTCACTAAGTGGGTGGAAGCCATGCCACTCTCACAAATCACCAGTATTCAGATCTCAAAGTTCATCCTTTACCAGATTCTTTGCAGATATGGTGTCTTGTCCACCATCCTTTCTAATAATGGAAAACCCTTCAAAAACCAAGCCATGAAACACCACTGTGATACCTTTCACATCCAACATCGTTGGTCAACGCCTTATTACCCCCAGGGTAATGGTCAGGCAGAAGCAACCAACAAGACCCTCATCTGCATCCTTAAAAATCTTGTCAATAACACCAGTCGAGATTGGCACCTCCATATTCATCTCGCCCTTTGGGCATACCACACTTCCATCCGCACCCCTATAGGGGCCACTCCCTATTCTTTAGTCTATGGTGCCGAAGCCATCTTGCCAATTGAAGTGGAGATCCCATTGCTGAGAATTTCCTTAAAAAATCTTATCAGTGAGGAGGATGCTTGTGTTGCACGGCTTGCACAACTAGAGTTACTTGATGAAAGGAGAATCAAAGCCTATGATCACCTCCAAGCATACCAAAATCGCCTTAAGCACCACTACAACAAGAAGGTTCACCCTCGACAGTTTTAGGTAGGTGATCTTGTCCTCAAAGAGAATCAACGTACTCAGCAAGACCAAGACAAGAAAGGAAAATTTGAGGCAAATTGGTTGGGACCCTATATCATAGCCGCTAAATATGGATCTGGGGCATACAAGTTGACTACTCTTGAAGGAGATCCCCTTGATGAACCCATGAACATCATGCATCTAAAGCGGTTCTACACCTAATTCTGCTTGGTAACCCCACCTATCAAAAAAAAAAATCAAAAAACAAAGAAGGAGAAACTCCAAAAATAGTAAAGAGAAATAAGTTCATCCTATGGTGAAAACCACCTGTTGGTGGCGGCTTGGATAAGTATGGATGGTAAAAACCTGGTAACAAGCATCATTCGTAGAGGGCTTAATCATTATCTACCTAGCATCCTAGTTATTCTATACTTTCATCCACACTATTGCCCTCACCCATCTCATCCTTGGCTGCTTGGTATATTTTGATTGAGCATTGGATGACCCGTTTGACCTACCCCCCCCCGTTCTGAGCTTTTTCAGTATCCCACTCTAAGCTTATGTCATTCATCTCATCATCAGTCAATCTGTGTTATCACATAGGATCATCCATCATGTCAATCTTCATCTAGGTCTCATCTTGTCGTGCCACCTGTTGAACTACATTGCTGCTGCGTTGTCACGTAGGCAAGGCTGATCATTTGATCTACCCTCGGGGTATTCCGACCATCACGTCTTGGTCATCTTTCATTCACTTTCATCATCCTCTTTCTACTTTATCCATGTTATTTTCATGAACTACGAGGGCTCTGTGCTTTCACGTAGGCAAGGCTAATCTCTGATCGACCCCCGAGCCCCTAGGTCTATAGGATATGTTAGTCTGTGTCCTTGTCTAGCTCGTTATTTTCAATTAAAATCCCCTTTTATCATGATATTTGGTTAATAAAAGAAAATATCTAGCCTCAACACTATGTCATTCTAGTTTAGTATCCATCATCAGTCTTAACAAGATGCATCCTTCCTAGCAGACCTCATTAATCCCATCCTCCCCTTGATCCTATGGCAAAGGATGTTTTGAAATTGACTATGATCTTTGATGTTTTGGGAATTTATTTATCATTTGAGCTCACTATCAACACTTGTCATGGTCTCTTTGATCCATCATATCATGGTGTGCTTTGACTAGTCAACATAGGGGTTTATATTGGTCTTTTCTCTGTTGTTGTCTTCTCGGTTGTCCCACGTAGTACCCACCAAGAGACCTGAGGTCTTGTGTTATGCTGGGGCATCCTTGTATGTTTGTGGTTATCTCAATACCTGGCCCGAACAAGGTCATTATGACCTTGGGGTGTTGGGGTAGCCCTTCTTGTTTGCTATGTTTGTTTCATGCATTGGATGCCAACGCGCCTTGGTCTTACATATCAGGGTATCTAGTATCTTATGCTATAGCAAAAATCAGTGCTCCAAAGATGGCAACTCATATTAGGATTGCATTTTATCATCTATTGCATTGCATTCACCTATGATTTTGGTTGTGCAAATACTTTCATCCTATTCTTCTCAAGATACTAATAGTTTTGACAAATGACAATTCCACCCATTTTCCACAAACCACTACATACCCATCCCCCATTATCATGATAGTTCTTATTGACACTTATGACCATGTGTTATTTCCTTTCATCATTAATTCACTATAAATTGTCAGAGCATTATCGCATATTAGGTTCATTCTACTAACCACACCTACATCACCACCTGCATCACAACGCGTTAGAACCACACATATATCACCACTTGCACCACAAAGTGTTAGACTCATAATACATCACATATCTACATATAACATCCATTGCATAATCATGGCATATCAGATCCTCCATCCCATACATCTCATACATGATATCATCATTTAAGTTGATTAAGATAATATAGATTTTTTATTCTAGGCATCTCATCAATCATCACATTTGCATAATCACCACATATTATCATCATAATATAGATCTATTAGTCTAAGCATTAGCATAAATCATTCATGGCATAATCATAGCATATCACATCATCCATCTCACCCATTTCACATCATATCATCATTTAAGTTGTTTAGGATAATATATATTTGTTATTATAAGCATCTTATAAAATATTTGTTATAAAATATTCATACATAATCCATCACATACATATATGTAAATAGATCAACTAAGCATCTATACATATAAGCAATCATAGATACAACATGTGCATACATCAAATCACCAAGCGCCTATCTGCATTAATAAAATCATCCATATTCCACAAGTATCATATACCCAATCATCCACATAAGCATGTAGGATATTATACGTGTGCATAAATAAACCAAGGTATCCATCTACATAAGTAGGAAATATCATATGCATGTGTGTACATAAACCGAATCACCCATCACAAAAGGAAACATACTGTATAGTTTCAATAAGGCCTGTCCCATATCATAATAAAAATAATACAATGTACATATGTCCATCATACATCAAAATCTATCATATATCCATCACATAGCCCTCATACATCATCAAATAAGGTACAAAATCCACAGATGTAGAGCATCTCTGATCTCTGTCGATAAGCACTACATGCTCCACCCTACATCTGTCAAAAACTGGTATCATGTCACCTCTTGAATGAGCTACCCGCATCTGATCTCCTACCTGGAGTGGCACCTGGTGAATCACTATAACCTCTAGTCCGTGTCCCCAACGACTGAGAGGGCGATGGCATCTGTGGTGCCTGTCGAGTATACTAGAACAGCCGCTGGGCCAGGTCTAGAACTGCATGGTAGTACGCGGCCATCCAAAATCCTACCTCCCTTGCATTCTCCTCTTGTTTGGCAACCTGAACCCAAGTAGAATTCTGCTCCTGACGATATCTATCCTGATCTCTCAAGATTAGTCTCCTCTCCTACTCCCAGGCCTCCTGAAACAGTCATAACTATGTCATCTCTGCCTAAACCTGATCTCTCATCTCCTCAGTAGCCACTGCCCTAGCCACTGCAACATCCCTCTCCCCCTGTAATCCATGTGTGTCTGTCCCTATCATAGCACTGGCCTACGCTGACTACCACTGCGCCACTGCTGCATCTCGCTCTCCCTGCAACACCTGCATCCGTATCTCTACGACATCGCTCTCTCTCTGTGCGGCCTATGCCCAGGCATCTGCTGCATCCCTGTCTCTTTGCAATGCCTGCAGTCTCAGCTTGGTAGAATCTCGCTCCCGTCGTAACCCTGACACTTGTGATACTACTACATCCCTCTCTCTGGAGAGTCTAAACCTCTGACTCTGCCACCGGCCTATCACTCTCAGCCACCTGAGCACGTGCCTGTGCCAAATCCCTGTCACCCTCCAAGAAATGCACCTATACCTATGCCACATCTCTCTCTGACCGCAGCATACACATCTCTCTCCTCGTCTCCTCCTCCCTCTGCTGCATTAGTCCCATGTCCCCAGTTGTCTGCTCTAGACAATCTACTTTGTCTCTAAGCTCAACCTGCTCCCGATGCCAGTCTACTCTCTCTCTCCATAACCAATGTAGCTATCTTTGCAAATCCTCTGTATCCCCAATAGTCCCTGTCTCTATCCTTGATGGCTTCTGCCCTGTCCCCCCTTCGACAACCTGTCGTATCGTCGCCTCTGCCACTAAGCAATCTCGCTCCCATCTCACAACATCTCCCTTCTCATGCTCTCTGGCCACCTCCGCTCGCAACCCCTAAATAGCTTCTCGCAGATCAACTACTTCATCCCATGCCTCATCTCTCTCTCTCGTCAATCTCTGCTCTGCATCCGACACCAGTAGGGCCAGGGTTGAGTAATCTCTCTCACCCTAGGCGAATCGTGTCTATAGCTCACTCAACACTGCCTCTAACCTGACTTGCTCTGCCTCTGTCTATTGTAACCACTACTCACTGAGGCACAGTCTCTCTACAGTCCCTCTCAGCACCACTATGGGGTCCTCTCCTCTGGGTGGCACTGTCGACAATGGTCAAAGGTCATACACATCCGTGTCAATGTCCATCTCTCGTGGCTCATACCCCTCGCTCTCCACTGATGCCTCCATCGCATCCACATCTATCACCAAGGGGGATCCATCTCTCCCTGTCACCCTCTCCTGTGCTCTGCTGGCCTTCCCCGCCTCCTGTCTCTGTTGCTAATACCCTCCGATAGCCATGTTTGCCTCATGTCTCTCCTGCACTTTTCTAGTCTCAGCCTCCTCCCCTCTCTCCTGTTGCTGACCCTCCGGGGATGCGCATGCCTCTTGGCCTCTCTCTCTCTAGATCTTCGCCCCCTATCCTGTTATGCTGTAGCCCTGTTGGTCTCATCCTCTCCCTCCTCTCCTCCATCCCCTCTAGATCTACGTCATCGTCTCCTCCTCCTGGTTGCCCTAGCTGGCTCCTGACCTGTCCCCCCTCTGATAGCCTATCGTATCACCACCTATTGTCCTCCCCTCGCCTGACCTCCTCTCTGTCAGCCTCGAGGTACTGGTCCCTCTGCCCTCAGTCATCTCTTGTCCTCTAATCCGAACCCTAGTGCTCTCTCAATCCACACTACTGGGGTAATCTGTGGTGATGGATGTCACCTGGACCACTGCCAGTATCGATCTGTCACCCCTACATCCCTCGGCCCCTCCTGCCTATCGGGGTATGGCCTACACTGTAATGTCTCCAGCTCCTCCCACACCGCCTCTAGGCTCAACTGAGCCCCCAATGGCCACTCCCGTGATAGTCATCAAAATCTCACCTGCCCGCGGGAATATCTTGTCTCATTCCAAACTGCTATGTCACCTGATCGGGTTTGTGTAGCTCCACTATAATCAAAATCCGCCCAACAATATAACAACACGTGAAGAAGTAACTGTTATGTGCCACCTCATCATCCCTCCAACCCCTAAAGTGCCACAGCATATAGGGATGCCACACTATCATCTCCTCCTGCACATCATCCAACTGCCTCCTCCACACATCCACATCTCTCACCTCTCGATACCACAGTATCACTCATGCCTTTGTCCCCCAACCCCAGGCCACAGCCTCTCTATCATCCTGCACTCCTAATCTACGCACGATCGGTCTGGTCACCCTCATGTGCTCCCACGCTCAAACTTGTAGTAGTGTGACATGGGCCGCACTCAGTGATTTTCGATAACATACTCGATGCATGTCCCGGTACAGTTGTGCCAGCATGCATGTCCCCCACGCAAAATCCCCCTCTCGGCCCTCGATGATATGTCGAATCACCTTGAAAAATCTAAGGTGCAGGAATTGATCGCTCCGATCTAGCACTAGGATCCTGCTAATTAGTCCTGCTAAGTATAACGATAGCACCGATACCCTACATGATAGCATCCTATCCACATCTACTGACCCCGCTGAACTGGTAGATCATCACTACCAAAAACAACGTGCACGGACTCATCTAGCGCCTCAACCTCTGACCAACACTCGCTAACTGGAAGCCCTGCTATAGGGAGCCTCAAAATCTGCCAAACATCCTCCAAGGTCACCATCATCTCCCCCATCAGTAGATGGAATGTCGATGTTTTCGAGTCCCAGTGCTCTATCAGTGCTATCAGCATAGCCCTATAGGCCTTCATCATTGGATAGGACAACATTTGCAATAGTCCTACCTCTGACAGTCTCTCGTGCTCCACACCTGTCATATGTGCCATGCATCTCGCCAAAACCTGGGACCGTCTCTCTTGCATCCGCAAACTCTCCACTTTCTGCATCCATCACAATAGTAGCTTGTCAGTTCCTTTTCCTCATATCATCCTGTCCTACAGTTTTTAACCCTCCTTGCCGCCCTCCCTTTGGTTTCCATGCCTCTCACCCTTCTTCGGTCTTACTTGGTCTTCTCGGCTTTGCCCCAACCCCTTGGGCGAACTCGCCCTCGAGCTCAAGCGGACCCACTCGAGCTCGTGGGTGGACTCTCCCTCACGCCTGGGCGGACCCACTCGAACTCATGGGAGGACCCACCCTTGAGCCCAGGTGGACCCACCCTGAGGCTCAGGAGGACTCACTTGAGCTGCTTGGGCAGCGCTCCGCTTGGCTCAGGCGGACCTGCCCGGGCACGAGCGGACTCGCCCGAGCCGCTTGGGCAGTGCTCTGCCTAGGCATAGGCGGACCCGCCCAAACACAGGCGGACCCACCCAGGCCACTTGATGGCTCCCTGCCTAGTGTAGGTGGACCCCCCCGGGCACGAGCGAACCTGCCTAGGCCACTTATCGGCTCCCCGCCTGGTGCAGGTGGACTCGCTTGGGCATGGGTAGACCCACCTGCCTGGATGGGTAGACCCGCCTGCCTGGCTGGGCGTATCTACCCAGGCCTAGCTTGACGTAACCCCCACCACCGTCCCACCTAACTTGACACCTGCCAAAAGGGCAAAACAAACACAAAATTTTATTTTTTTCCCCTAACCCATTTTTCCTCCCAGGACCCCCCACATAACTCATATCCTTATTTTTTGAAAACATTAGCAAAATTGAATGAAATCACTAGATGGGGTTTCAAACTGACCTGATGTGGCACCGCACACTCCAAAAAATTTTCATCTCTCATCCCCCTAGTGAATGATGTCCAAATCATATTCTGGTATTGTGTCTCCTCCTTGTCTTGCTCTCTCCTCCTCTTCCTCTTCTCCTCACTTGACAGCTATCCAAATGAGGAGAAATATCCCCCACACTCCCTTTTATTGCTTTTCCCCCTTTTTGTTTACTTTTTAAAATGAAAGGAATTTTTTCCTTTTATTTAGCTTTTTTGGGCCTCAACTAATTCCCTCCCCCCTTGTCTTCCCGGGGCTGCCATTTCTGCATTGTAGGCCCATTTTCCTCCATTCAAGCACCAATATTCTCGATTTTCTATGTCCTTTCCATCAACATATACCACTTCATCCTTTTGAGAAGTTGCCCAGGGCCCCTTTTTTTATCCCTGTCCCCTTCTCGAGGGGGCATACCCTACCATCTTCTCCCAATCTTTCGTCATAAGCCTTCCCTCGCGAGACTAGGGTGTCCCCTTTAATTCTCCTTTGTTCAGGTAGCTCATAATCTCTCCTATGCTGGGGCATCTCTTTTCCAGTCACTTCTTCCATAGAGTCGTCTATGTTTTATTTTTCTTCGAAACCCTATTATCCTAATAGTGTTTCAAAGAGGGGAAAAATATAGACATCCAAATTTGACCACTTCCATATGGTCAAAGTCATCTTCTTAATCATCCTTTTGCTCTTTTAAAATCATCCCCTTTGCCAGTATTAATTAAATCATTCATTTAATTAATATTATGTTTCTTGCATAAGGTTTCCCAAGGTATCTAATTTAATAAATACTTTTCCCCTATTTCCTCTCTGAATTAAATAAAGGCAGCACTTTATTTAATTTAGTCATATTATCCTTTGGAATTTTAAATTTACTTTTAAATTCCCTATTTTCTCTCTCATGTGTCACATCCTCCAACTTTTGCAAGTTGACCTCTAATCCCTCTTAGCAATTTAACCCTCTTTCTTAGTCATAATTAATTTATGATTAAGATATGCACACCCCTAATCATCATTAGGGTCCCATCCTCCATAATTTCCCACTTGTCTTTATTAAGTCCTTAATTAGTCTAATCAAGTATTTGCACAACCTTAATCACCTAATTAGGCCATCTCTAATCCCCATATCATTTATGGAATGTGTCCTTAGTCAACTTTATTAAAAAATTTCTCTTTTTGAACAAGGCATCTCCATTCCCTATGTGAATTTTTAATTCACATTTAATCCCCCAATGCATTCAAAGGAATTTTAAATTCCTTATCTATACCCCATAAGAATATTTGAGGAATTTTTAATTCCCCATATGTCCTCTCACCCACATGGGGAAAAGTACCTCCTTTATGAGATCTTGTCCAATCCCAAGGTACTATGTACCCCCTTCCATGTCATGTCCTATCCTTCCACCTCATGTCCACTTCACCTTTTTGAGCCACTTCACATGCCACGTGTCAAGATGTGAGGGCTTGTGAGTTCTCAACTCACCTTAGCCCTACATCTTGATCTTGGTGGCTCAATCTTGACCATCCATTTCCCTAGAGATTTCCAAAATCTCTATAAATACCCCCTCTTTTCTCTCATTTTGGGGGAGATCATGCATTGTAGCCAAACTCTTACAAAATTTTCCTAGAATCCATACTTAGCCATTTTCATGCTTGCACTCACTTGCATCCACCTTCATATCACCATCTAGCTTGCATCTCTTGCCATCCAAGGAGCACACAACACCGAAGATTGAAGGGCCAACCAAAGGATCGATTGGACACAAGGTAAAAGGTTTTATTTGTTGTTTTTATATTGTGTTGAATCCAACTAGGCTAATCTTGAGGTGTAGGTTGTTCTTAGTGGTATTTGCATTACTTTGTTTGCTACTCATTTTCTACCACCTAGATTCGACCTATCACAGAAACAAAGAATCCACCACAATATCTCCAACAACTTTGCAGTCTTATTTGAATGATTGTGGACACTTTCAACTCACTGCATTCAAAAATCGAACACTTTAAATTTTGAACTACTTTGCTCAAACTCGCACTCTATGCTTTGGTAATTCACATCACTTGCATCACCCACATCTTTTTTTTATCTTCTCAACCTTCTACATCTCAAATCATACTTATATATTCTTCAACCTTGAAAACTTTCTCCAAGGTTGGCTATACATGCCTCACACTTTGTAATTTCAAATTAGGTCAGCACTAAATATCCCTACGATGGATAGGAATGAAAGTTGACCAAAAAAACACTTAACTGGGACCCAAATTAACTCTCACATCCCATGCTATTCCTTCATTAATACTTGAAAATGTCTTTGAATATATTGTAAACACTAGGTCAACCGTTACCTATGAAAACACATTGAACTTTGAATTACACACTTCCTTTGATCAATCCACAACTTTCAAACAACAAAATTCACCTGAACATGATCCAAGAATATCTTGGAACCAAAAAAAATTCTTCACAAAAAAATATCACGTGAAGATTATAAACATTTTGTTTATCTAGATAACATTGCTAGACACTACAATACTTTGTAACTCAGAAGACCTCCTTCTGATACACTGAACCAAAAATCCTCCTAATAAAAACAAGAGAGCAAAATCATCAAATCTCCTTCAAAACTGCACGTCCTGAAAAGCAACTGTGGAGAAATGTAAAGAAAATACATTTCTCCCAGACACCTCTATACACAACACTACAAAACCAGTTCACACAGTAGTGAAAATAACTTCCTCTTACAAATGATCTAGAAGCCGAAATTTTGGATATAGAAACTATGAACATCTCTAACCAACATATCCAAACCAAAAAAGATCTTCAACCCCTGGAAGAAATGCAAAGCAAAACTAGAACACATCTACAAACTAGAACACCTCTGCAACAACCCGTTTCCTTATTTTATCAATTTTCTTAGTATCCTCGACATCTGAACCATAAATAGAAGATTTTCAAAGTAACAATATCTTCTCAACCACTATACTACTATCATTAGTGACAATACAAGATTATTGATATCAATGACAACACCTTCATACTTGCAAAAATATCACCCTTTGTCATTGATGGCAACACAAGATGTGAAAAAACATCAAAGATGCAATAGCTCTTATTTCCTTTTCTCTTTTCCCCCCTTTCACAACTATCTCATTTCAAAATCTCTCTTTCATGATTTTCTTTCAATTTCTCTCCCCTCATGTAGATAGACTTTTCCACATGATGCTTTCTCTCTCCCTTTGACATAAATGGAAATGGATAAAGTGTTTTGAATTGTTCTCCCTCTTTGAAATAGAAACAAGATACTTACAACTAATTTGAATACTCCCACTTAGGAGTACACACTAGTCAAATCAACAACCTCTACATCACGACAACATAAACTTCATACTACAACAATGTTACTACCTACTCCCCCTGAGAGATAGCCACCAACATCAATCCAAACAAATAAAAATCCATATATCCATTGGATCGATGCATCTCCATATGCATCTAGTTCAAAGGAGGCGTAATAACCCCTAAATTCTCTCAAAGATACTCAAAAGTATCCTTAGGAAGAGCCTTAGTGAATATTCCAACAATCTGATCCTTTGTAGTACATATTCAAGCTTCACATCATTCTCCATAACCTTCTTTCTCAGAAAGTGATACCTAATTTATATATGCTTTGTCCTTGAATGCATCACTTGATTCTTTGAAATTTTAATTGCACTTGTATTATCACAAAAGATAAAAATATGCTCATCATACATTACTCTGATATCCTTCAATGTCCATCTTATCCATAATACTTGTGTGCAACAAGATGTTGCTGCAATATACTTAGCCTCTGTAGTGGATAAAAAAACTAAATCTTGTTTCTTGCTTGGCCATGCCACCAATCCGCATCCAAGAAAGAATGCACCACCACTCATACTTTTCCTTTCATCAACACATCCAACTTGGAATCTGCATCTATGTATGCACTTAATGTGAAATTCGTATCCTTAGGATACCATAAGCCATAATGTTGAGCCCGAGGTTCAGTGTCGAACCTGGTTGCTCTGATACCATGTATAACAACCTAACTGATCTATAGTTATAAAATTAACTGAAACTAGGGTTTAGTAACTAATTTCCAAGATGAAACTAATTTCAATTTATAACTAGAAGTAAACCATTGTCAGCTGAAAAGGAATTCTACTGTTTTCAAAAGACTTAACCGAATAACTATCAAACTAGGGTTTGCATGATATATATATATATATATATATATATATATATATATATATATATATATATATATATATATATATATATATATATATATATATATATTATTTTAAAGAAAAATTACAGCATTTATTTAAATGAAAATAACTAACTGTGTTTACCATTTCATCAACTAACATTTCAATGAATACACTGCTGCATAAATAAAAGAATAATTGGATGAGCAATACCTGGAATGGAGTACAAAAGAGTTTGTTACTAACATCATCATCTTCATCCAGAGATTAATGAACTACTTCATCATTTGGGAAAAAGGGGTTTATCAAGAAAGGGCTTTTCCGCCCAACCAAGACCTACTGGTCTTCCCGTGTTCTTCAATTGAAGAAACCTGACCCTTCTCAAGGGTAATCAACAAGGACCTGGTGTCATTCTATCTCTAAGCCTGGTGTCCATGCACCTATACTACTGGTCGATCCCTCTCCTGCAGGTTTTTCCCCTATCCGAAGGATCAATCTGACTAGAGCAATTCTGGTACATGGATATTGACATTTGCCTAACAGGCATCTACCTTGGCCAAGGATTTATATTTGTTTTTGGCACTACTGTGCCATCAGTATACACCCTTGCTCGACATGATTGCCTCAAGGTTTGGTATCATATCCCATTAGTTTGTTTATAGAGCAAAATACTCTTAGGTTCATAACCCTACAGTTTATTGTCATTTTAGCAATGGATCCCTTCCTTAAGAAGATCTTTCGAGGTTGTGAAAAAAGAAAGATTTCAGATAGATTTAAGAATTCATTTAAGATCTCAAAAGTCAGCATAAGGTTCAGGTCTGAAACTATACACCTTCCGGGTCAGACTAGTAAGGATGGAAAGATTGAATCAAGCATAGTGTCTAAGGAGACTTAATTAAGTGCAGAAGTCTAAATAGTGATGTCAAGTTGACATCATTAACAGAAGATCACAACAGTTAAACTCAGAATGAAAGGAGTATTATTTTCAGAGCAAGATGCTACTACAATGTAGTCAAAGGTTAAGCGAGCTTCAACTTGATATCAAGTAAGTATAAGATGAGGGTCATAATTTGATGAAGATTCATAAGTGTTCAGTTTCCTTATAGATTTCAAAGTTCAGGAATAGAATGGTGTTGAGAGAATTAATCCGCTAGTCTGGTCAAGGTTCAAAAATTTTAGGAAATAGATGATTAAACTTAATGAAATAGAGCAGCATGGCAGGTACACAAATTCGAGATAAAATCCCTATAGAAAATACATTAAGGAATTGAATAGCAACTACCATAAAAATGTTAGAATATCCTTTTCCTAAAAATGATTCCCGTGTTCAACACAATTGAGAAGATAATAATGCATTTCATTCATTATGTAAATATTTTGATTTAGCTTCATTCCTAATGTCAAATATATTCAAAGGAAAACATAATGAGATTCAGAACGTGCTTGGATGCGTCAGGAAAGAAATAAAAAAAATGATGTAGAGCCCTCACTGGATTATCAACTACCAGTAGCGCGTGATCTTTTCCTTAGTTCGATTCCAGAAGAACCCCGCACTAACTCGAGATAGATTGAAGGGTAGAATATTGCACGAGAGAAAGCTCATGGCACTGAAAAAGATGCAAGAAGTTTCCAGAAGATACTCCAATGACGAAAGAAGAGGGCAGAAGTTACCCTAGCTATGGCAGAAGAAGATTTCTGCTCTTAAGGAAACTTCCATTAAAAATGAAAGATCAGGAGGAAGGAAAAGAATAATTCCCAGGTTAACATTTTCCCAATAAAAGTTCCCTTCCCAAAGAAGAATAATGAGATTTTGATTGCCTCCCTGACATTTAAAAGATGGTCTTTTAGAATTCCCATCATGGCTCTTGAATGCCAGGCGTTTTCTTCCAATGACAGATGATGGTGGAGTGCCCTGATTTTGGACTCGCAAGACCTCCACCATTTTCCCCAAAAGGAAAAGAAAAATAAACGTTTCAAAACTTTTAAAACGTATAAAGCTCTTTCATTAATATTATTTGAACTTTTAATATTTAAGTGTTAACAATTGTGTTATATATATTAAAATACTTTTGCTAGGTGAAATTTATTTATTTTAATTTCGACTTTAATATACCACTTATTTACCAAGGCCAAGGTTATATTTTATGCTGTCTTACACAACTCAGAGCTTGATGACAATAGATCCTTGTCAACTGCATCCTCTCCTTGATGATAGTCCCTTTTTCCTTCATATGATGTCAGTCCTACATCCACTTGACACTGGAAATTAAAGTTAGACAATTCTTGGTGCTTTAATTCATATCACATATAATATCATCATCAACATTATTATTCAATACCTTCGCATTTTTTTTAAATAGAAATTCTCATTCACATTTTTAGTTACCAAAACAAAACAATTATTTAGTCCTTTACTTCATGCTCACATGAAAGGCAGTTATAATAACCATATTAACATCCATGAATCATTTTCACAACATATTAAGTCTTTGGGGAATGTAAAAATCAACACATCCAACTTGGAATCTGCATCTATGTATGCACTTAATGTGAAATCAGTATCCTTAGGATACCATAAGCCATAATCCAAAGTGCAAAGTTTAAATATCTAAATATCCTCTTTACTACAACATGTGACTCTTTAGGATCTTCTTGAAATCTAACCACAAGAAAAAATGCATGCATGATATCCGATCTTGTAAAAATTATATATATATAGCAGTCCACCAACCATAGATTTGTACTTGCTCTAATCAACCTTAGGTGATTCATCATCCTTGCTCAATTTTCAACCAATAGCCATAGGAGTATATACCGGTTTCAAGTCTTCCATTCCAAAACTCTTCAACATCTCTTTAACATATTCTATTTGTTAAATGAATATGCCTTTATCTCTCTAACTAATTTGTAGCCCAAGGAAGAAATTCATCTCCCCAAACATTGACATCTCAAACTCTTTTTGCATCTCTTATGTAAATTTCTTACACATATCTTCATTGCCTCTAGAGATAATGTCATCCACATACACAACCACTATCAAGATTCTATCTTCCTCAACTTTAAATTAAAGATTACTATACCATAGAAAAAAGTATCTCTTGCTTGACATGGGAATAATTCATGATAAATTGGACTTAATGAGGCCTTGATTTGGTGTTTTAAGGTATTTTTCACATCCACACTAGGTCTTGGACCCTTTAAAATGCATTTATTGATGTCTTGTGAAGGTGTTATGAAGTGTTCTAAAACATTTCTACACTTTTCTAGACTCTATTCATTACAATTCACCTAAAAATCACCTTTTCATCATTTCTCAAGTCCTATTTTAAAGTGTTGTAAAGTCTTGTAACAATATTTTATGCTTTTCTAGGCTTAATTTCACTATTTACACCTTTCTTATGCTTTATTTGACCCCTTTATGCACTCATAAGGCTTAATTAAGTGTATTTTTGAATGTAAACCTGACAAACAACATTAAATGTGACTTAATTCCCAACACCCACTTTCAAGTCCAAGGTGGAACCCATTTTCCATGGGTGGTGAATGAGTCCCTCTTGACTCCAAATTCAAAATATTTCAAATTTTCTTTTAGGTTTTTATTCAAAATTACCTTATGTCGGCCTGTGATGTATTATTGGGTTACTAAGGCACAAGTGTGCACAAATAAGTTTTTTTCATCCATTTTAACCCCCATTCCATCCATTAACTCATTCTCACAATTCATTCATCATTTATCTCCTCCACCAATCTAATGAAGTTAGGGTTTCATCATTGCAAGTCATCAAGATAGCTACCTAAGACATTCAAGGGAAGATTTTTCATGTTTTGCTACAAAAAATCAAGATCAATAATTATGGAAAGGTAATAAACTCCATTGTTGCATGTTTTATTCCATTCTTTCATCATTTTTGTTTAATTACCTAAAAGGGGTTTGACCAAGGTAAAGCCCCATACCCTAACATTCAACATTTCTCTCTCTTGTCTTGTGTGTTTATAGATTTAGGCCTCTTGGAAACTTGAAAATCATTAAGGATCAAGTTGAAAAGTTTTTTAGGTCTTCTCTTCATTGATCAAGTCAAAATATCAACAAAAACTAACTTTTTGACTTGGAAATCAGAATTTCGAAAGCAGACACCTGTAGAGAATCAAAGTGCAGACTAAAAGCTCCAGATTGCACCTTTGAATATTCAAAAATTCAAAATTGGACTCATTCTCCATGGGTGGTGAATGAATCCCACTCCAAGGTCAATTTTTGGCTTTCTGCATTTTTGGATATCCTTTTGTTAGAAACAAGTTTTGTCACAGTTTTGTAGAACTGGAACTAATTCGCCCAAAATGGTGAATGAGTCCCACCAGGCCTAAAAACTAGCATCAACAGAATTCCAAAAGCCATTTCTAGTCTCCATCCATATTCTGGGTGCACACTTTTAGTTTCGCCAAGTTCTGTTACAATTTGTATTCACTTTTAGGTGTTTTGTATTACACAATGTGTTTTCAAACATTGCACATTTCTTAGGTTTTGCATACTTAATCAATCAATTTCACCATATAATTTCATTTAGGTATATTTCCATCATACTTTCATTAGTTTGGATGAACCACCTAGATTTTGGGTGTGGGATCTATCTCTTTTCATTAGGTGAAAGAAGAGACAACATTTCACACCTCTTAAAATCTATGGTTCATTTTGGTGAACCTGCTTTTTTGAATACCCTCTTGTCTAATTTTAATTAATTCCTCATACATCTAGCTTGCATTGATCTTGCATTAGGACTTGCATGAATTCATTTGCATGCTAGGTTTCAAATTTTGCATTCATAGAAAAGTGCATTTAGGTTGCATTTTTAGCATCTAAATTCATTTAAATTTTCTAAAATTCTACATTTTTGGCTTAGGTCTATATCATAGCACTCAAAAAACATCAAAATCCATCATTTTTTTTTTAAATTATGAAAAATTCCATATTGGGACTCATTCGCCACCTTGGGCAAATAAGTCCCTTTTCACCCCTAAAACTGCCCTTTAGTATAATATTATTATCAATTTTATATTTTCCTTGTATGATGATATTATCCCTAGAAGGAAAGTGTTTAGGAGAACAAAAAACCTCATGTTCTTTACAATTAAGGCTTGGTTCATCCAAACTAACTTCATCGCAACTAAGGGAATTATTAATGGTTGAATGTGTTCGATGATTGATAGTGGTGAGAGGTGAAGAAGACTCTATTTGATTGTTGTAGCAATCAAGTTATAATACCGTTTCTCATACATATAACACTCGAAATAGCCTATAATCACCACAACCAACCCAACACCCTTACCTTTTCCTAATCCTATCCCCTTTAGACCTTTCTTACCAGGTCTTCCTATTAGAAAGGAGTACAATCTTGTCAAACAACTAAAGAATAATCCTACTAAGATATCATTGTGGGATCTTATTCAAGCCTCCCCTCACTATCACAACATTATCCAAACAACCTTACAACAAGTTTCTATCCCTTATAATGCACAACCAACTAACATAACAACCATGATCCAAGACATAAATGCTAACATTGTTTTCCACCAAAGTGAACTCCCCCATTTGGAAGTGCAATAAAAAAATGAAGCTTTCATGATCATTGCTCGATACAATCGGATAGCGATAAAGTGAACCCTTATTGACAATGGCTCATCCCTTAATGTGTGTAGCGTAAAATTTTTGGATAGGCTTCGTGTGGATGAATAAAAAAATCAACCCAAATCTTTATCTATTAAGGACTTTGACAATGTTTAAACGACACCACTTGGTGTGATCACTTTACCTATTACACTTGGAGAAGTCACATTGAACACACCAATCTAGGTTATGCCTCATGATATTTCATATAACCTTCTTCTAGGAAAATCATGGATTCATGGTATGAATGGTATGCCTTCCACTCTTCATCAAAAAATGAAATACATCTACAATGGAAAAGTGTACACAATCAACACTGATCATGAGCCTTATAGTGTCTTGAAACTTGAGAAAAAAAAAGAGAACCCATTGAACACATTAACACCAACCACACAAGTGGAACCTACATAACACAAGGATAAACAACAACATAGTGAACAAGCCACAAAGCTATTAGATGGTGATTGGTGTTCCTTGGATTTTGAACATGACTTCATGGGAAAGTATAAGTTTATAAAAAAAAATTCAAATAGGGAAAACAAAAATGCAGAAGACCCTTCAAAAATATCCACCTCAACCACTTTAGACAAAGAAGCAAACTACACAACAACCTTTGACAAACACAATAATAAACAACTACCCAATTGCAAAGCAATGAAAAAGCTTTATGGAAAAGGTTATGAGCTTATGAAGCAACTTGGCTATAGTGGAAAAGGATGTGGTGCTCATGAACAAGGTATCCACAACCCTATCAACCCTATCACACAACAAACAACTCATGGTCTTGGTTATTGTCATGTAATAAAGATTGCCAAACCTTCACCCAACATCAACAATCTCACAAAACATACTCCTAAATTATTCCTAACTGAACACCTTGACACTAGTGGTCTTGCACATCATCCTTTACGAAACATGCAAAACACAACTACACCTTCGCTTAATGTCATTGTCATCTCACAAAATGTTCATGATTTGAATTTGTTAGATTTTATACCCTCCTACAAGGGAGAGAATAAAATCTCGCAATCTAAAGAATCTTGCATAGATATGACAACTAATACTAAGCAAGGGGTATATTTGTCACAAAATACAAGACCACCTTCTACCATTTATCAAGGGGGTATCTTGTTGAGACTCATCCAAGATCACTTGATCTCTCTCCCTCCAAGAACTTGTAAGAAATGTTATTACAAGACTTCATTATGTGCATATCATAGATTTCATGGTCACTCCACTAATGAATGTCAAGCTTTGAGTTGTAAAATTTGACATCTTAAGGAGTTTGGTATGCTTCCCTATGTGGGGGCACCTAATTCCTCTAATTGATACCGATTTTCACTCTAGCATGCATTTCGGATCACCCTTGTCCTGCACTAAGTGGGGGAAAGGGGTTCAGTAGTCTTGTCCTCGTATGTCATTTTTCATTGCCTATTTTGGCTCTTCGTTAACCTTTCATGAACATATAAGAGTAAGCTTGGGACATGGACGACATACCATAGGTTGGCCTGCACATGACATACTACCTTTTTTCTTGATGTAGCTTATCAAAAACATGACTTGGCATAGGGCTTTCCGAATAAGCTCTCATGTCTTCCTCTACTTTAAATCAATTTCTCTCAGTACTAGTGTTCACAACCACTTTAAAGTGGGGGCATACATCATCACTCACATTTCATTGTGTGATTTTCATTTTCTTGTGATTCCCTTTCTTGGATACATTGGGCATGATGTTCCCTAAGATGAGACATTACACGAACAAAGCAAAATCCCTTTGAACAATCCTTACACTATTCTACATTAATAATGTCTGAGTGTCAAGCATACAAAGTTTTTCTTATCTCATAGAGCTCAAAAATCATTTTCCTTTGTGGTTCCTTGTTAAATTTATTAGGAGGTATAACTTTGATGTGGTTGAGCGGGAAGCCCATTCAACAACACAACTTTCCCCATAGCCACCTATGTGTTTGTGAGTGCATACCAGCTAGCATATATACTTCACCCTTTTGGGTCTTCTCACTCGACCGAACGCTAAGAGTTTCGTCACCCTAGACTGAGTATGCATGTTTCTTTTGGATGAACAACCTAGATCTTATCCACAACTAGTTGGACAGATGATCAAAGCTTGATCCCCCTTTTTCGTTTTCATCTTCTTTCTTACCATTGCATGATTATGTATCTCGATGGTTTGACTTAGGATATTGGATCCTAGGGGCTTGTGCAACCTCCTTTGATCCTTTTCATTCTTTTTCATCTACATCTGCACACTCAGATCTCTCTTGAATGTCTACTTTAGTGTGATTTTGAAGCAAGTTCATCCTCTCACTAAAGTGGGGGCTAAATTTACCGTAGAAAAAAGTATCTCTTGCTTGACAAGGGAATAATTCATGATAAATTAGACTTGATGATGCCTTGATTTGGTGTTATAAAGTGTTTTTCACATCCACACTAGGTCTTGGACCCTTTAAAATGTATTTATTGATGTCTTGTGAAGGTGTTGTGAAGTGTTGTAAACCATTTACTAGACTTTTCTAGACTCTATTCATTACAATTCACCTAAAAATCACCTTTTCATCACTTTTCAAGTCCTATTTTAAAGTGTTGTAAAGTCTTGTAACAAGATTTCACACTTTGCTAGGCTTCATTTAACTATTTACACCTTTCTTATGCTTTATTTGACCCCTTTATGCACTCATAGGGCTTAATTAAGTGTGTTTTTGAATGTAAACCTAACAAACAACATTAGATGTGACTTAATTCTCGACACCCACTTTCATGTCTAAGGTGGAACCCATTTTCCATGGGTGGCGAATGAGTCCCTCTTGGCTCCAAATTCAAAATATTTCAAATTTTCTTTCGAGTGTTTATTCAAAATTACCTTATGTCGGCCTATGATGATGTATTATTCGGTTACTAAGGCACAAGTATGTATAAATAAGTGTTTTTCATCCATTTTAACCCCCATTCAGTCCATTAATTCATTCTCACAATTCATTCATCATATATCTTCTCCATCATGCCAAGCAAGTTAAGGTTTCATCATTGCAAGTCATCAAGATAGCTTCCTAAGACATTCAAGGGAAAATTCTTCATGTTTTGCTACTGACATTCAAGATCAATCATCATGGCAAGGTAATCAACTCCATTGTTGCATTTTTTATTCCATTCTTTCATCATTTTGGTTTAATTACCTAAAAGGGGTTCGACCAAGGAAAACCCCGATACCCTAACATTCATCATTTCTCTCTCTTGTCTTGTGTGTTTGCAAATTTAGGCCTCTTGGAAGTTTGAAAATCATTAAGAATCAAGTTGCAAAGTTGTTTAGGTCTTCTCTTCATTGATCAAGTCAAAATATCAACAAAAACTCACTTTCAAACCCAAAAATTAGAGTTTCAAAAGTGGATACTTGTAGAGAATTAAAGTGCAGACTGAAAGCTCTAGATTCCACCTTTGAATATTTAGAAATTTAAAAGTGGAATCATTCACCATGGGTGGCGAATGAGTCCCACTCCAAGGTTAGTTTTTGGTTCTTGGCATTTTTAGATACCCTGAAATAGGTTTCGACATAATTTTGCAGAACTAGGACTGATTCACCCAAAATGGTGAATGAGTCCCACCAAGCCTGAAAACTAGCATCAACAACATTCCAAAAGCCATTTCTAGTCTCCATCCATATTCCAGGTGCACACTTTCAATTTCGTCAAGTTTTGTTACAATTTGTATTCACTTTTAGGTGTTCTTGTATTACATAGCATGTTTTCAAACATTGCACATTTCTTAGGTTTTGCATACTTAATCAATCAATTTCACCATCTAATTGCATTTAGATAATTTAATTTAGGTATATTTCCATCATACTTGCATTACTTTGAATGAACCACCTAGATTTTGGGTGTGGGATCTATCTCTTTTCATTAGGTGAAAGACCCTAATTGAGAAAAAGAGATAGCATTTCACACCTCTTAAAATATATGGTTCAATTACTATCTATAATTCCTTTACTGAATCCTTGTTGTATCAAATATCTATCTAATATTGCATACCAAGCTTTGGGATCTTCCTTTAATCCATATAATACCTTTTTCAATTTGCAAACCATATTTGGTTGATCTGACAACTCAAATCCTTCTGGTTGTTCCATGTAAACTTCTTCCTCCAATTCTCCATTCAAGAAAGAAGACTTCACATCCATCTATTAAACTTTAAAGTTTTTATGTGTTGCAAATGCCAAAAACATTATGATTTCTTCCATTCTAGCCATCAGGAAAAATATTTCCTCAAAGTCTATTCCTTCTACTTGTGAGTAACCCTTACACACAAGACTTGCTTTATTTCTTACCACTTCTCCATTCTCATTCAACTTGTTTTTGAATACCCACTTAGTTCCAATTATGTTCTTATTTTTAGGTCTAGGAACCATTTTCCATGTCTGATTTTTCTCAATTTGTTCCAATTCGTCTTCCATTGCCTTCATCTAATATTCATCTCTACATGCCTCACTCACTATTTTTGGTTCAGTTTTGGAAAGTAAACACAAATTTACTTTAGTATCTCTACTTCTTGTCAATACTCCTTTCCTCTTGTCTCCAATAATTTGTTCTTCAAAATGATTTCTTTGCACAAACTTGGGGGTCTTAGGGGTCTTTTCTGGAGCTTTTTCCTCTTCATTTTGCATTTCTTTTTCCTTAGCTTTTTTTTCTTCTTCTTCTTCGCAAGTAGGTTCATTTGACACATATCCATCTATAACAATTGAATTCTACGAATCTTTATAAACCTTAACATTTTCACTTTCAACAATCTTTCTTAGACTTTTGTTGTAACATCTGTAAGCTTTGCTTTTAGTAGAATATCCAAGGAAGGTACTTTCATCAGACCTTGCATCAAACTTTCCCAAGTTTTCTTCATCTCTTTTGATTTAGCATTTGCTTCTAAATACTCTAAAGTACTTGACAGTAGTAATCCTTCCATATCACAACTCCTAGGGAGCCTTTGTGATGTTAGATTTGGCTTACACTCTATTAATTATGTAAACACTAGTATGAATCACTTCTTTCTAGTATACTTCCAATAGGTTAGCTTCTTTCATCATAGTCCTTGCAACTTCTTGAACAATTATGTTTTTCCTTTCAACAACTCCATTTTGCTAAGGAGTTCTAGGGGAATACAAGTGCCTCTTTATTCCATGATCTTCACAAAACATGTTAAACTAATTGAAGGTGAATTCTCCACCTCTATTATAACTCAAACATTTGATCTTCAAATCCATTTCATTTTCAACCATAGCTTTAAATACTTTAAATTTATCTAGAACTTCAAATTTTTCTCTAAGAAAAGTAACCCATGTCATTCTAGAATAATCATGAATCAAAAGCATAAAATAACTGTCACCTTGAAGAATTCTCACCCTTGTAGGACCACAAAGATATGTATGTATTAATTCCAGTAGTTTGATAGTAGATTTCTCTTTTCCTTTGAAATTACTTGTTTGTTTTCTAAATTGATAATCTTTGCAAACAACATTAATAGGATTTGTAATTTTTGGTAGGTCTCTTACTACATGAACTGAACTAATTCTAAACATATTGTCAAAATTCATGTGAAACATCCTCTAGTGCCATAACTATCATTAATCTGAGTCATTAAGCAATGACCATCAACACCCTTGAGCTGATATATATTTCCATTTGTCCGCTTACCATTAGCAATCACAATTGCATATCCTTTTCTAATCTCACATCTTTCATCCTTAAACACAAGATTATACCCTTTGCTACACATTTTTCCAACACTCAAAGGATTATTCCTTAGACCTTTAACATAGTAAACATCTTCAATGTTATGCTTGCTATCAAAACTAATTGAACCTATTCCACAAATATTAGCTCTTGAATCATCTCCAAATTTAACTAATCCTCCATCATAATTTTCAAGTTTAACAAACTTACTTGTGTCTTAGGTCATGTGATTAGAGTAGCCACTATCAACAACCCAATAGTTCTTATCCTATATAGCATGAAAATAAAAAACCAACATACCTTCAACCTTATCCTTCTTTTCCAAAATACTTTCCCTCACACAAATTTTAGAGTTAGCAAAAGTAGATTCATATTTTATTGCTAAGAAAAAGCATTCAACATCATCTCCATAATTAGATTCATCATCAGAAATATCAACATCTTGTCTAACATAGTAAATTCTCTTATTCATATTTCTTTTGTTCTCCTTACTTTTATTGTTCACAACTCTATTTGGATATCTTGAAGCATAGTGACCTATACTTCCACAGCTAAAAAATTTGAAAGGTAGTTTACCTTTGTACTTACTAGTTCCCTTTTTCATGGGTATGTGCAGGATCATGATAGGCCAAAAAGTGGCGATATGATGGGTATGTGTAGGGTATGTAGCTGATGACTTTTTTTTACCCAAAATTGATGAAACGAAAATACTTTTTAAAAGAGATTCTCAGCTTTCCACCAATATAAACCGTATCGCATTTTTTGAATTTGAAACATCTGTCACATTCTATACTTCACATACTATAGGATTAAAAAAAATGAATTTCATGAAGTTTTGACCAAGTTAAAGGTGGTCAAACATCACGAGTTTAATATTTTTTAAAAGTTGTAATAAAAATTCATAATTAATTATTTACTTGGAAAAAATTACAAAAAATATGCATCACATCTAGACATGAGTCCTCTACTTATATCTAAAATATTATTAAAAATATTATTATTTTATTGTGGTTAGAATTGGTCAGGGACATACATCTACTTATTTTTCCGCTGAAATTTAAATTACTCATTGAAATTTTAAAATTTCACTAAATAGATTTTTAAAATAAACCTAGTAGTTTAGAAACTACATTCAATTTGCTACAGATTCTATTCTTACATATTTTTGAAATAATATAGATAACTTATTCAAATTTTTACGTCAAGTTGCCTAACTCTGATTTTTTTGAATTTTTTGCCACTTAAGGGCCTATTTTTTCCATGATGATCCTACACATACCTTCATCGTTCTTACAAAGTTAGCTTCCACATCATCAAAATCTTCTCCATTTGAATCTTCATCTTTTTCTCATTTTCCAGCCTTGAAAGCAATTTCCACTTTTGTACCATTTTTCCAACCATGGTTTCTCATTTCAAATGAAGGGTATGTGTAGGATCATGATGGGCCAAAAAGTGGCAATACGATGGGTATGTGGCTGATGACTATTTTTTTACCCAAAATTGATGAAACAAAAGGGATTTTAAAGAAAATTCTCAGCTTTCCATGAATATAAATTATGCTTTACTTTGAATTTAATAAGTAATTATTATTCATTTTCTATTCAAATTACAACTAAAGTCCTAATTGATAGGCTGATTGAAAAACATCTATAGCTTTCAAGCGGTATAGCATTTTGAATCCAAAACATGCATCACATTCTATGCTTTGCATACTATAGGATTAAAAAAATAAAAAATTTAATTTCATGAAGTTTTGACCAAGTTAAAGTGGTCAAACATACGAGTTTTTATATTTTTAAAAAGGTTGTAATAAAAAATTCATAATTAATTATTTACTTGGGAAAAATTACAAAAAAATATTCATCACATCGGGGCATGAGTCCTCTACTTATATCTAAAATCTTATAAAAAAATATTATCATTTTATTGTGGTTAGGGTGGTGGAAGGACACCTACTTCTTATTTTTCCCTAAAATTTAAGCACCATTGCATTGAAATTTCAAATTTTCACCAAATAGATTTTAAAAAAAAAACTAGTAGTTTAGAAACTACATTCAATTTGCTATAGATTCTATTCTTACATATTTTTGAAATAATATAGATAACTTATTCAAATTTTTACATCAAGTTGCCTAACTCTAATTATTCTGAATTTTTTGCTACTTAAGGGCCTATTTTATCCATGATGATCCTACACATACCCTGAAGTTAGTGTACCCAACAACTAATCTCTAGAATAATTAATAAAATTTGCAACTTCCTCAATAACATATACCTTTTCACTATATGAATCAGGAAGAGATCTAAGAACTTTCTTTACCACTCTAGTTTCTTTGACTTGCATACCAAGATCTCTCATCACACTTACCAGCTCATCAACCCTCTACATATAAATTGTAAATGTTTCATCTTCAAAAATTCACAAGGTCTCAAATTGTGCCTTCAGATTCTATAACTTTGCTTGTTTAACCTTGTCATCTCCTTCATAAATGCTTTCTAACTCATCCCAAACTTCTTTAGTAGTCTTAAGATTCATAACTTTTACCAATTCAAAATTTGAAAGACTATTCACAAGAATAAATATTTCCTTACCATTTATTTTATGTGCCTTGATCTCATCACTTGTGCTCAAACCATTCATAGGTGCAACATATTGAGTCTTTATTTCCTTTTCAATCTCATATCAAAAGGATGTCATATATCCTTCCATCTTTTTCTTCTAGAATGCATAATATGTGCTATCAAACTTAGTGCTCTCTAACTTGTTTGCCATACCAGATCTACCTCAAGCAGTCAAGCTTTTCTCCAAGGAACCTTGCTCTGATACCAATTATTAAATGAACAAGATAGTTGAGAGTGGGGGGATGAATCATTTGTACCAAATTAAAACATCAAAACCCTCAACACTTAATCAAATCCACATGCATTCATTAAGCCCTTAATCTGTTATAATTTGTTTAACCATGAAAATCATATAATAGAAAATAAAATAACCAACACCATACATAAGAGAACACTAGATTTATGTGGAAAAACCAATGAGGGAAAACCCACAGTGAGGATTAGCTCACAATATAAGTAATTACAAAACCGATACAAGGGCTTGCTGCAAGAGTAGGGCCCACACTATCCAAAAAGGATCATAGCCAAGGCTCACTGCCATAGAAAGAAAAAAGAAGAGAGAAGAGAAATGTTACATAGAGAACAACTGCTCAATGCAATAGAGAATACACCAAAATAGCTCCAACACCTTCACAGTCTTGTTTGAATGATTGCGGAAACCTTCAACAAGCATTGCATTAAGAAGTACAACAATTTGAAATTTACACTGCTTTGCTCAAACTCACACTCTACTCTTCAAAAATTCACATCACTTGCATCACACACATCTTTTCTTTATATCTTATCAACCCTCTACATCTCAACTCATACAGATAAAGTCTTCAACCTTGAAAACTTTCTCCAAGGTTAGCTATACATGCTTTACACATTGCAATTTCAAATTAGCTAGGCACTAAACATTTCTACAATGCATAGGAATGAAATTGGATCAAAACAAAACTTAATTGGGACCCAAATTAACTCTCACACACCATTCTACACCTTCATTAACACTTGAACATCTTCGAATGTAGTGTAAACACTTGGTCAACCGTTACCTATGAAAAAGAATTAAACTTTGAGTTACACACTTCCTTTGATCAATCTAACAATTTTGGAAAACAAAATTCACCTGAATGTGATCCAAAAATATCTTTGGAACCCAACAAAATTCTTCACAAAAATCTCACTTGAATATTATAAACATTCTATTTACCTAGACAACTTTTCCAAACACTGCAATACATTTTAACTTGAAGAAGATCTTTCGATACACTGAACCACAAATCCTCTTGACACAGACAAGACAACAACATCGTCAAATCTCCTTCAGAATCTCAAGTCGTGAAAAGTAACTGTGGAGAAATGGGGAGAAAAAACATTAATCCTAGACACCTTTGTACACAACACTACAAAACCGGTTCACACACTAGTGAAAATAACTTACTTTGACCAATGATCCAGTTGAGCCAAAATTATGGATATAGAAACTATAAACATCTCTAACCAACATATGCAAACCACAAAATTAGATCTTCAACCTAGAAGAAATACAAAGAAAAACCAAAACACATTTGCAAACTAGAACACCTTTGCAACACCCTATTTCCTTATTTTATCAATTCTCTCAATATCCTCGACATCCGAACCATAAATAGAAACTTGTCAAAGAAACAATATCTTCTCAACCAATGTACTACTATCATCAATGAAATCACAGTCTTGTTGACACCAATGAAAACACCTTCATACTTGCAACGATAATAATGCCACTTATTTTTAGGATGAATAGGGAATCTTCATCCTCTTCTTCTTCTTCTTGTTCAAATAGCACACTCAAGTTATTTTCTTATTTTTGATGTATTTGTAGTAGAGTATATGAAAGTAGTTCTATATCTCTTTTTAGGCCTTGTGGCCTCTTTTTCTTGAGGTTCTTCTATTATAGGAGCACTGGTCTTTGTTCTCTTGGTTCTGTTGGAGGTGGAAACTGATCTAGAGGGTTGTTGAATACCAAGGGGAATAGTGGAAGTAGTTCTTCCAAATCTTCTTGGTCTGAGGGACCCACTTGCTGTGCTCATTTCTCCCTCTACTTTTTCTCTTAAAACCCATATTTTTTCTTTTGTAAATCCCTTGAAATTGAGTTGGTAATTTACTATTTTTATCACCTTCCTCTTTACTTCAAACTTTTTTAGTTCCATGTGTACATTCATGGATTTCTCCTCATATGTTCCATGTATTTTTTGAGTAGGGTCCTTAGTATTGTTCAATAATATACAACCATAACCATCTGCTTCACTCTCATTGATCTCATATCCAAGTGGTTGAATCTAGAAATTTTTGGGTTCCACAACTTCAATAATGCATTCATCAATTTTGACCAAAAATCTGATATCATCTCAATATTTTTCCACCATAGACATAGGGATCCTCTCTCGTTCATGCATTTTCTTATGAAATACTACAAAAAAAGTAGTAAGTGCTTCATCTTGAGCTTTCATATCACCAATGTTTTGTAGATGTTCAAAGATTTGATGGGATATAGGTCTACTTTTACTCCATATAACATTGGTTCTTCCTGGAGGCTCCCTCAAAAAGTAGAATAGAAAACACACTACCAAAGAACCAAATTTGATGGGATGTTTCTTATCTTTAGTTTCCTTCAAAATGTCAAAAAGTTGTCACAAAGTTTAGTAATCTCCCTTATGACTTCCTTAGATATCAAACTAGGCATTTCAGTCCATAAGAATTTATCACGCACTCTTCTTAATGCCATTCTCACATACTTAAATTCATCATCATAGGTGAAGCATGGAAACCACTATGTGACATCTAGTTTCTTCTTCAATAGGTTTTCATACTCAGGATGAATGTTGAAAACATCTCTAGTTAGTTGGTCTATCCGCAGGTCTATAAGTTTTGTATGGTCATATTCTTCCATTTTTCCATGGATGTATACCCTAATGTTCTCTATAGGAAAAAGCCTATATGGTATATTTGAAAAAGCTCTGAGTGGGTCATTCTCAAACACTTTCATGGGGAATTTCTTAAATTTTGATTGGGGTTTCTCACTCACATTTAGCACTATAGGTTTTTCCATCACTATTGAATTCAAATTCTTTGAAAAAAAAAATTGTTTCAACTTTGTACAATGGTAAATACCTTTTTCTTTCTCAACTGGCATTATGGTTTGAATGCTTTGCTTCACAAATCATCTTCAAACTCTTGAATTTGCTTCAATTCAGACTACTCACTCCAAATGCATAAAAATGAATGAAATCGACAAAGGATAGGTATATAATCCTTTTGATTATTCCCCTAATTTTTATTTGATGCACCAATCAATAAAGCTAGTAAAAACCTTCTCTAAACAATAGCAAACCCTAAATCGCTTCACAAATCTCCGCAATTGCATATTTTCCTCCCGAGTGTTCTCCAAAAGATCCATACCATCTATGTCCATCTCATGTCTTTGTGCCAAGCCATGAAACATCATATCAGAAGGGATTTATGTGATTTTATGTTATTTCTCCCCCTAAGCCAATGCCTAGGTTCAATACCCAGAGGAATCATCTACACTAGAGGGTGGTACAGATTCATTTGTAGTCTTAGATTCTTCCTTGTTCTCAGGCTCCTCTTTCTTTATCCAAATATTTTCCATTTCCTTCTTTACTTCAATCAAATCAATCTTTTTGTCTGGTTCATTTCTCTTTATTGGATTATCCTTCCTTTAATTCCCACTTCTATTAAATTTAGCAATATGTCCTGATCTATTGTTGTTGTTGTTGCATATGACATTTCTTTGAGCACTATTCCTTCCATTATTTCTAGATATCTATTGATTAGCTTTGTGTCTAAATCCATAGCATGTATAACAATAACCATTGAAAGATTGAATCATTCTACCACTATTATATGCATTCATCATTTGACTTTTGTGTTCATTTTCTCTATGCCAAAACTTCTTGCATGTGAAGCATTGACCAACAAACGATGGGACATTCTAATTCATTTTTCTTCTACATTCCATTGTTCTATGTTCAAATTTATTGTGAAAATAGAAAATACCTATAAGTGCAAATCTGCAAAAAGATTAAACTTCAACCAACATATTATCATGGGTTAGTTTAAAACCAAGCAAATGACATGCTCCTATGAGATATTCCAACATGCTTCATAATGCAAGCCAAACAACAAAAGATCAAACAAACTAATTGAGAGCATAAAAAAAAGCATGGTGCATACCTTATCCCATAGTGGATGGATGCTACTTTGATGTGGAAAGTAATCCTTTCCAAACACCTTGATAAGCTTGATGGATGAAATGTGTGATGAACAAAATGACAAGAACCTAGCTATGATGGAGAAGTTCTATGCTAACTTGCATGAAATTATGGATGATTGTGGATGAACTTGTGTATCCTAAATCAATAGAGAAGGCCTCTATTTATAATGAAGAAGGTTTGAAGAGTGAAGAATGGGGAGAATGTGGGATTAAAATTTGGACCAATGGCATTATGCCACTTGTCAACATGCTAATGAATCTTAGAGGAGATGTGCTCACACATGTGTGAGCACATTTGGGTAGATGGAATGTGTAAGAGGAATGAATGCCAAGAGGTGGCTTGTGTAAGAGGAGGTGTAAGAGCCCTTAATGTAAAGGTGGCTCAAAAAAGAGGACATGTAAGAGCTTTTAATGCAAAGGTGGAGGACAAAAGTCGTTTGGTAGGGAAAAGTCATGTGGGTGGAATATTCAAAGAATATGCCATTTTTGAATGAAAATAGGGTAATTAGTAAATAAAATAAATTGATTTACATGTGTACTTTGACCAAGGTTGACTTACCCTAGGGTGGAGTTAAAAGCTAGAGGAATGGGGGATTAGTGTTAGGAGTTAATTTAAGATTAATTAACTTAGATGAAATTAGTTTGATTTGTGACACTTGATTTAGATTTTTGGGTTTATTTAAATCAAATGAGAGGATGTTAGAACTTTAGGATTTTAATAAAATTAATTAAAGGAAGAACATTAGGATAAAAAAAATTTATTGATTTATTTAATTAAATGAAGAATATTAGGATTTTAATTAAATGAAATTGATTTATTTAATTAAAGGAAGAACATTAGGATTTAATCTGATAAATTATATTATCTGATTAAGGAGAAATTTTTGATGAATTTAACTAATTAAATAAATATTATTCAATTAATTGGTTGGTGTGGAAGTGAAGAATCAGTGTTATTTAATCAAAATCAAGTGCATGACGTCGATCAGGATATTTTGAGTGTCTACATTTTTCCCCTCTTTGAAGCAGAGTACCAGTTGCATTGGTTCAAAGCATAATACCACTGAGATTGAAATTCAAAAAAAATTCTAATTTTTTCAGATGCGCCAATGTTTCCTTAGTGGAAAGAGGTATGCTGGTACATTGCCCCCTCAAGAGATCAGGCGAAAAGTTCAATTTTAGGGTCGATCTTGCGACAAAGAGATTCAAGATAGATGCATGAATGGTTATGATGATGATGCTTGCAGTATGGATGTATGGATGCAAATTTTCATGGTATGCAAATGATTCTAAGATGCTTAGAATAACAAATCTATATTATGCCTAAAATAGATGATGTGATACGTTATGATTATGAGATGTATGATGGATCTATGTGGATGCAGTTTTATGTGATAGATGCAAATGCATTTATGGATGATGCAACATGTGATGATGCCAATATGATTATGCAATGCATATTTTATGCAAATGTATGGTTTATGAGATGCTTAGAATAACCAATCTATATTATGCAATGCATGTGAGATGTTTGATGTTTCCTATTATGTATGATATGAATGATATGCAACTGAAATTTTGTGGATGCAAGATGGATGCATAAAAGGATGTTTTTGTTTCTGAATGTCATGATACCATGTTAATGTTTGTATGTGAGAAAGATAGAAGAATGAGAAATCAACCCTTGACTTTGAGATTATACATAAAACATGATGATGATGATGATTTCTTATCAAAGATTGGGGATATGAAGAGCTTACTTACCTTATTTTTATAACACACATAGATGTGATGCATCAAGGTATAAAGAACTAGGATGACGTTGTACCTAGTGTGATGGACTTTGACTTGACAATCAGATAGGAGTATCCATGTTCACACTTGACATACAAAACCTTATTTAGGATGTAGTTCAGATATTTCAAAACATCTCGGACCAAAACATAGAAAAGAAGAACCTTCCCATGTGGTCAACAAGACACCCAAAACACCCTCCCTACAGACCAAACAAAGTAAGCATGACCAAGGTTATATTACAAGAATATCCAACAAGAATAGTAGATAAAAAGATAATGATCAATGCCCCATTCATTTCTCTCTAAATCATGTTGTTTATATATCCTCGAGAGGTCATTGGAATGAGCACAATAAGATAAATCAACAAGATAAGGACCAAGTAAACAAACAAGTTAATGTTATTCATACCTTTAGCCAAGAATAAACTACGGTGATGCCTGATGTTGATGTCCATTGTAGAAAGGATACATCCTAGGACATGATGTTATTAGATGATTTTGGGACTAACTAGATGATGGTCTATTGATATCAAGACTTGACCAACTTGTTTACCTACTGATTTAGACTTGAGACCTTGACGATTGGGTTTTCACTTGTAACCTGCTAGACTTGTTTTCGATTGTTTTACCAAAGTTTGAAGATGGCAATTGTTTATTATGAGTGGATGTCTATTTCAGGTGAATGGGATGGATGGATTTTTTCAAATATTTGGATGTTTTTGACGTTTTGAAATGTTTTGAGGTTGTTTTTGGTATTTTCAAGATGTTTTACAAATGTATTGATTTTCAAAATTTCCAATGTTTTTGGTGTTTTCTGATATTTTTACCAAGAACCTAACCTAAATACCTATCCTACGAGCCTTGGGGGATGATCAAAGATTAGCCTTTCCTACGTTATACAAGGAGAGACCATGCAGTTCGACTGCCACAAACTTGCTTATTGATGAGAAATGAAAAAATGGATTGCCAATTTATTATGATGAACCCCTAAAGGAATGAACTAATGTGTCTCGGGGGCACATCAATGATGGGCTTGCCTACGTTCAGAGCTTAGAGATCCGTAGTTCAACTAGATGACTCCATTTTTGACTTTTTATGACTTTTTGACCTATTTTTTGGATTTTTGACATGTTTTGAATGTTTTTGGATTTTCTAATTTTATGAATGCTTTTGGATTTTTTGATTTTCTGAATGTTTTGGATTTTTGGATTTTTTGAATGTTTTTGGATATTTTGATTTTCTAAATGTTTTTGGATATTTGGATTTTTTGAATGTTTTTGGATTTTTTGATTTTAAAGAAGATTGCAAGAATATACACAAATCCAATATGATGTAGGTATAAGAACATGCCCCCGATGTGTGATGCAATAGACTACTCTGATATAGCTAGGACAAACTGACCTTAGGAATGTGCTAAGTAGTACTAGGAGGGATCACGGTACAAACATAGGATCAACCTAGGAAGCGGATGTGAATGGGTGACAAAAGGATCAATGGAAGTGTGATGGATGAATGATGCAGAACCAGCTGTAGACATCATGATGGATGGAGAGTGCTTATTTAAATGAGGTGCTTGTTTGCTAGGTTTTCACCAAGGTACTTTCCCAAAGCGCCACTAAATTGGTTTTCACTAAAGGACGATTTTTTTTCAATCATTTTTCTGATTTTTTTGGATTTTTTATATTTTTTTATTTTTTTGTATTTTTGGATTTATACCTTGCAAGTTTAGGAATTTTTTTTTGAGATGGGAGCTATTGATAGGTTCTTAAAAAGGCTCATCTTTAGGTGTAGATAGTTGATATGCTCCTAATTTATAACTTTCCGTGATGATGAAGGCTCCCAACCAATTGGGTTCAAACTTTCCCTTGCTATTTGGATTGGTACATTCTTCTTATTCTCTTTCAACATGAGCTCTCTTACTCGAAAGGTATGAATCCTAATCTTCTTGTTATATCTCTTCTTGAGATAGTTCTGATAGACTTGCATATGGTTCAAGGCATCCATGCGCCGCTCATCTAGTAGTTCTAGCTTGTTCAACCATGACACCCGATATTCTTCATCTGTAATGAGATTCTGCAATTATATTCTTAAGGATGGGAGCTTGATATCAATGGGAAGGATGGCTTCTAATCTGTAGACCATGGAGAAAGGGATTGCACCTATTAGTGTGTGATTACTTTTTCGATAAGGCCATAAGGAAGGATTTAGTTGTAGGTGCTAGTACAACCAACTTTATTGACTGTTTTCTTTAGAATTTTTAGAATGGTTTTATTTGTAGCCTCAACTTGACTGTTACCTTAGGGGTAATATGGGGTGGAGAAGTGATATTGGATATTGAATTTTTGGCCTAGCTCTTGAATATCCTAGTTCTTAAAAGGTGTCCCATTATCTAAGATAAGGGCTTGTGGAACACTGTAGTGGAAAATGAGGTAGTTTAGGATGAATTTGGAGATCTGCTTCCCTATTATGTAGGTCATTGGGATGGCCTCTACCCACTTTGTAAAGTGCTAAGTTGTGGTGATAATGAACTTATGTCCATTGGATGAAGTGGGTGTGATTTTGTCGATGAGATCAAGCCCCCATTGCAAAAAGGGCCAAGGTGTTATGATTGGTTGGAGCTCCTGAGTTGGTGCATGGATGAGGTCCCCATGTTGTTGACATTGTAAAAAAAAATTAGACATAGTTGTGAGCTTCCCTCTTCATTATAGGCTAGTAGTACCTAGTCCTTAGTAGTTTCTTGGCCAAGGTCATACCACTTGAATGTGATCTATAAATGCCATTGTGTATCTCAATTAAAGCGGTCAAATATTCCTTAGGATTAAGGCATTGTAACAAGGTTCCTTCAATACTCCTACGATATAGGGTGTCTCCTAAGATAACAAATCAAGACAACTTCTTGAAAAATGTTCTCTTAAGGTTCAAGGTGATATCAGTAGGGAGGACACCTATTTTCAAGTAGGTCTAAATGTCATGATACCAAGGGTCATTGGGACCAATGATTTCACACATGAATTCAGACTTTGGTACCTTGAAAGCTAGTACGAGAAGCTACTCTACAAGGAATTCTTGCTTAGGGACATTGCGTGGGATATCCAGTAGCGATCTAATTTTTTCCATAGCATCTACTACTCTATTGTTTGCCCTAGTTATTTTCTCAAACATGATGTCAATGAAGAATTATTTTAGGCTTTCCACCAGTTTCTTCTATGGAGTTAATTTTTCATCTTTCGTTTGGTATTTATCATTTAGTGATTGACGATTATCTACGAGTCTCCATAGATCTTGAGTACCATGATTTTCCACTGTATTACTATTCAGAGTCCTATGAAAAGAGCCTCGTACTTTGCAATGTTGTTTGTGCAAGGAAAATATAGCTTATATGACTTGGGTATGCAATATCCTTGTGGTGTAATGAAGAAGACTCCAACTCCTAACCCATGTTGTGTGTAGGATCCATCAAAACATACTTTCCAGTGATCTACCACACTTAGGTTAAAGATTGACTCATTGGGAAATTCTGATACCAATGGGTTCTCTGAATACATCAGTGCTTCTACCAGCTGATATGTAATTATTTGTCCTTTAATGGCCTTCCATTCTACATACTCAATGTCATGTTCTGTCAGGACCATGACCCATTTAGTTGTTTTCCCTGTGAGTGTTGCTTTAGAAAGTAGATACTTGAGAGGATCTATCTCGGCGATGAGTTTTATCTAATGTGCCAACATATAGTGTTTGAATTTTTGTGCAGCAAACATGAATGCTAGACAAGCCTTCTCAATGGATGTGCAATTTAGCTCACGTCCCACCATGGTTCTACTGATATAGTAAAAAACTCTCTCCTTCCCATTTTTATCATGTTGTGCTAAGAGAGCACCAAGGTGCTACTATTTCAGATATATACAAGATCAAGGGCTTGTTCAAAATCATTGGCATAAGGACTGATGGTGTAAGCAAGTACTCCCTGATTTTATTGAAAGCTTGGTCACATTTCTCATCCCATTTGTATGCTAGCCCCTTGTGGAGTAGTTGAGAATATGGGATAGCCTTATCCGCTAACTGTGCTATAAACTAGTGAATGGATTGGAACCTTCCCTGCACACCCCTTAACTACTTCAATGTTCTTAGTGCCTCCATATCGAGAATTACTTTGACTTTGATGGGGTCTATATTGATTCCCGTCATAGATACAATGTACCCTAGGAGCTTTCCTGATTGTACACTAAAGCCACACTTTTTTTATTGAGCCTAACCTTCTATTCTTCTAGCTTGTCGAAGATGGAGCTTAGTGCCGCTATGTGATCCTACCACTTCTTTGAGTTGGCCAATATGTCATCCATATAGTCTTCCACAATTTTGTGAATCATGTCAAGGAAGATTAGCATCATAGCTCTTTGGTAGGTAGCTCCTATGTTTTTCAACCCAAATGGCATCATGTTCCAATAGTAGGTCCCCCATGGACATGTGAAAGCTATCTTGTGTTGGTCATCCTTAGTTATCATGATTTGATTGTACACTGAGAATTTTTCCATTAGTGATAACATTTCATGCACTATCATATCCACAATCATGTCTATGTTTGGGAGAGGGAAATCATCCTTAGGGAATGCTTTATTCAGGTCCCTGAAGTCAGTGCAAATACAGATGCCCCCAGTGGGCTTAGAGACTGGTACAAGATTTGAAACCCATTCTAGATAATCAATTGGCTATATGAAGCCAACATCAAGGATTTTTTGTAAATCAAGTTTGACTAGTAATGCTATTTGTGGATGCATTTTTCTCATCTTTTTTCTTACTGGTTTTTCCTCTAGATAGATGGCTAGATGGTGAACCACAACTTCTAGATCAAGACTAGGAGTGTCAGCGTAGGTCCATGCAAATTTTACCTTTCTTTCTCTCAGAAATGTAGCTAGAATTTCATGTTCTTCTGTTAAGAGTGATTTTGCGTAAAATGTGATATGTGGTGTTTCCTTGGTCCCTAGGTTGACGAGATTAAACTTCTCTGCCAAGACTGCTGACTTTTCTTGATGAATAGCACTAAGAGGAAAACTGAATACCTCATCCTTTGGAACCTCAAAGAGGTTTTTACCATTGGATGCATCCTTTGTTTTTACTATTTTTTAGGTTAGAAAGTTGCACAGTGTGGTTTTCACTTAAATACCTAGATATTACTCTTAAATTTTCACTTTTGTGATTGAGGGATTTAATTGTTTCCCCATAGTAGGCATGTGTGTCTAGCTCAATGTCAAACCCAACTTTATGATCTCCACATGGTATCGTATCCCACAGTGCCATGAATTCTAAGAGAGCTTTGTCGTTTTTGAACATGTCTAAGATCGGTGGTCCTCGTTGGTCATAATCGATGAGTTGGGGATAAACAAGTTTTAGCTCATTGGTTTGGCTACTTGGTTCAAAAGATCGGGTACTAATCATGAAAAGGGAGGAATCCTCAAATAGCATGGGTAGGTTAGTTATGGGGTCCTTGTCACATACATCAGTTATATTGAAGGTAAAGTTATCTAAAGGTAAACTTCTGGATACTGGTAACTGAAGGGGAGCTTTGAATTTTTTAATTGGGGTACCTTTTCCATGTATGGTTATCTTCAGAGAGGTGCATCCAAGGCCAAGATTCTTTATTTTCTTCTCAAGAATGATGGGTTCTAGTAGGTCATTATCATTTTTCCCAAGATTTTCATTTTTATTATAACCTGATCCTTGCATTAATTGTAGTCCTTTGTTGTTATTTTCCATGGGAAGTTCAGGTACGAGCCTTTCATCTTGATATAATAAGCTTGATATATCCCTTTCATCTACCACTTCCTGACTTAGGTCCCCCCACCTTTTGAATCTAGTGGGGTCTACTTTGAAGGTTTGAGATGATATGGTAATCGGTTGGGGTTTCCCATGAGAGTAAGGAGATTGAGGAAACTCTCCTATTATAAAAGCACTCTTTTTCATTTTATAGTCCCCACACCCATTATCTTGGATAATGACTTTAATATCATAGATGTCTGGAATGGAGGGTGTCTTTGTCTCAGAAGTGGAGGTGAGGGTGGATGAATCTATATATGGAGACGTGAGTCCCTCATCATTCTTTGGTACTCGAGGGATCTTGTGGTATTTGGCTTCCAGATTCTTTCAATAATAAAATGGTTTAGGATCTCCGTGGACTGTGACCTCTTGATTTTGATAGGGAAACTTGACACATTGATGGAAGGTGGATGCAACTGCTTGCATCCCATGGATCCATGGGTGCCTAGTAGGTTATTGTAAGGTGGTTCAAGATCAAGGAATTGACATGTAGTTTCCATGATAGTTGGTCCTACTTGAATAGGGAGTTGAATGGTGCCTTGAGACACCCATTCTTGATCATCATATGCCCTAATTGTGATACCTTTACCCTTTTCAATGGCATCTTTGGAGAATTCCAAATTCTTTATTAGCTTGAGGGTACAAATATTTAGACTTGCACCTCCATCCACCAAGACTCTTTTTACTTTATTTTTATGGACCAATACATTGAGATGGAGCACACAGTTATGAGATGGTTGAGCTGGGAGATCCTATTCAGAGAATGTCAAGAGATGTGGTGTGGTGATATGTCTGACCACAGCTTGGAACTGGTCTACATCAAGATCTATTGGGATGGAGGATGTGGCTAATGCTTCTTCTAGGATTTTCCTATGTGCAGTTGAGATTTTTAGTAACTCCATGATGGAGATCTAGGCAAGGGTTCTTTTTAGCTTGTACAAGTCATTATAACCATTGGGAATGGATTTTGGATTAGAGGTTGGTGCCTTGGGTGGTTGTGATGGTCTAGGAATGGTCACTTTGCCACTACGTGTGGTGACTCCACAGTTAGCTCTAGCTCCCTTGACATTGACAATAGTGACGCATTCATCTAAGGATGCAACAAAATGATCATAAACATGGTTTACATTTTTATACTTTTCCTTTCCATTGTTGTTCCCTTTATTGTGATATGGCATTGGATTCTTGTATATCTTAAGGTCCTGATTTCCTACAAGTTGTTCAATGTTTATGGTTCTGTCATCGATAAGGTCTTGGATCAAAAAAATTCAGTTTCATGCAACTAGTAGTCATGTGCCCCTTGATTTTATGAAAATCACAAAGGTGATTTTCATTATACCATGGTTGTTTCACTTGGGGATCTTGATAATTCTCATAAATGGGGATTTTAATGAGATTCTCTTTTACCAATTTTTTCACGACAGATTTGATTGATTCCCCAAGGGACGTGTATTTTCATTTGAGGGGATACTTGTTCTGTGGGGGTGGCCCCCCTTTATTATTCATATTATTGACTGCTTGATTATTGTGTTGTTGTTTTGGTTATTGACTTGCAGTTGTCAGTATGATTGTGTATTTTTCCTTGGGGCACTGATAATAACTTTAGCATCAATGACACCATAGTTAGTGACATTTTTGTTCATTGCCCATGTGCAAGGTTTTTCGTTGTAACTAGTTGATGGATGATTATCTTGATAAGTAGGTGTACCCACTTGTGCCATAAGGTCTCTTTTGATGTTGAGCGCCTTGGGGATCAACTAGTCATATGTGGTGATGCATTGCATTTTCAGATGGAAGGACAAGGTTCCTTTGAGATTGGTGATGATAGTACAAATTTGTTGTTCTTCTGGCATAGTCCACTTGCTCCTGTTGGCCTTGGATCGCCATTGTTGTCAGAAGGATGAAAAATTTTCCCCCTTGGATTGTTTTAAGGTGTATAGCTCTTCTAGACTTATGTCCAAGCCTATGTTGAATGAATAGTTTTGTATGAATAAGTCCACAATTTCTTGAAAATTTTTGATTCTAGGGGGAAGATGGGAGAACCATTCCATTGTTGGTCCAACCAAACTTCAAGGAAAGAGTTACATTAGATAAGAATTGTCATATGCAACTTCCATACAATGTACATGGAATTCCCTGATGTGATCCTCAGGGTTACCCGTCCCACAATATTTGTCAAATTTAGGGATTTTGAATCCTTGCGGGAATGGAACCATCAAAATTCTTATGTCGAATGGATAAGGGCACAAATTCTCTTGTGTTTTTGTTATTTTTCCTAATTTTAGGTCTAACACTTGTTGTGAGAGAAATTTGATTTGTGTAGACACATCATTTTACATATCAGGTGGTGGGATGAATGTGTTTTGGGGTGGTTTGACTATTTGAGTGATGGGTGGGTTGTTTTGTGCATTCGTGGGAGGTTGATGCAAGATTTGTTGTGTAATCAAAACTTGTTCGTATGCCTACAATTTTTTTTGTGCCAATAACGCTTGTTGTTGGTCTTGCTACTATTGTGCCAACATTGCTTCTTGCTATTGTTGTGCCAACAATGCTTCTTGTTGCTATTGTGCCAACAATTCTTGTTGTTGGGCTTGTAACTGAGCTACTTGTTGTTGTGCTTGGTATTTTTGCAAAGCTTGCTGATAAGCTTGTTGTTGTAACAAAGCTTTCACTTGAGCTTGCTGAGCTTGATATTGAACTTGTGCCTGAGCTTGAGCTTGTTGGGTAGCCTGGGTGGCTTGTGCAGCTTGTGCAGCTAGTGCTACTTGCATAACTTGTACAACTTGGGTGGATTGTTGTTGCAATAAAGCATGAGGTTTTTCTTGGGAAGCTTCTTGTTCTTTTTGTGTAGTTTTCTATGCCTATGCTTTTTGAGCGGCTTGCTGAGATTGAAATTGTTGGAATGCTTTCTGATAGGCTTGTTGAGCAACTTGCAGTGTGATACTATATTGATTTTCCATGTTTGGTTTCAGTGGTGGAGGTGGAGGATTTGGAATGGTGTGAGATGTTGTGATGAGAGTTTGTTGAGGTGGTTGTTGAGGTGTCATTTGGGTGATGATAGGGGGTTCTGTTATAGACGGTGCAATTTTTATGCTAGGTCCATGGGAGACCACATTTATAGAAGGTGCAATGATTAATTGTGTCATTTGGATTGGTGCCACCTAGTGTTGCGATATTAGTGGCATGCTTGGAAAATTTGGTATGTTGATTTGATTCATGGTTGGAGGATTGTTTTGATTTGATTGATTGAGGATTGGTAAAGGGGGTTGCCCTAAACTAAGGATTGGTGTAGATGTCAAAGGTAGAGGGGGAAATGGTGTGGAGATGGGTGGTGTGTTTCCTTGAGAAAGTGATGATGAGGGATCAAAGATTCCCCCTTGTCCAAATAGCCCACCTTGTCCTTGTGAAGTCATGGGGAGAGAGACTTGTGTGTCAAGGGAATATGTTGGTGATGCGCTGAAAGTGGATGGATTGTTGGTGTCATGAAAGATGAGTGGAATGTATGGATGTTTTAGGTCTTGAGGAATGGTATTTGGTTGACCCAAGATGCTATTTATGTCTAAGTCTTGGTTATTTACAAGGGGATTTGTTTGAAGAGTGTGAAGCAATGAACTTCCCTTGGTAGCCATAGGTTGACTTGGAGCATGAGATGATATAGGTTGTGGGATGGATTGAATGATGTTTTGGAAGGATGGTATGAATGATACTGACGACATATTCCCAAGAGTATTTTCCACAATAGTGCTCACATCATAATCAAAATGGAGTTTAACCCCTTCCTTTGCTAATGCTAACATGTATTGTGAAGGATTAAGTTTCATCATTGTGTTGGCAATCTTGTGGTTCTCAAAATTTTGGACAAACTCCATTATCTCATCTTAGGACATTCCTTGATAATTTTTGGTGACATCCTTGACTTGGAAACCTCCCTCTTGAGGATTTTGAGGTATTTAAGGAGGATTAAGTGGAAGGTCAATGGATATCCTAGGGTTGAATTTTGTTTCTATTTGACTCAAATCACTTGAAGTGGATGTTTCTTTGTTTAATTCCATGTTCTTGTGTTGAGATCTAGTTTGGACCATAAAATAAGGATCAACTTTCAGGAATATGGGAGGTAAACCTCTAACTCCTTAGGTTGGTCTAAACTTTAGGTACAAAAAATAAATATAGGATGTTAAGAATCAAGTGGTGGTTATGAGATAAATGAAAGATGGATGACGTGAATGATTGAAATTTTAAGACCCTTGGAGGAATACTAGACTTTAGGACTTCTTGGATTTGGTTTGATTTTGATTTTGGATAATGAAATTATAAACCCCAAGATGTTGGATGTTATCCTGGAATAAAATTGTCCACAAGGTGATAATTTAACTAAGTTTATGAAGAAGGATTCATCTACACACACTTAGTTAAACAAGATGATTTTGATTTTGATTTGAAGGATTTTCCAAAAGTCTAGTATGAATGATTTTTCCAATGGCTCAAAAGTTGTTTGTGAGATGAGATTTGATTAATGTTTGGGGATGGATGAAAGTGTTGAATTTGATCCTAGGTGAACCTAGAGAGACATTTGTTTACAAGACCTTGGTATTGAAGCACATGCTAGACTTCCAAGAACTTTTCAACCCTATAAAGTGAGATACTCAAAACATTGGAAGAGAGCTGGATTTTGAAAATAATAGAATGAGTACAAGTTTGAGTTGTCCTTTGATGCACATTTGTAAAAGTTATAGAGCAATATTTCTCTAACTTGATAAAGCATATACTGATGTTTCTTGAGATTTATTGGACTAAGATGTTTGTGACGATTGATGGACTTTGGTTTTTGGATTTTGATCTTGCGGGAAATCATTTGAACAAACACATGTGTGGGGTTTAATTTGTCTTTTATCTTTGCTTAATGGATTGTTTTTACCACAAATTCTTTCTTGATTAACTTTTCAACTAAATTTCTATGTCTCAATTTATTTTCATCCCACAAGGTCCATTATGTGGGAATCAAGAGAATCAAGGCAATAGTTCCCTAATGTTGAATTTAGAGAGAGCAATTTGAGATATAGGTCCAAATACTTATAAGCCTCTAAGGATAGAATCCCCAGGGACAACTAGTAATACTTGGACTTTTCAAAGGTATTTTATCTTCCTAAAGGGTTTGAAATTCTAATGATTTGTTGAATATTTTTCAATAGTTTGGATCCAAGCAATGTGTTTAACTGACTCAAATATTGCACATTCCTAGGATGGAAAAAAAATAATTGTTGAATTCCCACTTGAATTTCTCGAGCTACGCTTATTCAGAGCAGATGATTAGAAGCTTGACCACTGGCTCCACTCCATGACACTCACTTCTATGGGTCATCCAAGCTTCAGTTCTTATGAATCTCCCATGATGAACTTTTCATCTCTACAAAGAACCACAAATATTTGGGATGGCTCTGGAGGTTTGACCTCTTGATGCCAACAATTATTGGGATTTTGGATTCTAAAAAAAGGTTCATAGTAAGGGCATCTGGTTCAAAGGACACAATGATAAACTCCCTTGAGATTTCTCCCAACCCTTAGAACAAGGGATTTACGCATCATAAAGATATTGGGGGAGAGCAATCATGCATCACTCAGTTGATTGCAAAGTTTCCTTACAACCACAAATTTATATAGCGGTTCGAAAGATCTTGGCTTATGCTCGTTATCGCTTGGGTCATTCCCTTGGGGTGAGTACTTTTTCCCACCATGGAAGGCCCTCTAAAGGTGAACAATAGTGAGTAAGTACATCCATAGTTTGATCAATCTTTGTTTGTGTGACAAAGAGAGAACACACACAATTCCTTTTCTCACACTAGCAAGTTTTGTTCAATTTTAAAAACCCAAATTTGAAATGTGGAGGAAATATTTTAGACAACCTAATGTCACCAAAATTATTTTGATTCTCAAGATCGCCGTGAAGTGGGAGAGAAGTGCATACACATTTGAATGACAATATTTTGTAGAGAATATTACAAAATAGAACAAACATGAATTCTTTTTAGTCCTCAAAAAGTAGTAAATGAGTTCTTTTTATAGCACCAAATTTTAGTGTGAAAGTTGATTGTTCAATTTTATCGCAAATCCAAAGTCTAATAAGTTTCTAAGTTAAATTTTAACCAACTTGAAGAGATCAAATCAATGGTTAATTTTAAACCCAAAACTGAAGTGAGTTTCCTAAACCAAAAAACAAAAGCAGGAATGAAAGCCCTAGGTTATTACAATAAGCATTTAAAAATGCTTTGTCAATTTCAAGTTCAATGTTCAATTTTCCAACTCCAATCCTTTTGTGTTCTTTGATTCCAATGTGAGAGAAAAACCATTGTTGTTTCATGATGCCAACCTAACCTTCAAACATTACAAAGTAAAATCTTAGAAATGAGATTTATTTCAAAGAATTAATGATAATTTATCATAATGAATACACCTTCAAACAAAATGAATGCACGTTAGTCCACAATAAATTCTGATTGTATATTATGCATCCTTAAGCCATAAATCCAACACAGTCAATATATATAAATCAAACATGATCAAAATTGCATTTCAATGAATGCATATCATATGAATGAGTAATGATTGACCCAAATCATAGACAAAATCAACATCTATAGAACAAAAACTTGAAAAAACCAAAAATTCTAAACCATATATCTGAGAAAAGTAGTGCTCAATGAAAACAATGAATAGGTCAGGCCACCACCAGATTTGCAACCCAAGAAAATTGATATGAGTTTATATGAGCTAATTCTTATTCCTAAGAAAATACACACCCACAAACTCAATGAGTTGGTGAAGACTCAAAAACTTTCCATCACTAATTCAATCAGTATTTTGAGCATGCTAGAGGAAGTGGTATGCTTTTTTCAGTTCATGACTTCCATAGGCCCATAAAATGACTAAGAAAAGGTCATTAGTGAGAACATATACATTGGTGGGCATTGCTTGATTGATGTGTTGCAATTGGATATATAAATACTGACTACTATTTGCTCATCCATCAAATTTAGAATTGGAGCTGACTCTGTGTTGTCACTCACCCGTGTCAAAACAATCCAACATTCCGTGTCTGTAATGAGCTCTATTTAGACTATTCTAGGAATGAGTGAGGCTACTGCGACTCAAATAATGGTTTTTAATGATGTCAAGTTTGTGTAAAATGAGACTTTTGCACTATAGGTGGCATATAGGTGAATGATTACCAAGCGATTGGACAACCAAAACATGTTTAGATTTTTAAAAACATTTGTTGTAGGTATATAGTAGTCAAACTACGCAAGTTGTAGAAGCTTGTAAAAAAATAACCAACCACTGTGGAAATGTTGTCTATAGGTTTCTATACTAGGCTTTCAGAAAAGGACTAAATACATTGGACATTTAAAGATTTCCAAGATATCTTTTATTCCTACAAATTTCCATCCACATCCAAGCAAACGAAATAAAGCTTCCTTTTGACGAATACTCTAAAAAAGATAGATCGATGTGAGCATTTAAAAAAAATTAGAAACTAATGATTATTTGAACAACGATATTAAATGTTGAATGGTGTAAGCACTGGAAACATACATCTAGAGGGAATATTAAAATGTGTTACCTATCTAGGTTGTTGAAGTTGCATTAGAATTCCTTACACAAGTTAGCACCATTTATGATGATCCCTTATGAATAAATCCGACCAGCAATTCAATGACATTTGGCTTATAAATCAATTTTTTTTGGATGATGGTAGTAGCAGGAAAATCTCTGTGAATCTTTATAGAGATGGTTGTGAATGAATTTTCCTTTCAACCAAAATTTTCTACTAACAGATTTCTAAGAAAAAAGACTATTAGCAATCCAGGATAATACATAAAAGACAACACAACAATAAAATGCAATAATATGAAATGCAAACTCTTTGTTGTAGTTAGAACCGCCCTGGTAAACATGCATGCAGTGTGTGAACACATAGACCAGGCACACGAACCATTTGAAAAAATCCCTCAAAGAAATGTTGTCTCATGGAATACATTGATTGGAGGGTTTGCACAAATGGATTTATTGAAAAAGGTGTAAGAAACTTTCAAGCAAATGCTATTAGCAGGTGTAAATCCGAATTCTGCAACCTTTGACCAGCATTGTCCCTAATGCATTAAATCAACTTTAAACTGAAATAAAGACTTTATGTTTGAATCTAATGCATTAATTGATGAGTTAAAACAAATTTAGTATTCCAAACAAGAAGAGATTTAGTACATTAAAAAAGCTTTGATAGTGGCACAAATCTGTAAAGATAGTAGAGATTTAGTTCTCCATAACCACATGTTAAAATTTGTCAATGTAAAACCTGTTTTAAATCATTATTTTTCAATAAAAAGTGACATTGTTGACTACATGCAGAATTAAAATATAAACATAAATTATGTTCTATTGCTTGGTTCGTACTCAAACATCATATAATTGAAGCTCATTTTACCAAGAATATTAGTCAAATATATCCCCTACTTGGTGCATACTCAAATAACATATTAGTGTAACAGTATAGAACTGTATATTATGCCAGGCATAGTGTAACAATATAGTCCTCAAAGCATAAAAAAACTCATTTTTATCACATGCAAAATTATATGAAAGAAAATATAATAGATGAAACGTAAAGGAATACTGCCCTGAGAATTGCAAGATAAAAGACAAACCTTAGAAATTAGAGTAAGGCTAATAAGAAAAAATGCATGCAAATGGAGGCTACTGAGAGGCCCTCCTTCTAGCACCAGATGTAAGCAAAAATCTGCAAAAAATATTAAACTTCAACCAACATTAGCATGGTTTAGTTTAAAACCAAGCAAATGACATGCTCCTATGAGATATTCCAACATGCTTTATAATGCAAACCAAACAACAAAATATCAAAGAAACTAATTGAGAGCATACAAAAAAAGCATGGTGCATATCTTATCCCATAGTGGATTGGTGCTACTTTGATGTGGAAAGTAGCCCTTTCCCAACCCCTTGATAAGCTTGATGGATGAAATGTGTGATGAAAAAAATGGCAAGAACCTAGCTATGATGGAGAAATTCTATGCTAACTTGGATGGTATTGTGAATAATAACCTTGCATGAAATTGTGGATGATTGTGGATGAACTTGTGTATCCTAAATCAATAGACAAGGCCTCTATTTATAATGAATAAGGTTTGAAGAGTGAAGAATGGGGAGAATGTGGGATTAAAATTTGGACCAATGGCATTGTGCCACTTGTCAACATTCTAATGAATCTTAGAGGAGATGTGCTCACACGTGTGTGAGCACATATGTGTAGATGGAATGTGTAAGAGGAATGAAATCCAAGAGGTGGCTTGTGTAAGAGTAGGTGAAAGAGCCCTTAATGTAAAGGTGGCTCAAAAAAGAGGACATGTAAGAGCTTTTAATGCCAATGTGGAGGACAAAAGCCCTTTGGGAGCCTGGAAAAGTCAAGTGGGTGGAATATACAAAGAATATACCATTTTTGAATGAAAATAGGATAATTAGTAAATGAAATAAATTGATTTACATGTGCAACTTGACCAACGTTGACTTACCCTAGGGTGGAGTTAAAATCTAGAGGAATGATGGATTAGTGTTAGGAGTTAATTAATTTAGGATTAATTAACTTGATGAAATTAGTTTGATTTGTGACATTTGATTTGGATGTTTGGGTTTATTTAAATCGAATGAGAGGATGTTAGAACTTTAGGATTTTAACAAAATTGATTAAAGGAAGAACATTAGGATAAAATTGATTTATTGATTTATTTAATTAAAGGAAGAATAGTAGGATTTTAATTAAATAAAATTGATTTTATTAATTAAAGGAAGAACATTAGGATTTAATCTAATAAAGTGTATTATCTAGTTAAGGTGAAAATTTTGATGAATTTAATTAATTAAATAAAGATTATTTAATTAATTGGTTAGTGTGGAAGTGAAGAATCAGTGTTAGTTAATCAGAATCAAGTGCATGATGTCAATTAGGATATTTTGAGTGTCTACAATACCATTGAAGGATGGGTACCTTTGAGCATTTGGTTGTCTGATGGGGAGTCTTCTAGCATTGTTTCTTTGATTTTGTAATTTTCCATTGTTCTTGTCTCCAATCTTCTCTGGTTCACTGATCTTTTTTACATTAGGTATCTGAGTTGCTTTTGAGCTTTCTCCTTTTTCAAGTCCCAAACCACCTTTGTATTTGGATGCTTTCTAACCTTCAATTAACTCATCAAGCACTGTACAACTTGTCTTGAATTTTTCGAGTGCTGGCAAGAAGTTGAGTCCACCTTTTGGCCAAAAAGTGGAAGTATTTTCCCTATTTTTTGGAATTTGTCACATTTGATCTTAAAATTTGAAGCACTTAGAGATGGAATCTTAAAAAAGGTCACAATCATAAAATGTAGTACTCAGAGTCTAGTTTCCAAATATTTGTACCATAGAAAAATGGATCATTAACATTTTCATGGTCTTTTAGGTCTTTCGCTCATGATGCTTGGTCTATTTTGCTTTGATTTAATGCTTTAATGTGACTTCTACATTCACATTAAGTCCTAAAAATTCAAATTATGGTGTCTTGTGAAGGTGTTGTGAAGTGTTTTAGCACATTTCTACACTTTTCTATACTCCTTTCATTATAATTCACCTAAAAATCACCTTTTCATCACTTATCAAGTCCTATTTTCAAGTGTTGTAAAGTCTTGTCACAAGATTTCACGCATTTCTAGGCTTGATTTCACTATCTACACCTTTCGTATGCTTTGTTTAACCCCTATATGCACTCATAAGGCTTAATTAAGTGTGTTTTTGAATGTAATCCCGATAAACAACATTAAATGTGACTTAATTCCCGACACCCACTTACAAGACCACGGTGGGACCCATTCACCATGGGTGGCAAATGAGTCCCTCTTGGCTCCAAATTCAAAATATTTCAAATTTTCTTTTGGTTTTTTTATTCAAAATTTCCTTATGTCAGCCTGTGATGATATATCATTGGGTTATTAGGGCACACGAGTGTATACATAAGTGTTTTTCTCCTCATTTTACATCACTTAGTCATCAAGTTCACTTGCATTCTGTGTCATAGAAAAAAGGACCCTTTGCTTGACATGGGAATATTTCATGATAAATTTGACTTAATGAGGCCTTGATTCAGGTGTTTTGAGGCATTTTATGCATCCACACTAGATCTTGGACCCTTGCAAATTGAATAACATGCTTTTAACAATGTCTTGTAAAGGTGTTGTAAAGTGTTGTAAGATGCTTTCACGCTTCTCTAGACCTAATGAATCTATTTATCCTTAATTCAACATTATAAAATATATTTAATAACATTATTACATCAATCTAGAGGGTTTTTTAAATAAACTTAATATTAAACTAGTTTTGTAATGTGTCTTGCACATTCACACTAGTTTGTGTGCCTTTCTAAGTTGAGTGGACCTCATTTTAGTGTTGTAAAGTGTATTTAATCACACTTTCACATTGATTTCTGCATCCCAAGCCCTATTTGGCATTTACACCATCACTAATAGGCCCCTATTAACCCATATTATGCATCTTGAGGCATAGTTTGATAAAATAACCTACATAGTCATCATATAAGCCTAATTTTCTTACTTCTCGACATTCCAGCTAGCAAAAATGGCCCCTTTGGGACCCATTCACCATTAGTGGCGAATTAGTCCCATCTAGGTGGGACCCATTTTCCATTAGTGACAAATGAGTCCCATTTGAGCCATTTTTAGGGTTTTGAGTGGGAAAAAATAGGTTTTAAGTTTAATTTTCTCCATGTCAGCCTTAGGGATACAATTAATAAGAAAATAAGGTGAATTTCCTATAAAATCACCCCTCTTAACTCATTTTTACATCTATTAACTCAATTCACATCCATTCTTCATTATTCATCCACAAATATTTCATCTCAAGTCAAGAAACTTTTTGTTTTATCATTGCAAGATATCAAGAATGCTTCTAAAGACATTTAAGGGATGAATCTTCCTCCATTGCTACAAAAATTCAATATCAACATCATGGAAAGGTAATAAATTCGATTATTTCATGTATCATTACTTTCATCATTTTGGTTTTAATTACCTAAATGGGGTTTGACCAAGGCCAACCCACATGCCCTAACATCCACCATTTCTTCTTCTCTTCTTGTGTGTTTGCAATTTTAGGACTCTTGGAAGCTTGGAAATCATTGAAAATAAAGTTGCAAGGTTTCTCAAGTCTTCTTCTCATTCAACAAGTCAAAATATCAACAAAATCTCATTTTTAGACCCGTAAATCAGAGTTTCAGAAGTGGACACCTGTAGGCCATCAAAGTGCAGATTGGAAGCTTCAGAATCCACCTTTGAAAATCTAGAAATTCAAAAGTGGACTCATTCACCATGGGTGGTGAATAAGTCCCACCCCAAGGTTATTTTTTGGATTTTTACATTTTTAGATACTCTTTTATCAAAAATGGTTTCCAGTACAGTTTGGAAGAACTGGGACTAATTCGCCCAGAATGGTGAATGAGTCCCTCTAGGCTTGAAAATCAGCATCAACAGTGTTTCAAAAGCAATTTCCAGTCTCCTTCAAGGCTGTAGGTGCACACTTTCAATCTGATTCATTTTTGTTTAGATTTACATTCATTTTTAGTTCATTGTTGCATTACATAATGTGTTTTCAAACAAGTCATATTTCTTAGGTTTTGCATAATTAATCAATCAGCTAGTTCATATAACAACATTTAGATCATCTCATTTAGCTCATACAACATCATACACATCTTAATTTGAATGAACCCTCTAGATTTTGGGTGTGGGATCTATCTCTTTTCATTAGGTGAAATACCTTAATTGAGTAAAAGAGACAAAGCATTCCTAGTCCCTAAAATTTATGTTTCATTTTGGTGAACCTTATTCTTAGAAAAATTTCTTGTTTGATTTGGATTCCTTCGTCATACATCTAGCTTGCATTGATCTTGCATTAGGACTTGCATGATACATTTCAAATTTTGCATTCATAGAAAAGTGCATTTAGGTTGCATTTTTGGCATCTACATTCATTTAGATTTTTTGAAATTCTACATTTTTCACTTAGGTCTACATCATAGTACGTAGAAACTATCAAAATTAGTAAAAAATTCCTAAAAATTCTGAAAAAAGTCCATACTAGGACTCATTCACCACCATGGGAAAATCAGTCCCTTCTGACCCCTAAAACAACATTTTACATAACTCAAAACTCTATTTTTTAGCTTCTATTTGGTGCCTTAACCTACCTATATTATTTAGTTGCATTTCTGTAACATGCATTTTGTTAAATTTAGCTTCAATTAGCTCATTTCATGCATTGTTTAATTTCACTTTTGCATTCACAACATTTCATTTTTAGATTGTTACATTGTGTAAACAATAAATTAGCTTGCTTAAAAACTAAAAATTGCATTTCTTTTTAAGTCCTTGCATTGTACTTTATTTCCTTTTTCATCATAACATTTTTTCTTTCAAAATATGTGGCTTTGATTTCATTAATAGTGGATTGTATAAGTACAAAATTCCCTCTTATGAGTTTACTTTTGATTACCACAATGAGGAAGTCCTTTAAGAAAAATGATAAATCCATTGGTATAATCCTTAATCTTACATTTCCCATTAGTGAGAATGGTAGTGTAGACAATAAAAAATATCATACTTGTTCTTCTCCTAATACCTTTCATATTAGTGACGAAGGTATCTTAGTGCAAGAAGTTACAAGTCTTGAGGGTCTTGATTGTCCATCTCCTTATTCCCCTTTGGACAATGTTATAAAATGAGCCCCTGAGATCATAAAACATTCCTAAACATCACCCTACCAAGTCTCCATGGTCATGAAAATCACTCTTGTCCATCTCCTAATATCCCTCCTCCATGTAAAGAGGATAGGTTGGTGTTAGAAGACATCCCTATTACAAATCATGAAAACATTTACCCCCTTCCCTAATGCTCCTCCCATTTGGGAAAATCTATTTGAAAATCATAATGGTCATTCTCTTGATGCCTCCCCCACTTGTGATGAAGCTACTTTACAAACCTTAAACTTGGATGAACATATTACAAGCTCTCCTAGTAGGGTCAATAATATGGAATGTTGGTGTAATTAATTATTAATTACACTTTGCATAAGTTTACTTAGGCATATTTAATTCCTAAGTTATAGGTTTTATCCTTATCTTATCGAGCTATCTTGTTGCTCAAGATAAGATTAGGTTTTTGCATCTCTACTTTTATAAAGAAAATTATCTCTTGTAATTATTGGTACTTCCAATATATCAATTTGCACATCTTTTGCAAATCTTTGTTTTTTCATTTTTCTCTTCTATGGAAGGTGATTTTTCTAGTTTGCAATCAGATCTTGGTTTCTAACATGGTATCAGAGCCTCAATTTGTAGCCCCTTCTCAGCTTTTTTGGAGGAACACAGTGCAAAGCTCGATTGAGGTCCCTCAAGGGTTTTATTCCTTGAGCACATTTATGTAGCATCTTGGATTAGATCAGGGTTTTTCGTTGGATTCAAAGCACTGAAAAAAGTTAGAAATGGCTTTTATTTTATTCATTTTTGTCACCGTTTGCTAGATCTGTGAGGGTTTCAAGCACGATGGTTTTTTTGATAGATCCAAAAGTCACCTGAGTTTTGGAGCACTTTGTGCTCAAACAGACCTCGCTGTTGGATTCGTAGCACCCAAAAACCCCTATTTCCATATAAAATTTGTCTGATTTGGACACAGTCATCCGGAGAGGCAAAACTTTTTTTCCCAATGGTTGTACGGCCCCCGACACACTTCACGATGCATAGAAATCGAGAAAAAATAAAAAAACTATTAAAAAAATCTAATTTTTGGTAGAATTTTGGTCCCTCTCATTCAAAAGGGTTCAGCCACCCAGGGGCCACTGGGCGGCCACCAAGCAGCTGCTGGTGCACCACCGCCATCGGCCTTTTCTACCAGCCCCTGAGGGCTTAAATCATCACCAGCCGGTCTTATTGGCGACCAGATCCCAAGCGCTAGCCCCAGCTGGGCTTTTAGCCCTAGCCCTAGTCACATGGGTGACCAAGGGCTGCACTTAAGCTCCCTAGCCACCAGCCCCCTGGTTCGCCCATGCAATAGGGGCCTTATTCTTTTAGCCCCTGAGGGCTTCACATGGCCAAATCATACATTTTTGGAGCAGTTTTGTGGAAACGGGCATAACTTTCACATATGGCGTCTTTTTTTTGCAAAGAAGATATCGCCAAAAAGTTGTTTCTGAGCTCTACACAATAGTGTAGGTCTAATTTTTTGGTTTTGCATTTTTTATTTCTTTTTCGGCCTCAAAAATTAGATGTTGCCATTTTCACTCTGGGAAGCATTTCTTTTGACTCGCTTATCCATTTTTTGTGATTTTCACGGTGTCAAATAGCTAGTTTCGGCCTTTATGCAGATCTGAGGTCATTTACAGAAAACATGTAACTTATTTTATGCATGCATTCATTTTTGTTTCGTGCTCTAGGTTTACATTTTCACTTACGTTTCTATAGTTTTGCATTCTCTCCTTCTGCAATCATTGGGTATTGTAATAATGAACTGATATAAAGTTCCATTAAGGGGGGTTCTTGCATCCATTATATGTATTGGTGACAACTCGCATGAGTTTTTCTAGTTTCCTGTTGTTTCCCTTAGCTTCTTTCTTGCTTCGCTAGACACATTGTTGGTTTGCTTCGGTTCACAATTCAGTTGGGATTTTATGGTTCTTGATCTGCATTGGTTCAGATCCTTCTCATTTGAAGGCCATGTTTTTATGGTTAATGTTCTATAATCTTGATGGTACTCATCCTATGGGAAGTTTTAGTTTCAGTTTGGAATTGGCTTCGAGACACACAACTTCCAGATTTTTCATCATTATGGGTCCTTTCATCCTTTCATCTACTGTTGTTCACAGATTCCAAGGTTGATCTAGTATGTGAGTTTCTAGTGTTCCTTGGCATCGGGTCTGCTATTGCATTTGTGATTCTGATATGGTATTTTGCAAACAGAAGTATCTTTCCTTGCTTTCCGGATTTGGGGTTCCAGTGTTGCTTCATCAGAGTTCTTCTAGTGCTTCTTCACAATAGTTCATCTCTCTAAGGGGGGGTTTTTCCCACTGGGTTTTCTCTCTCTTTGCATTTGTACATGAGCACCTGATCAGGCCTTTTTTTCAGGACTCATATTTGCATAATAATTTGCTTCTCCCTAAGTTGCACTTATGGGGGGTGTTGGTGTAATTAATTATTAATTACACTTTGCATAAGTTTACTTAGGCATATTTAATTCCTAAGTTATAGGTTTTATCCTTATCTTATCGAGCTATCTTGTTGCTCAAGATAAGATTAGGTTTTTGCATCTTTTATTTTATAAAGCAAATTATCTCTTGTGATTATTGGTACTTCGAATATATCAATTTGCACATCTTTTGCAAATCTCTGCTTTTTCATTTTTCTCTTCTGTGGAAGGTGATTTTTCTGGTTTGCATTTAGATCTTGGTTTCTAACATGGAACATGAAAATGAGACCTTAGAAACAACCAACAATCAAATACAATCTTCATCTAATCTCCCCATCATCAATAATCCAACACATAAAACCATTAACAACCCCCTCAGTGCCGATGGAATTATTTTGGATGAACCAAACCTTAATTGTCATGAACATGTGGTTTGTTGTTCTCCTGAGAACTCTCCTTCTAGGGAGGATATTATGACCCAAGACAAAGATAACATTCCCTTAAAAGAAAATGAAGAAGCTCACTTGTTACGAGATGTTAACATTATCCAACCCCAACTCGTTCTTTACCCACCCATGCATAAACTTAATTCTTCCAATAAAACTCAATACACCCTTTACCCACCCTCACATAAACTTCATCCTTCCAATAAAACTCAATACACCCTTTACCCACCCTCGCATAAACTTCATCCTTCCAATAAACCTCAATACACCCTTTACCCACCCTCGCATAAAATTCATCCTTTCAATAAACCTCACTACACTCTTTACCCACCTCAAACTAATGTGTCACAACAACCAAGTTATAATATTGTTGCTCATACATATAACACTCAAAATAATCCACAACTACTGCAACCAACCCCACCCTCCTTACCTTTACCCAATCCACCTAGTGCTCTTTGCTACCTCCCCCACACAAAGGAGTATGATCTTGTTGAACAATTAAAGAATACTCCTGCAAAAATTTCTCTTTGGGATTTACTTCATAACTCACCAAATTACAAGACTATTCTTCAAACAACCTTACAACAAATTGTTGTTCCTCCTAGTGCAACTCCAAATGATGTGGTAGCTTTAATCCATAACACACATCTCAACATTACTTTCCATCAACATGAGTTCCCCTCTTTGGATGTGCAAAAACAAAATGAAGCTTTCATGATCATCGCTCAATACAAAACAAAAGGAATAAAGAGAACTCTTATAGATGATGGCTCTACCCTTATTGTGTGTGTATAACTGAAAATATGTTATACTTCTGTGAATCCTTACATGCAAGGATACTCAATAATGAGTCCTTGCAAATCAATTCACAGCTCTCTATCTGAGAAGAGCATAGATTGATATTGTGGCCCTCAGATTAACCCTGTTACCCCTGCAAATACAATCTCGGAATGAGAGATTCAAAGAGGAGAAGCAAGAATGCTAATCTCCATGAATCCTGTTCTTGCAATGCAACAATGAAAACTAATCTAAATGGACGTAAATGCAATAAACCAAACTAATTTATTGAAATAAAAAATTAATCTACATGCAATGCCATAAATAAATTATTTTGCAAATTAATCTATTATGAAGATTAAGCTAAAATATAATACTAAACTATATGCTCTAAAACTAAGATGCTTATATAATCAAACTAATGTAATCTCAAATGATAAAATTCAAATTTGTAGCATAGGTTTGATGTAAAAATTCGTGATCCTCTCTTTTTGAAATGAGAATGAGAGGGCTTATTTTATAGGCAAAAGTAGAATTGAAGGCAAATTCAGAAGCAATGTGGGATAAATAGAAAAATAGAAACAAATCTTGATTGGAATTCTTTTTTTAGTTTATTTCCCTTTTAACTGATTTGTTTCCCTTTTTTTCATCACAGGATATTCTTGAGAGGATATTTATTTATTTTATTTTATTTAAGATGATAATATCTCTTTAATAAAATAAAATAAGATTATGTAATTTAGAAATGAATATTAATAAAATAAAATAAAATTATTTAATTAAAATAGATTTAATTAAATAGCATCATTTATTTAAGTAATATTAACTTCAATTAAATAACATTATTTTATTTATTAAAAGGGATTTATTTCTTTTGACTAAATAAAATTAATGAAGCATTCAAACCTTAGGGAAAATTGAAACATTTGAAATAGCTATGAATTGACTAAGAAATTTGATTTGAAAATGTGACAATCATTGATTCAAAAAATTGATGTTGACAAATTAAATAAATGGGGCCCAAAGTCTAGGTGACCATTTAGGTTGCATACATTTTCCCCTCTTTGACTAATGTGAGGTCGACTCGGGATCACATGCAGTCAAAGAATGAAGTTGCAATGTGAGATCGATTTAGGATCACAAAACAACTCAGATGTGAGGTCGACTTGGGATCACATCTAGACAAACATAAACAAAAGGCCTTTGAACATGAGGTCGATTCGGGATCACATCCAAAGTGAGAGATAAGAATCTCAAGCAAGGTTGCCCCAAGAGAAGCAATTGATAAATTGATAAAGTTGAATCAAGGATTGAAGTTTGATAGATATTGCCCCCTCGTGATCGAAATCGAAATGAGATAGAGGAGAAATAATAAATTGAAAAATTTGATCAAATCAAACAAAAGATAAGGTTCTTGATGTAAGATGAAAAATATAAGAATATGAGAACCGGAGTAGATCAACAAAGAAAATTATTCTGAGTTGAGATTAGAAGAAAAGTGGAATTGAAATCGAATGGAAGATATAGAAGTTTGGAAGAAATGGAAAGAAATGGAGAGAAGGAAGAGAATCTGCCTCAATAAAGAGGATGCATCAAAATCAATCAACTGTTTAAGATAGGGAATTTCGATTGAGATCACGAAAGAAGATAAGGAAATGAAGAACGTGATCACAGTTGATGAAAAAATCCACAAGAAATATGAAGGAAACCCTCTCAAACCCATAATACAGCCTAAAAGTGCAAATTAACATGAAGTCTAAATAATGCAAGCTACATGAAAATGCAAAGGTGTACTTGCAATGGGGTAACATAGGTTTTTTGTGTGTTCATCATTCATTAGAGAATGTAAGAGAACTTATTTTCATCATTGGGCCATTATTACCGGACATCGGACAATCACACAATCATCACTAGTCACAAACGCAACTATGAAGATATGAATGTGATTTATATTAGCTTGGAATGTGGAAAGATTCTAACATGAGCATCAAAGACATGAAGGTCAAGATGACTACAATGTTAGCTTACCCAATTTAATGTAGCAAAACCACGCTCGCATCAAGATATAAACGCCAAGATTACCATGAGAATGGTTGTGCAAAAACATTCAAGGATGATGCCATAAATCTCTTAAGTGTATCAAGGAGACAACAAGAGACATTGAAGAGGTTCAAGACAACACCCACAAGCAGAAAGCAAATAAAAACATGCCCCATGCCCCAAGTTCTCTAGCTATGCATCACGGAGAGACTTATTAGACAAGGACACTCAACGAAAATCAATATCAGTCAGCACACAAAGAAAAGATCATGGCATATCTCAAGCATTAAGTGTTGCAATTAAAAAAAAATTAAGTGTGTAAACTGATACTGAGTTCCGAGGATAAGGATCGAATGCTTGCAAGTAGGTAAGATCATATGACCGAACTAAATAAGACCAAACTGATAAGTGTTGAAAAACACATGATGTCAGGGGTTGTGTTGAAAAACACAGTTGGGTTAGTGTTGAAAAACACCGTTTGCGAGGTGTCCTAAAGACAAGCATATCCAAGAGACCAAAGCTAACACAGTGATGCCCCTAGAAAAAGACAAAGACCAATTCCAAACCAAGGCAATAAGGACAAGGCATGATGGAGAAAGGCTAAGTGTCGAGGATGCATGCTAAGAAATAGGGATGCAAAGGCCTCAAGTAGCGCCCTGTTTCCAGGTTTTCACCAAGGCACTTTTTTCTTTTCTTTTTTGTATTTTTTCAGCATCATATTTGAATTTTTTTGGATTTTTTGACAATATATCAATTTTTTTTTTTGTAATTTTTTCAGTATCATATATCAAATTTTTTTTTTGGAACTTTTTTCAGGGTCATAATTATATACAAAGGATGCCCCAGTGAGAGAATGGGCATCAAGAGATGATAGAACTTCTTCGGGGTCTGAAAACATTGATAGGCTGAGAAGACTGCTCCCCTCTTCGATTAGATAGTAGATAGGCACCTGTGCCAAAAGCTACTATGATGATGTAGGGTCCAAGCCAATTAGGTTCGAATTTTCCCTTCTGTTCTCGGTTCTGTTGGTTCTTAGGATTCTCTCGCAGGACAAGATCTCCTACTTGGAATTCTCTAGGGCGAACCTTTTTGTTGAAGGCTTTGGACATCCTCTTTTGATAGACCCTCATATGGTCAAATGATGCTTTACGCTTCTCATCAAGAAGTTCTAATTCTTACAATCTCATGGCGCGATAGTCTTCATCTGTAACTAG
>VDFB02193867.1:147286323-147314212 GCA_007258455.2 Sequoia sempervirens
TGTCTATGTTATTGCTTACTATTATGCTTTTTGATATTAGATTTTCCTAAAGCATCCATAGCTTGTTTGAAAGCACCTATTTTAGGCTTTTAGCCATAGCAGCAAGGAGGTGAACTGTTTGATAATGCTTTGGTAGAAATGTATGAAAAATGTGGTAGCATAGACAACTGTCACCATCTGATATTTATGCAATTGTAGTATGTTTTGTGCAATGTAATCAGCGATATGAATATAACCAACAAAAATCTATTTTCTATAATTCATGGATTGAACTCTGTATTTTATTTGCTCTCAATGTCTGTATGCTATGGAAATGCCATCAATTTTTTTTAAAAAGTAGTATGCTATGCGTGATACTATCAACAATGTAATTATATAATGATGACTCTTTCTTTTTACATAATCTAACATATTTCAAACTTTTCATAGGCTTCCCGACACATCGAAGGAAACAAAGGCAAGACTAGAAAAGCACAGGCAACATATGAAATTAGCTGCACGAATTGTAAGTATCAATAAATGAAATGTTACATCCAAATTATAATAAATTGAAAACAATTTTAGTTTTATCACACCATAGAAGCAAAATTTATGATCTTCTGCAAAAATGTAGGGCTCTGAATTCAATAGAGTTCCCATAGAAGAGGACCTAAAGATTGCCTTCCAGCAAGGCTATGGAGCCATGGCTGAATGCCTAAGAGTCTTGACTGGGAAAACACAATCTTCCATTGCATCCAACACGCAAGTAAATAAAATCAATAAAGTTTATTTAAAATTGAATACTTGTGCAATCTATTCAATATTAATTTCTGCCATAAAGTAATGTGATGCCTTATTTTGTTTTAAACATTCAAGCAATGATACCGCATTACGACATTGGAATGCAACTTGGAGGGGTGGAGAAAACGCGTATGAAGGTCATGGTGTGCATCCCTACATTTTAGAGCATGTAGAGCGTGATCAACATGTTGAGCATGATTAGCTAGAGAAGATCAGGAATATTATGTGGCCCCATCAGGTAAAGAGGACCACTCTAAAGTTCTTTTAAACATATTTAATTGCAATTGGTGTATTAATTAATGTAACCTTTCATGTTTCAACTTTAGAGCATGTAGAGCTGATCAATGTGTTGAGTATGATCAAGCTAGAGAAGATCAAGAACATGATGTGGCCCCATCGTAAAGAGGACCACCCTCATGTTCTCTTAAAACATATTTAATTTCAATTGGTGTATTAATTAATGTAACCTTTCATGTTTCAACTCAGATCGATTTAGAGGGTGTCTTCAACATGTTGAGCATGAGTCTATAAATAAAAGTTTAGGAATATGATGTGGGACCATCGTGTAAAAGAGAACCACTAATGTTCTTTTAATTAATGAAATACTTGTAACAATAAAAAACATATCAATTTAACATTTATTTCTTATTGCAGCAGATCTCCCCTTGAAGCGCATCCACATCATGAGCGCATGACTACGCGCATTAAGATCACAAGCAAAGGGAAGAACAACTAAAGGGGGGACAAATATTGATTTAGAAAATGATACTCCACTTCAGCTTTATGTAGCTTTCAAAAAAAAAAAAAAAGTGATTGTAATCATATCATGACAACCATATTTTTGATAATATGTAAAAATAGAAAGAAAGAATATTATGTGTTAATGAATGAGTGTGAATATGTTAATTAATGAAGGTTATATGTTAATGAATGAATGTTATATGTTATTAATAGATGAATGAATGTTATATGTTATTAATGGATGAATGAATGATTAATGTTATATGATTGGGTATGGGGAATTGAGAGTGATGTGAGGGGGGGAGCGGCCAAATCAGCTTCCACCGTCACGTGGTTGGCCCTGTTAAGTAGAAAATATTAAACTATTCTTGAAACAAAGAGAAGCTCAATAAGGTAATACACTTTTCAATATAAGAAATGCATCGTTTGAAGCATCAAACCAATATGCAGTCTATATGTATGATTAGTTGTCAGTCTCTGCAATGGTACATTTCCACAATTTTTTTTTTTAAAAAAATTTGCAGCTTCGTCACAATTTTGATGACAACAACTGACAAAAACCACCGACGAATCAACAGAAAGGCTCGACAAAGTTGCTATAGCTGTGATGAAGATTTCGTTGTAACTCCTTTCCCATTTTGTTGCAATTTCAATGAGCTTTTAGTGTTGCTAGCACACCACTCCTTGCCCATTTCCTCACAATTACGATGAACTTTTAGTGTTCTTCTGATGCTACTCCTTGCTAATTTCGTCACAAAGTCAATGAACTCTTGGTGTTGTTTTGACGCTACTACTTGAATATTTCATCGCACATTCAATGAACGTTTGTTGTTGTTTTGACACTACTCCTTGCCCATTTTGTCGAACTGGTGACAAACTTCTAGTGTAATTTGTCGGTGGATACACAAAGTTTTCGTCGATATTCTAACGAATGTCTAATGCATTTCACAATGCCTTCAATCGACGATTCTTCGCCATTAGTTTGACATTTAATTTTTCGTTGGACGTTCGACGAAAAAATAGCGATGGAAATATTTTTTCCATTTCGTCACTCTTTTGACAAAGATTTGTTGAGCAACCGGCGAATGGCCATCAAAAAATGGTGTCAAATTCAGTAGTGTGGTGACTTTGGACATATATTTGAAGACCTTTTTTGCAAAAAAATTGAAAAAATTAAAACCCATTATGGATGAGGCAGTGTAGATTCCAAATATGTAATTTTTATTACAATTGGTTTATTTTTTTATTTTTCAATTAATTCTGATGAAATTGGTCCATAAACTTGAAATATCAAGGATTTGTAAAAAGATTATAATTTTTTATTAAAATGTTTTTCTGTAAAATAAATTGCACAAAAATGTACTTCAAATAATTCTTTTCAATTTTGAAAAAAAAAATCAAAAAATGATAATTTTAGGTCATTTTATGCATGATGTACATGACAAGTTTTTAGAACAACAAATATGGCCAATAAAAAATTAATAGAAAAAAATATCCAATAAAAAATTATAAAAAAATATTGAAAACATGCTTTAGTGGGTTACAATTTTTTTCCCAAAAGGATTTAGAAAATTATGAATATTTAGGTCAAAATACAGATGATGTACACATGCATGGTATGCTAAAAAGAGTGACTTTTAAATAGTGGTTTTTAGAAACACCTATTGAAAATCAATTTTTATCATCTAGGTATTAAAATAAATTACATATTGAACCAACAATTTTGATGGTTGGTCTATGGACTTCTCTTGCACTCTTAGGATCTTTCACCTAAAAGGAGAGAGATAGAAGCCAAAATTGAAGTGGTTCATTCAAATAATGGATTGTGTGATGTTGTTAAGACTAAATGCAATGTTGTAAATGCAACTAAGTATTGAAATTGATTGATTAAATATGCAAAACCTATGAAATATGCAATATTTTGAAAACACAATGTGATATGCAAGAATGAACTAAAACATTAAAAAATGCAAAACATAATTGAAAGAAGGTTGAACAAAGTACACCTAGGTAATCAAGGCTAAATCTAGAATGATATGAATGCTGGCAGAAATCAATGAAAATCACCAATGGGACTCATTCGCCACTAATGGCGAATCAGTCCTGCTACTGGCAAAAACTCCTAAAAACTGGTTTTTGGCTTTCGGGAACTCAAATCTAATAGAATCTACTTTTTCAGCCTTGAGGTGGGACTCATTCACTACTGATGGCGAATCAATCCTCTCCCAAGATTATGTGAAATCAAGGATCAATTTTGTAGTTCCATATCTGCACTTGTCTTCTTGTCGAGTTGGTGGAGTCAAATCTACAGAAAACAGACTATAGGTTGTCTCCAAGCTTGAAATAGGGTTTTGTTGACTTGAAATACTTTGTTGACTTCTTGACCACCTTTCAGCACCTAATTGCCTGATAAATTTGCATACAAAAGTCAACAAACACACATGCAAAAGGGGAAAAATGGTTAAGGGTTAGGATATAGGGATTTTCCTTGGTCAAGCCCCACTTTGGTAATCAAACCCTCAAATGAAATGGACAAGGAATGATGAATAAACAGTATGCAAATACCCTAAACTCACCACAACCTTGTTGAAGAAATCTGGAGTTATGTCAATGGTTTCTCTAAGATGCTTGATTGAATGATTCAAAGTGATTGAATTCTAATTGATGAATGTGAAACATAAATTTTATGGACTGGGAATGCTTTGTCTCTTTTACTCAATTAGGGTCTTTCACCGAATGAAAAGAGATAGATCCCACACCCAAAATCTAGAGGGTTCATTCAAATTAAGATGTGTATGATGTTGTATGAGCTAAATGATATGATCTAGATGTTGTTATATGAACTAGATGAGATCGATTAAATATGCAAAACCTAAGAAATATGACTTGTTTGAAAACACATTATGTAGTGCAACAATGAACTAAAAATGAATGCAAAGCTAAACATAAATGAATCAGATTGAAAGTGTGCACCTAGAACCTTGAAGGAGACAAGAAATTGCTTTTGAAACACTAATAATGATGATTTTTAGGCTTGGAGGGACTCATTTTCCATTTTGGGTGAATTAGTCCCAGTTCTGTCAAACTGTACTAGAACCCATTTCTGAAAAAAGGGTGTCTAAAAATGTAAAAATATAAAAAATAACCTTGGGGTGGGACTCATTCACCACCCATAGTGAATGATTCCACTTTTGAATTTCTATATTTTCGAAGGTGGATTTTGAAGCTTCCGATCTACATTTTGATTCCATACAGGTCTCGACTTCCGAAACTCTAATTTATGGGTCTAAAAATGAGATTTTGTTGATATTTTGACTTGTTGAATGAGAAGAAGACTTGAGAAACCTTGCAACTTGATCTTCAATGATTTCCAAGCTTCCAAGAGTCCTAAATTTGCAAACACACAAAAAGAGAAGAAGAAATGGTGGATGTTAGGGCATGGGAGTTTGCCTTGGTCAAACCTCTTTTAGGTAATTAAACCAAAATGATGAAAGAGAGTAATGACATGCAATAATGGAATTTATTACCTTTCGATGATGTTGATCTTAAATTTCTATAGCAATGGAAGAAGATTCATCCCTTGAATGTTTTTATAAACTTTCTTGATATCTTGCAATGATAAAACCCTAAGTTGCTTGACTTGAGATGAAATATTTGTGGATGAATAATGAAGAATGGATGTGAATTGAGTTAATAGATGTAAAATTTAGTTAAGAGAGGTGCTTTTATAGGAAATCCACCTTATTTTCCCATTAATTGGATCCCTAAGGCCGACATGGAGAAAATTAAACTTAAAACCTAATTTCCTCTGCTCAAAACCCTAAAAATGGCTCAAATGGGACCTCGCCACTAATGGAAAATGGGTTCCACAAGGGCCATTTTTGCTAGCTATAATGTTGAGAAGTAAGAAAATTAGGCTTATATGATGACTATGTTGATTATTTGATCAAACTATGCCTCAGGATGCAAAATATAGGCTAATAGGGGCCTATTAGTGATGATGTAAATTCCAAATAGGGCTTGGGACATAGAAATCAATGTGAAAGTGTGAATAAATACACTTTACAACACTAAAATGAGGTCCACTCAGCCTAGAAAGGCACAAAAACCAATGTGAATGTGCAAGACACATTACAAAACTAGTTTAACATTAAGTTTATTTTAAAAACCTTCTAGATTGATATAATAATGTTATTAAATACATTTTATAATGTTGAATTAAGGAGAAATATATTCATTGTGAAAGAATCTTACAACACTTTACAACACCTTTACAAGACATCGTTAAAAGCATGTTATTCAGTTTGTAAGGGTCCAATATCTAGTGTGGATGCATAAAATTCCTCACAACACCTGAATCAAGGCCTCACTAAGTCAAATTTATCATGAAATATTCCCATGTCAAGCAAAGGGTCCTTTTTTCTATGGCACATTTAGCCCCACTTTAGTGAGAGGATAAACTTGCTTCAAATTCACACTAAAGTAGACATTCAAGAGAGATCCACATTTACCAATGCAGATGAAAAAGAATGAAAAATATCAAAGGATGTGGCCAATCCCCCAGGATTGAAGATCCTAAGTCAAACCCCCAAGATACAAAATCATGCAAGGGAAAGATGGAAAGAAAAATGGGGTGGAAAATATGTACTCACTCTGGGGCCACAAAACTTCAAGTCGTTTGCGGGGTGAGAAGACCACAACATACTCACTCTGGGGCCACTGAACTAGTTGTTTGTGGGGTGAGAAATCCAAAAAGGTAAGATACATATGCGCCTTGGTATGCACTCACAAACACAAAGGTAGCTATGGGGAAAAGTCATGCTGCTAGGTGGGCTTCTCACTCAACCATATCAAATTTATACCTCCTGATAATTTTAATAAGGCACCACAAAGGAAAATTATTTTTGAGCTTTATGAGGTAAGAAAAAATTTGTATGCTTGACACTCATAGACACTGTTAATGCAAAATAGTGTAAGGATTGTTCAAAGGGATTTTACTTTGTTTGTGCAAGGTCTCATATTAGGGAACATCATGTGCAATGTCTCCAAGAGAGGATAAGTGAAAATGATCTCATTTTGTTTCCAAGAGAGGAAAAGTGCAAGGTCTCATCCTGGGAAACATTGTACCTAATGCTTCCAAGAGAGGGAATCGCAAGAAAAAGAAAATCACACAATGAAATGTGAGTGGTGATGTATGCCCCCACTTTAAAGCAATTGTGATTACCCATACTGTGAGCAATTGCTTTAAAGTAGAAGAAGAAGAACATGAGAGCTTACTCAGAAAGCCCTATGCCAAGTCATATGTTTTCGATAAGCTACGCCATGGGAAAGAGAAGTATGTCATATGTGAGCCAACTGAAGGAATGTCGTCCACATCCCAAGCTTGCTCTTATGTATTCATGAAAATTTAACAACTAGTCCAAGAAGGAAACCACAAGTGACATAGAAGGACAAGGTTATCGAACCCCTTTCCCCCACTTAGTGAAGGACAAGAGTGAGCTGAAAGGATTGATAAAATGCATGCTAGAGTGAAAATCAATAGCAATTAGAGGAATCAGATGCCCCCACATAGGGAAGCATTACAAACTCCTAAAAATGTTGTATTTTATGACTCAAGGCATTACATTCATTAGTGGAGTGACCATGAACTCTATGATAGGTACAAAATGAAGTCTTGGAATAGCATTTCTTTCGAGTTCTAGGAGGGAGGGTGATCAAGTGATCTTGGAGGAGTCTCAACAAGATACCCTCTTGATCAATGGGAGAAGATGGTCTTGTAGTTTTTTTCAAGGATACATCTTGCTTAGTATTGGATGCCATTCTTACACAAGTTTCTCTAGATTGTGAGATTTTATTCTTCCCATTATAGGAAGGTATAGAATTTAATGAATTTGAATCATGAACATTTTTCTAGATGACATTGACATTAAGTGAAGATGTAATTGTGTGTCTCATGTTTGATGAAGAATGATGTTCAAGACCACTAGATGTTAAGGATCGTTTAGTAAGGTTTTGTGTGATATTATTGATGGTGTGTGGAGGTTTGGCGATCTCGATTATAGGACAATAACCAAGACCGTGATTTGTTTGTTGTGTGAGAGGGTCGATAGGGTTGCAGATAACTTGTTCTCGAGCACCACATCCTTTTCCACTATATCCATGTTGTTTTATAAGCTCAAAACATTTTCCATAAAGCTCTTTCAAGGCTTTTGGACCAGGTGGTTATTCATTATTGTGTTCATCAAAGGTTGTTGTATAGTTTGCTTCTTGTTCTAATGTGGTTGAGGTGGATGCTTTCGAAAGGTCATCTGAAGTTGGTTTTGATATGATTGTTGTGTCTTTTCCCTTTTTTTAATCTTTGTGGACGATTTTGTATTCACCCATGAAGTCATGCTCAAAATCCAAGGAACCCCAATCATCTTCCAATAATTTTGTGTGATGTTCAATGTTGTTGTTAAATGTTCTGTAGGTTCCACTTGTGTGGTTGGTGTTAATGTGTTTAAGGGGTTCTCTTTGGTGTTTTTAAATTGTCAAGCACTATAAGGTTTAGGGTCAGCATCAAGGGTGTATACTTTGTTGTTGTAAATGTATGTCATTTTGCGATGAAGAGTGGAGGGCACACCATTCATCGCATGAATCCACTATCTAGCTAAGATAATATTACATGAAATTTCATAAGGCATGACACGAATTAGTGTATTTAAGGTGACCACACCAACCTTAAGAGGCATAGTGATTATCCCAAGCAATTTCTTGTGGACATTGTCAAATCCCTTAATAGATAGAGAATCAGTTCGAATGGTGGATCTATCAATGACAAGCCTATCCAACAGACTCATACTACACACTGTATGCAACCTAAAATGGTCACCTAGACTTTGGGCCCCATTTATTTAATTTGTCAACATCAACTTTCTGAATCAATGATTGTCGCATTTTCAAATCAAATTTCTTAGTCAATTCATAACTATTTCAAATGTTTCAATTTTCCCTAAGGTTTGAATGCTTCATTAATTTTATTTAGTCAGAAGAAATAAAACCCTTTTAATAAATAAAATAATGTTATTTAATTGAAGTTAATATTACTTAAATAAAATGATGCTATTTAATTAAATCTATTTTTAATTAAATAATTTTATTTTATTTTATTAATATTCATTTCAAATTACATAATCTTATTTTATTTTATTAAAAGAGATATTATCATCTTAAATTAAATAAAATAAATGAAATATCCTCTCAAGAATATCCTGTGATGAAAAAAAAGGGAAACAAATCAGTTAAAAGGGAAATAAACTAAAAAAAGAATTTCAATCAAGATTTGTTTCTATTTTTCTATTTATCCCACATTGCTTCTGAATTTGCCTTCAATTCTACTTTTGCCTATAAAATGAGCCCTCTCATTCTCATTTCAAAATCACAAATTTTTACATCAAACCTATGCTACAAATTTGAATTTTATCATTTGAGATTACATTAGTTTGATTATATAAGCATCTTAGTTTTAGAGCATATAGTTTAGTATTATATTTTAGCTTAATCTTCATAATAGATTAATTTGCAAAATAATTTATTTATGGCATTGCATGTAGATTAATTTTTTATTCAATAAATTAGTTTGGTTTATTGCATTTACGTCCATTTAGATTAGTTTTCATTGTTGCATTGCAAGAACAGGATTCATGGAGATTAGCATTCTTGCTTCTCCTCTTTGAATCTCTCATTCTGAGATTGTATTTGCAGGGGTAACAGGGTTAATCTGAGGGCCACAATATCAATCTTTTCTCTTCTCGGATAGAGAGCTGTGAATTGATTTGCAAAGACTCATTATTGAGTATCCTTGCATGTAAGGATTCACAGAAGTATAACATATTTTCAGTTATACATTTTGGCGCCCACCGTTTTTAATTTAATTTAGTTTTTAAATTTCATTTTTAATTTAGTTTATTTTTAATTTAGTTTTTAATTCAGTTTTAATTCAGTTTTTAATTTAGTTTTTAATTTAGTTTTTAGTTTTTAATTTAGTTTTTAATTTTTAGTTTTTTAGTGTAGTTTTTAATTTCGTTTTTAGTTTTGATTCATTAATCTAGCTTCCACTCAGTTGCAGGAAAAACGATTTCTGGGTTTTGTAGCCAGGGTCAAAATCCGATCTGGGTATCTTTCAGTTTTTTGATTTCTTTCACAGATCTGAAGAAAATAGCTACACAAAAACGTCGCGCGTCATTTTTCACCTGGCTAAAGGTTTAAAAAAAATTATTTTTTTCATCTTCTGCTTGCTGGATCAAAAAACGATTTCTGGGTTTTATTTTTTGCTTCAAAAAATTTCTGGGTTTCTGTTTTTATCTACTCATTATAAACAGATTTTTCAGAAATAAAATTTGAAGATTTTTATGCATGTTTTAATTTAGTTTTTAATTTTTAGTTTTTAATTTAGTTTAGTTTTAATTTTAATTTTAGTTTTTAATCTTAATTTAGTTTAATTTTTAGTTAGTTTGGTTTAGACTTTAATTTAGATTTTTAAATTAGATACTTTTTTTAGTTTCTAAAATTCAAATTAGATTTTTTTAATTTAAAGTAGATTCTTTAACTTTGTTAATTTAAATTAGATTTTTTTTACTTTAGATTTTTTAACTTTATTAATTTAAATTAGAATTATTAATTTAGATTAGATTTTTTTTTAATTTAGATTAGATTTTTAATTTTATTAATTTAGATTAGTTTTGTTTTAAATTTTTAGTTTAGTATTAGATTAATTTAGTTTAATTTTAGTTTTGTTAATTCAATGTTAGGGCATAATTTTCTTTTGCTGATCTTCCCGGGTTCTCGTGATTCTTATATTTTTCATCTTACATCAAGAACCTTATCTTTTGTTTGATTTGATCAAAAATTTTCAATTTATTATTTCTCCTCTATCTCATTTCTCGATTTTCGATCACAGAGGTGCAGTACCTATCAAACTTCAATACTTGATTCAACTTTATTAATTTATCAATTGCTTCTCTTGGGGCAACCTTGCTTGAGATCTTATCTCTCACTTTGGATGTGATCCCGAATCGACCTCATGTTCAAAGGCCTTTTGTTTATGTTTGTCCAGATGTGATCCCAAGTCGACCTCACATCTGAGTTGTTTTGTGATCCCAAATCGATCTCACATTGCAACTTCATTCTTTGACCGCATGTGATCCGAGTCGACCTCACATTAGTCAAAGAGGGGCAAATGTATGCAACCTAAAATGGTCACCTAGACTTTGGGCCCCATTTATTTAATTTGTCAACATCAACTTTCTGAATCAATGATTGTCACATTTTCAAATCAAATTTCTTAGTCAATTCATAACTATTTCAAATGTTTCAATTTTCCCTAAGGTTTGAATGCTTCATTAATTTTATTTAGTCAGAAGAAATAAATCCCTTTTAATAAATAAAATAATGTTATTTAATTGAAGTTAATATTACTAAAATGATGCCATTTAATTAAATCTATTTTTAATTTCAAATAATTTTATTTTATTTTGTATTAATATTCATTTCTAAATTACACACCCTATTTTATTTTATTAAAAGAGATAATATCATCTCTAAATTAAATTAACAAATGAAATATCCTCTCAAGAATATCCTGTGATGAAAAAAGGGGAAACAAATCAGTTAAAAGGGAAATAAACTAAAAAAAGAATTCCAATCAAGATTTGTTTCTATTTTTCTATTTATCCCACATTGCTTCTGAATTTGCCTTCAATTCTACTTTTGCCTATAAAATGAGCCCTCTCATTCTCATTTCAAGATCACGAATTTTTACATCAAACCTATGCTACAAATTTGAATTTTATCATTTGAGATTACATTAGTTTGATTATATAAGCATCTTAGTTTTAGAGCATATAGTTTAGTATTATATTTTAGCTTAATCTTCATAATAGATTAATTTGCAAAATAATTTATTTATGGCATTGCATGTAGATTAATTTTTTATTTCAATAAATTAGTTTGGTTTATTGCATTTACATCCATTTAGATTAGTTTTCATTGTTGCATTGCAAGAACATGATTCATGGAGATTAGCATTCTTGCTTCTCCTCTTTGAATCTCTCGTTCTGAGATTGTATTTGCAGGGGTAACAGGGTTAATCTGAGGACCACAATATCAATCTCTGCTCTTCTCGGATAGAGAGTTGTGAATCGATTTGCAAAGACTCATTATTGAGTATCCTTGCATGTAAGGATTCACAGAAGTATAACATATTTTCACATACATTCTACCACCGCTTTTAATTTTAGTTTCTAATTTAATTTAGTTTTTAATTTAGTTTTAAATTTCGCTTTTAATTTTAGTTTATTTTAATTCTAGTTTTTAATTTAGTTTTAATTCAGTTTTTAATTTAGTTTTTAATTCAGTTTTTAATTTACCTTTTAGTTTTTAATTTAGTTTTTAATTTTTAGTTTTTTAGTGTAGTTTTTAATTTCATTTTTAGTTTTGATTCATTAATCCAGCTTCCACTCAGTTGCAGGAAAAATGATTTCTGGGTTTTGTAGTCAGGGTCAAAATCCGATCTGGGTATCTTTCAGTTGTTTGATTTCTTTCACAGATCTGAAGAAAATAGCTGCACAAAAACCGTCGCGCGTTATTTTTCACTTAGCTAAAGGTTTAAAATTTTTTTTTTTCATCTTCTGCTTGCTAGATCAAAAAATGATTTCTGGGTTTTATTTTTTGCTTCAAACAATTTCTGGGTTTCTGTTTTTATCTACTCATTATAAACAGATTTTTCAGAAATAAAATTTGAAGATTTTTATGCATGTTTTAATTTAGTTTTTAATTTTTAGTTTTTAATTTAGTTTAGTTTTAATTTTAATTTAGTTTTTAATCTTAATTTAGTTTAATTTTTAGTTAGTTTGGTTTAGACTTTAATTTAGATTTTTAAATTAGATACTTTTTTTAGTTTCTAAAATTCAAATTAGATTTTTTTAATTTAAAGTAGATTCTTTAACTTTGTTAATTTAAATTAGATTTTTTTACTTTAGATTTTTAACTTTATTAATTTAAATTAGAATTATTAATTTAGATTAGATTTTTTAATTTAGATTTAGATTTTTAATTTTATTAATTTAAATTAGTTTTGTTTTAAACTCTGGCTTAGTATTAGATTAATTTAGTTTTAATTTTAGTTTTGTTAACCACCTTTAGATTAAATTTAATTGTGATTAAATTAGATTTTTTTAATTCTAGTTCTTCTGAATCATTTTTTTCACAGCATAACAGTTTCTGCATGACGCCAGTCAGAGAACTTGAAACACACTAACGGTTTGATTGCAGGACGCGTGACAAAGACTTGAAAACAAACACTTACGCTTGTCAAAGATCCTATTTAAAAAAATCTTGTGTTTGTTTTCCTGCTTTTCAATTCACATAGTCTAATTAGGGGCTCTTAAAATTTTAGGAGTTTTATAGTGAGTAGGGAATTTGGCTCTTTGTTACATGGAGGTCATGACCATGGACAAATCCAGGCTCTTTATGATCTTACTAATATGACGAACTCTTAGGGAGCGGAGCAAGGTAGTGAAGCTTTAGCACTTTCACTCGTCAGGGGATTATGCTCTTCTCTCATTGAGAGAATCAGAAACCCAAAAGCGTGTGGATTTGGTGAAGTGAAACTAGCTCGGGGATTAAGGTTGTTTAGCATGTTTGGGTAAAGAGACGGGCTAGAGAAGTATGCTCTTCTCCTTTTGGGAGAATCAGAAAATCAGAAACCCGAATCCGAGCCATGTCCAGTGTCACCTTTAGAGGGCCTGCCGGAAGTTGAACCTCCGGGAATGACCCAAGTGAGTACACACCTATCGCCGGTGATTCCACCTCACTATAATAAAGAACATCTTGTTGAGCCTAAAGACTCCAAGACCATAGTAACTTTTCCATGACTTGGACGATCATCATGGAAAAAGCTCGCTTATTGCATCGAAATAGCTCTTCCAGCCCCGCTATGCGTGATTTTTCATGGGTGTTGGTGTGTGGCTATGAGCCCCGTAAGCCTCTGACGGTGCAACCCAAGGCTATTGTGAATGTTACAAAACTTCTAGTTAGTTGCTCAATTCCGGGTTTACTCCTCCCAAAGGAGTCATAATCTTGCTATGAGGGGAAGAATCTCTCCATATGCTGGATCATACACAGATTCCCATCATAGGCATACACCTCGACGCTGGAGGCTGCTAGCGCATTAATCGGCCCTACAAGGGTAACCTTTGAACGACAATTATTGAGCCTTAAAACAAAACAATTCGCCTCTAGGGGTGACACTTTGGCCAGGAGGTGCACGTATGCGCATAAGCAATGGGGCAAAGGTTTTGACTTCTCACCATTTCCATTTGGTAGGGGATAGCTATGTGTTTGTTTTTGAGTCTTAAATACTATCCAAACATCTTCAAACAAGATTCCCCCGCATACTTCATCAAGTTGCTTTTTGTCCTTTTGATAGATCTCATATCACTTTACTTTTGTATCACAACTTGTCTGATTGTCCTATGCTGATCAAAATCAGGGATATACTTGCTTTTGATCTTTGAAAATAAAACAACAAACCTAAAATACCGAAGTTCTTCGACAGTGACTCGTCCCAAATGAGACTTGTTCTGTATTTAGGGTTTATGTGTCCTTGACCTTTTGAATTAGTGATCCTTGATCTCATAAGCGATTTTGCTTGAGATTGGAAAATTAGGAATTGTTCCTGTCAAATAGATAAATTTTTAGACCCTTTGATAACACACTTGGAGAGTGCTAGTAGTCTCCTTGTCCACCCATTTTCATACAATTCAAACTCAGTACACTTTGTGTAAGTCATCCTCCTGATCCATATGTGCTAGGGTGTTCACCTAAGAATTGAGCACCTCTGTGGCAGTGTTGGTTTGCACCTATTTGCAACAGTTCTATTTCACCATCTCTCTCGGACAAGAGAAAACTTTCACTATCCTAGTCTGGTATTGACGTTTCTTAGAATTGTTTGTTTACTTGAACTTTCCCTTTCATGTCAGTCACAACAAGATATCAAGTGAGCCAAGGAAAGCGACCTCAGATAGTCTTTAACCAACTACCCCTAGTTCAGACTCGTCAAAAGAGAAAGGAAAAGGAACCAATATTTGACCAGTCACCTAGGAGTCAGTCTAAAACCTATTTTGACTCAAAGAGCCATTTTAATGACTTGAGTACCCCCTCAGCACCTTCCCACTCAGGTATGGATATGAGTTATACTGTCACTCGGCGGGAGAGGGAAGCCATGGATCAAAATCTTGATGATATCTATGAACAACACAGAAACAACATGATATTTGGAAATTCTTCTCATGATGATCAACCTGGTTCACCCCTCATTAATACAAGATATTTGGATGCCCATCAACGGGATGAAAGGTATAAGAGACGAGCTCAACAAGAAAAATGGTCACAATATGAAGACCAAGACAATGAACCTCGTGATGCTCATGTCAATACAACATATACCAATGACTTGTTCAAACAATCTAGACCAAGCTCACCACTTCAACATACCTCAAGGTTCACAAGTGATAGGCTCAAAAGAATTGAACGTGAAAAGAAAGCCTTTCTAGATGAACAAGCTGCAAAGCAAGAAAAGTTTAGACAACTTGAGGAAGAGAGCCAAGCTTTATTGGAAGTACAAAGGAAACTTGCTCAAGAGGAGCAAGATAGGCAGTTAGCCCACCAATTAAACAAACAATACAATACAAGGGGTGCTAACAGTGGACATAATTCTCCTCCCTCCACCCCTTCCAGAACACCAAGAAGTAGAAGGAAGTCAAGCACCCCTTCTAGATCTCCTAGTCCTAGAGGAAGAAGGGCCTCTCAGTATGCTCACTATAGGAGGAAAACTCCTCTCAGAAATTCAAGACCACACTCCCAACATGTACATCCCGGTTCCCAACATGGAGGTGGTAGCTCACATTATGATTTTGATACTCAAGACTTCATGCGAATACAACAAGAGCCTATCTTCCAACAGTATGTGGAGAGGTATTTGGAACAAAACAAAGATAAGTTCTTGGAAAGTCTAATCAACAAGGGTGCCAAAGTCCCTTATAATTTTGATGTGGACAACAAAATACAAAAGAAAAATCCCTCTCAAGAGGAAGAAATCCGCCAAATGAAGCAAATGATGGAGAAAATGATGCAACCTAAGAGCTCATTCTCACTAGACTCAATTTTTCCTAATCCATTTGACAAGAGTGTGAGTATGAAAGATTTTCCAAAGAGGGTGGAATTCCCACAATACGATAAATATGATGGCAGTGGTGATCCACACGACCATGTGCGTCATTTCTATACTATGAGCTTCACCCATCAGATGACTCCTATTTGATGAGGTTATTCCCAGTGAGCCCTCTGAAAGGACAAGCAATGGAATGGCTTACCAATATCACTCCTCCTCACAAGACTTTTAGAGAACTTTGTTCCCATAGATTCCTGCTCTACCTACTTCTATTTTATTAATCAGCTTCAAGATCTCGAGCGATTTCTCATGTTGAATTCCGCAACTTGAAACAAAATCAGGGGGAACCCTTTGCTACCTTCTTGCAAAGGTGGAGGAGACAATGCTCTCGGTATCCTAGGACGATCCATGAGGATGAAAAGATTGACATACTTGTTAGTAATTTGGTGCCTGAAATGAGATATGAGATCAAAAAGATAGTCTTCACTTCCTTTGATACCATGATTGAAACTGCATGCAGCATTGAGGATGTTCTAAAAGAACAAGGCATTTTGACCAGACATAACAATAATACTAACAATGGTCAACACAACAATAAAGATAAAGGGAAGAACAACAATTGGAACAAAAACAAACAAGTTGTCAATGATGGAGTTGTGGACTCCCAATCAAGAGATCAAAGTGTTCTTTAATTTGATCATACAGTGCTAATGAGTTAATGCACCTCCACAACAAGAAAGTAAACCAGATACCGTGAGAGCCCAAAACAAGAAGCTGCACTTACCAAATTGGGTGACTCATATGAGGATATTCTCAAAACTCTCATTGCTAACAACTTGGCACATCCTTAGGATCCTGCAAAATTTCACATTCCAGATCCTAAGCCACATTGGTGGGATGACAAGGCATTCTATAAATTTCATAATGGCCCCGGCCATACTGTTGAAAACTGTTGGAAATTAAAACATATTGTCCAAGATTTTATAGAAAGTGGAAAGCTTCAAGTTGATGGCCTAAATACCAATGCTGATCATAAGGCTTTTAAGGAACCTTTGCCTAATTACGACAAGGGGGAAACCTCTAAATCACAGAATGGCAAAGTTGCAATCAACTACACCTATATAGCGGCAGAAAATGTGATAAACATGCTTGAAGTTGTGGAGCCAAGTGTTAATATGATAAGGAGTAAAGACCCGCATGGTTATGACTCTCCCCCTATTTTGACAACCAACCTGTTGTGGTGCTGAGAGGTCCTCATTCTAGGTTATCTTCCCAAGCCCTTAATGCTGTTACCAGGAGTCAAGCCCCTATTATTCTCAGAGGGCCTAGTTCAGTCCATCCAACAAATCCAAGCAAGTGGCATCCAAGAATGTCACTATAAAGTCCGCCACTGCTCTCAAACCAAACTACAATCTTGTAGATCAGTTACAGAAAACTCCAGCACATATCCCAATCTTAGAGCTTCTAGAGTTGTCCCCTAGGCATAAGCAGATCCTTGAGGACGCTTTGCGCACATCAAATGTCCCCAACAACATTGATATAGACCAATTCCAAGGCATGGTGAATCACATTACTAGCCCACATTACCTTTCTTTCTCTAAAGATGATGAAAAATCCCTAAGCCATCCACACAATCTTACCATTGAAGTCAAGGATTCAGTAAGATCCGTCAGCGCCAGGTTGATTGATGGGGGTGCCGGGTTAAATATCTGTACTTTGAATTTGTTAAAAACTTTGGGCTATTCAGAGCAAGTGATCGACACTAGAAAGAAGATCACCATAAAGGCCTATGATGAGGCAGAACGAAGTTCTAAGGGATTGGTCAGTTCTTCCCCGGCCGATTGGCCCATTGAAAAGATATCTTGTTTCAAATTGTTGATACCTGACCCCTTGCATACAACATTTTACCTGGTAGACCATGGATTCATGATATGCGTGCAAGTTGTCGCCTACTCCACCACTCAATGTGTTGTCTCTACAATGGAACAAAATTCGCAATACCGTGGATAACACCTTATCAATTAATCTTAACTTCAAATTAATGTTCATGTCCCTCTTAACCGAAAGCAAGCAGAGGATTGGTGAAACAATCCTTTAGCAGACTGGCCAAACAAATTTAAGTCAAGAGGATCTTTGGCATGGGGGGGTATCAACTTGACTCTTTTGCAAAGATGCTTGTTTCCCCTAGGACATATGGAAAGCCTTCAGAGGAGATGAAACCATCATCTTCAGCAATGACAATATTTGACAAGTTTGTTGAATCCTCAGTACCAATACAAGATGAAAAAGAGGAAGTAGCTGTTCGAGATTGGATATACAAAGAGGAGAAATACCAGTACAATGAAAATTTCTCCCCCTCTCCTAAGTCCTATGGAAGAGGATATACTTTTGTCAAGAAGATGGCTATCCAGATATGGCCCCTCTTTAGTCACAAAGTTAGATGCTGTTTGAACCACTAATCATGATCTTTTGCACGAAGTCTAAGAACGCTGGCCCTTAGGCTTTGGCGAAATCGAATTGAAGGAAATCTGCACTGTCCCCATTTCTGATAGGCGGGATAGTAAAGATGACACGGAATATGTACCAGATTTGACCAATCAACAAGACATAACAGATGATTGGATACCTTCAACAAATCTCCTTTGGGAAGATTCAAGAGATTTAATAATTGATAGTCCTCCTATCTCATTTGCAATAGATAGTGACTATATGAATGCAAGATTGACTATGGATAGTGTCTCCATCCCAGCTGCAATGGATGGTGATAATTCAGATAATTTTGTGATTGAGCAAATTGCTAGAGGAGAGGAGCCTCTTCCAAATCTTGAGGCTTCTACATCACGAGGCTCCAACAATAATTCAGAAATAGACTCTCATGCGTTTGAATGGGATTCACTCTCAGATGCAACAGTTGACTTGGATATGGATGTTGTCCACACTTATAGTTCTCAACCTGATGTAACTGACAAGTCATGTGTTAGATTAGAAGATTGGAACCCACATGTCGCATTAGTAGACGATTCTTCGCTTGCTAGGATAAATTCTGATTTAGACACTTTAGAGGGAAACTTGACAGATTCCAATTCTATAGTCACCAGAGATGACACCACCTATATCCTTAATCTTGAACTGGTCATTAACCTACCCCTTGTTCACCCCAACCTTATTGATTGGTCTCAACGTTACCAAGAGCCTCAACTCTTGACATTTCACAATGACTATGAGATCACCGCCATCTAAAATGCCATTGAACCTCAGGTCTCTTCCACTAGTGCGAATCGCTACCGTAAGATGACGTAACCCTATACATCAAGTACCTTAGTCACAAGATAAAAAGAAGTAAAGAAAAAGAATAAGGAGTTCTCGATGGCAAAACCACTATGTGGCGTGTCAAATCCAAAAAAAGTAAAAATAAAAGACGATCCAAAGGTGAAAACTCCGTAATAATTCCTACTATTATAAAATGGACATTCCCAAGCTATTTCCGTGACGTGATCATCAAGATGGTTGAACCTACGTATTGCTAATTTGGGGCAATGCAGGAAGTTTCCAAAAATTCGTACACTTGGTTAAATCTTTACCACCAAGAAAGAAAGCTTATACTAAGTTCCTCCAAAAGAAGGAAATTAACTTTGCATGGACATACTCAGATATGCCATGGTTGGACACTAATCTCATTATGCATCATTTGTCCATAGCTCCAGATGTGAAACCAGTCAAACAAAAGTTGAGAAAAATGCACCCTCATATAGCTCTTTTAGTGAAAGCTGAATTAGAAAAGCTCCTTGGTGCAGGATTCATTAGAGCCATAGACTATGCTGACTGGATTTCCAACATTGTACCTGTTTCTAAACCTGATAAAACTATTTGAATCTGCACAGACTTTAGAGATCTTAACAGAGCATTCCCAAAGGATGATTTTCCACTTCCTAACATAGACATGATAGTGGACATGACAGCGGGATATGAGATCTATTCTTTGATGGATGGTTTTTCTGGGTATAATCAGATCAAGATAGCTCCCGAGGATCAAGAAAAGACTGCATTCATGCCTGGGGTACTTATTGTTGGAATGTCATGCCCTTTGGATTGAAAAATGCATGAGCTACTTACCAAAGAGCTATGACAACCATCTTCCATGACATGATGCATAAGAATATGGAAGATTATGTGGATGACACCTTGGCTAAGTCTAAGAGAAGAGGAACACATTTGGCTGATTTAGAAGTGATTCTAGATCGCATGGAACAATTTCAACTAAGATTAAACCCAAAAAAGTGTGCATTTGGTGTTACTTCTGAAAAATTATTGGGATTCATCATTTCAGCTAAAGGAATAGAAGTGACCCCCGGTGCGTCTGCCATTATAAACATGCCACTCCTCCCAAAAAAATGTCACCAAATGAGGAGCCCCTAAGGGTGCCTTCTAATCCATAAGGAGGTTTATTTCACAATTGGCGATAGAGCACACAACCTTCAACAAAATACCCTTTTCATAAAGGTGTTCAATGTGTCCGAATGAGGATCACAAAAGAGCATGGATCAAATTAAAGAATATTTAAAAAATCCTCCCATTTTAATTCCTCCATTCCGTGGAAAACCTCTCATTTTATATGTCCTAGCCATCAATCTTCATTAGGCATTGTTGGCTCAATTAGGATGAACAAGGGAAAAGAAAGGGCCATGATTATATTTAGTCTACCTTTGTTTTCATGGAGGTTAATGATACTTAGTATTGGAAAAGCTTTGTCTCAAGAAGGAGGGTTTTGTTTTCTTCAAAATTAGATTAATTTTATATGCTCACGCACACCATACACCTCATATCAAAAATTGATCCTCTCAAATACTTGCTCGGTAAAGCTGCTCTCACGCGTAGACTTGCTAAATGGATGATGATTCTTTCTGAATTTGACATAGAGTATATTGAGCGCAAAGCAATCAAAGGCCAAGCTATTGCAGATCAACTGGCTAATTTCCCTATTCAAGATAATATGCCCATTCAAGTCAACTTTCTAGATGAGTATCTTATGTACATGACTGAAAGATCCTGGAAACTATTCTTTGATGGTTCATGCATGCAAAATGGTTCTGGAGCTGGTGTGTTGTTTGTTTCTCCTCATGGGTATACTATTCCTAAATCTTACAAGTTACTCTTTCCATGCACAAACAACATAGCTAAGTATGAGGCTTTGACAAATGGACTAAAAATGGCCATAGAGTGGAATATCATAGAACTACATATCTATGGGGATTCTTAGCTGATCATCAACCAAGTCAATGAACAATACCAAACAAAAGATGACAAGTTGGTACCTTACAAAAAATGGTTGATTCATTAAGACGGTATTTTACTTTTGTCACCTTTCAACAAATCCCTGTATCGAGAACAGCAAACCGATGCTATGGCCACCCTTGCTTCACTTCTTTTCCGCTAGAGGAACATGAGTCCGTGATATGAATTCCTGTGAAGAGCCACGACATCCCATATTTGACTCGTTCGAAGCCATCATTTGTACCTTGTCAATCATGAATCCTCCCGTTATGGTGCTATTTACTCATATCTTCGTGATGGCATCATCCCCGGTACATTTAACCGATCTGAAAGAAGAAACCTTATCTGCAACGCCTCTCACCATTCCCTCATCTCCGGTGATTTGTATAGGGAGGTTCAGGATGTTCACCTCTAGGTGCTTTTGTGGGAAGAGGAAGAACTCACTCAAGCGCTTTAGTTGACATCCATGAGGGCATATGTGGAGGACATTCTAATGGTCTTTCCATGGCTAGAAGGTTGCTTAGGGCAGGGTACTATTGGCCTACGATGCAAATAGATGCAGTAGCATTTGCTAAGTCTTGTGAAAAATGTCAGAAACATGGACACCTGATACATGCTCCAGGTAGGGAGCTAATTCCTTCTATATCTCACTGGCCATTTCAGTGATGGGCCTTTGATCTTGTTGGGCAGATTCATCCTTAACTCATCGTGTGTGGCTATAAGTTCATTATCACCGCTTACCCATCACTGCCAACATGTGTAGAGGTTGCTCCACTTTCTATTGCCTCAAAGTAAGATACAAGAAGTCTTTATTTCATGAAGTCCTATATCATCTCTCATTTTGATATGGATGCTTATCTCGATCATCACTGACAATGGAGGTCAGCTCAAAACAAGGACCTTAAAGAACTCTGCCAAAGATTCAAGATAAAGCAACATTGGTCCTCCATTTACTTCCCACAAGGAAATGGTCAGGCAGAGGCTTCAAACAAAACCATTCTCAAGATTTTGCACATAACAGTTCATAAGAATGGTAGAGATTGGCACCTACAGATAAATTCAGCCCTATGGGCCTATAGAACGAGTATTCGTACTCCAACTGGGGCTACTCCTTTTGCCCTTACATACGGCGCTGAAGCAGTGTTACCTTTAGAGGTTGAGATTCCATCACTTCGGGTCTCTCTCAAAGGTCTAGCTACAGATGAAGACTATCGCGCCATGAGATTGCAAGAATTGGAACTTCTTGATGAGAAGCGTAAAGCATCATTTGACCATATGAGGGTCTATCAAAAGCGGATGTCCAAAGCCTTCAACAAAAAGGTTCACCCTAGAGAATTCCAAGTAGGAGATCTTGTCCTGCGAGAGAATCCTAAGAACCAACAGAATCGAGAACAGAAGGGAAAATTCGAACCTAATTGGCTTGGACCTTACATCATCACAGCAGCTTTTGGCACAGGTGCCTATCTACTATCTACTGAAGAGGGGGAGCAGCTCCCTGAGCCTATCAATGTTTTGCACCTGAAGAAGTTCTATCCTTGATGCCTGTTCTATTTGGGGGCATCCTTTGTATATAATTATGACCCTGAAAAAAGTTCCAAAAAAATTGATATATGATACTGAAAAATTACAAAAAAAAATGGATATATTGTCAAAAAAATCCAAAAAAATTCAAAATATGATGAAAATACAAAAAATTCAAAAAATTCAAAAAAAAAGAAAAAAAGAAAAAAGTGCCTTGGTGAAAACCTGGAAACAGGCACCTTGGTAGCAAAAATACAAAAAAAAAATAAATATATAAAAAGTCCTAAAAGAAAAAATTCTTCCAAGTGGTGAAAACCTGGAAACAGGCGCTACTTGAGGCCTTTGCATCCCTATTTATTAGCATGCATCCTCAACACTTAGCCTTTCTCCATCATGCCTTGTCCTTATTGCCTTGGTTTGGAATTGGTCTTTGTCTTTGTCTAGGGGCATCACTGTGTTAGCTTTGGTCTCTTGGATATGCTTGTCTTTAGGACACCTCACAAACGGTGTTTTTCAACACAAACCCAACTGTGTTTTTCAACACAACCCCTGACATCGTGTGTTTTTCAACACTTATCAGTTTGGTCTTATCCAGTTCGGTCATGTGATCTTACCTACTTGCAAGCATTCGATCCTTATCCTCGGAACTCAATACCAGTTTACACACTTAAAATTTTTTAATTGCAACACTTAATGCTTGAGATATGCCATGATCTTTTCTTTGTGTGCTGACTGATATTGATTTTCGTTGAGTGTCCTTGTCTAATAAGTCTCTCCGTGATGCATAGCTAGAGGACTTGGGGCATGGGGCATGTTTTTATTTGCTTTCTGCTTGTGGGTGTTGTATTGAACCTCTTCAATGTCTCTTGTTGTCTCCTTGATACACTTAAGAGATTTATGGCATCATCCTTGAATGTTTTTGCACAACCATTCTCATGGTAATCTTGGCGTTTATGTCTTGATGCGAGCGTGGTTTTGCAACATTAAATTGGGTAAGCTAACATTGTAGTCATCTTGACCTTCATGTCTTTGATGCTCATGTTAGAATCTTTCCACATTCCAAGCTAATATAAATCACATTCATATCTTCATAGTTGCGTTTGTGACTAGTGATGATTGTGTGATTGTCCGATGTCCGGTAATAATGGCCCAATGATGAAAATAAGTTCTCTTACATTCTCTAATAAATGATGAACACACAAAAACCTATGTTACCCTATTGCAAGTACACCTTTGCATTTTCATGTAGCTTGCATTATTTAGACTTCATGTTAATTTGCACTTTTAGGCTGTATTATGGATTTGAGAGGGTTTTCTTCATCTTTCTTATGGATTTTTCATCAACTATGATCACGTTCTTCATTTCCTTATCTTCTTTCGTGATCTCAATCGAAATTCCCTATCTTAAACAATTGATTGATTTTGATGCATCCTCTTTGATGTATGCAGATTCTCTCTTCCTTCTCCATTACTTTTCCATTTCTTCCAAACTTCTATCTTCCATTCGATTTCACCCCACTTCTTTCTTCTAATTCAACCTTAGGGCATAATTTTCTTGCCGACTACTCCGGGTTCTCAGGATTCTTATATTTCATCTTACATCAAGAACCTTTATCTTTGTTTGATTTTGATCAAAATTTTCAATTTATTATTATTTCTCCCATCTCATTTCAATTCTCTGACACGAGGGGCAAGACCTATCAAACTTCAACTTTTTGATTCAACTTTATCAATTTATCAATTGCTTCTTTTGGGGCAACCTTGCTTGAGATTCTTATCTCTCACTTTGTATGTGATCCCGAATCGACCTCATGTTCAAAGGCCTTTTGTTTATGTTTGTCCAGATGTGATCCCAAGTCGACCTCACATCTGAGTTGTTTTGTGATCCCAAATCGATCTCACATTGCAACTTCATTCTTTGACTGCATGTGATCCCGAGTTCGACCTCACATTAGTCAAAGAGGGGCAAATGTATGCAACCTAAAATGGTCACCTAGACTTTGGGCCCCATTTATTTAATTTGTCAACATCAACTTTCTGAATCAATGATTGTCGCATTTTCAAATCAAATTTCTTAGTCAATTCATAACTATTTCAAATGTTTCAATTTTCCCTAAGGTTTGAATGCTTCATTAATTTTATTTAGTCAGAAGAAATAAATCCCTTTTAATAAATAAAATAATGTTATTTAATTGAAGTTAATATTACTTAAATAAAATGATGCTATTTAATTAAATCTATTTTAATTAAATAATTTATTTTATTTTATTAATATTCATTTCTAAATTACATAATCTTATTTTATTTTATTAAAAGAGATATTATCATCTTAAATTAAATAAAATAAATGAAATATCCTCTCAAGAATATCCTGTGATGAAAAAAAGGGAAACAAATCAGTTAAAAGGGAAATAAACTAAAAAAAGAATTCCAATCAAGATTTGTTTCTATTTTTCTATTTATCCCACATTGCTTCTGAATTTGCCTTCAATTCCACTTTCGCCTATAAAATAAGCCCTCTCATTCTCATTTCAAAAAAGAGAGAATCACGAATTTTTACATCAAACCTATGCTACAAATTTGAATTTTATCATTTGAGATTACATTAGTTTGATTATATAAGCATCTTAGTTTTAGAGCATATAGTTTAGTATTATATTTTAGCTTAATCTTCATAATAGATTAATTTGCAAAATAATTTATTTATGGCATTGCATGTAGATTAATTTTTTATTTCAATAAATTAGTTTGGTTTATTGCATTTACATCCATTTAGATTAGTTTTCATTGTTGCATTGCAAGAACATGATTCATGGAGATTAGCATTCTTGCTTCTCCTCTTTGAATCTCTCGTTCTGAGATTGTATTTGCAGGGGTAACAGGGTTAATCTGAGGGCCACAATATCAATCCCTGCTCTTCTCGGATAAAGAGCTGTGAATTGATTTGCAAGGACTCATTATTGAGTATCCTTGCATGCAAGGATTCATAGAAGTATAACATATTTTCAGTTATACAATACAGACACTAGCACACTTGAGAGGTGCCAACATGCCACATTGTCATCCCAGAACCACGCTTCTGTCCTTGGGTAGAGAGCTTCTTGTAGCACAAAGTTAAACCCGAAAATCGGCTCACCTAGCCCCATTCTGTGTTTCGGTTCTGTAGAGTGATTTAGAGACTTTATAGTCTTCATCATTCTCGTCCCGTATTTCCTAACACCCCGTTAAGCTGAGGTAAGTCAAAGTAGTCTTTTGCTCTTAGCTCTCCGTAACTTGGAGCCTTGAACATGGTTGGTCCCCCCCTCTTACACTTACTTTTAGGGAAGGATGTATAAATAATCTTAGGATTTTGAAAGGAAAAGATGGAAAGAGGAGTGAGGAACAAGGAAATGGATTACCTAATACTAATGGAAGAAGAAGTGGGATTGGGTGAGGGAAAATCCGATACCACTAAATAATATGGACAAAAGGGTGAAGGAAAAGGATTAGAGATATAGAGTGCTAGATGTAGTTTTTGGTAAAGGAAAGTATACAAGTAAAAAATTCTATGACTTAAGAGAAATGGGTTAGGGATCATTAATGTGGTGTCCCTAAAGCTAGAAGAAAAAAGAGCAATGAAAATAAGGTAGCAGACTTTCAAGAACATCTTTGAATAAGGGGGTCCATTGAATGAATTCTTAGATTAGTTATAGATGGTGGTTAAAATATTGCTCTATTAATAAAGGAAGGACTAGAATTATATATATTTGCACTTGATAATATAGACCCCAACATTGCTTAGAAAGGGGCAAGACAAAAATATCACATAGCAACTATAGGGGTGCCAAAAAACATAATTCTTTGATCAAATATCAATGAGGGACTCTATATGCAACAAAATTAAACAAAAAATATTAGAAGTAGACTAGATTCCTTTTGAACATTAAGAATTGTATGCAAGGTAAAGACTTGGAAGAACAAACATCAATAGAGGGGTTTCATAATTTTATCTAAAAATAGAGATAGTGTTGCAAGGCATACAAAAGTGGAAACTTTATTAGAGAATGTTCCTAAATATTCTAAGATAGGAAAACCAACTTAGGAACCCATATATTAAGGTTTATCATAGTTAAATCTTTTCAAAATAACTTCACACAAGAAATGAATCCTCATGAATTAAGAAGGCCCTGGAGTAATCCATGGAAAAATGTGTGTTTAAGTGAGTTCATTTCCTCTTCAAGAAATCAACTAAACTAATCATTAGAAGTAAAAACTTTAACAATCTTGGAGATAAATTTCATTGCAATGTGGAAATCAACACATACTTAAAGTCTCTTAATAATTCTAATAGTTTTCCTAGGGGGCATGTTTAGAAAACCCTTAGCAATTGCCAACTTTTCACTATGGTGGTAGAGAAATAACTTTTTTTCCCTGCTTTTCCACGCCACTAAGTAAATGTTTTGCATTGGGAAAATACCCTATTTCCTTCGTCTCCCAAGTCAATTTCTCTAACTTTGAATATATTTGTTGTGTCTATGAATATGATTTATCTTCTACACAAGAAACATTTACCATTTTATGGCCTTCAATCCAACTACATCCAAAGATCTTTTTAATTCCTTATCTTTCATCAATCTCCTTACAATTTTCACACCACCTGCACATTTCTTCATAGATGTTCGAGAGAAGAACATAAGTGACATATTTTTTAGGATCCAAATAAAATAGTAGTGTCACTATAAATACTCCTAAGCCTATATTCATGTGTGATATGTAGGCAGCAATAAAACAGATCCACACAACCACCACAGGTTTAATTGGTATCTTAAAAATAAAGTTTAGGGTGTCCTCAACATAGCCAACACGAGCAAGTGGGTTAACCATGCACATATAAATGATCAATTGTAGGTGTAATGCAATAAGAGTTATCCATGTGAAAAGTATGTACAACCCACAATGCACTAAACCTGCCTGACTGCATGCACATATAACGCAAGCAAAGTTTATAATGTTCTAGAATGCTTCATTAATTCAAATATTTTGAGAGCATCCTCGTGAAATCCATTTTGCATATCCCACAAACATTGCATTCCATGAAACCACATTTCCTTGAATCCTTTTGTCAAACAGTTTGCATGCCTTACAATAATCCCCTTTCCATTAAGCTTTGATGGATGTCCATACCCTGTTCTTAAGCTCTCGTATTGGCACAGGTGCCCTGTCAACAAATCCATTTTGTGCATATCCTGTAATAATGGCATTCACTGAAACCATATGTTTTGAAGGCATTTTGTCAAACAGTTCCCACCCCTTGTCTATGCTTTAACATTTTTCCAAAGCAGTTGCTCTATCCTTTATGCTTTGATGGATGTCTATACCCTGTTCCAA
>VDFB02193867.1:147314312-147445287 GCA_007258455.2 Sequoia sempervirens
TCTTATCTATCCAACATATCGCATTTGCATCAAATCTGGCTTATTCTAGCTAATATTCATATCTTGTATCTAGACAAGGTTGTATTACGTTGGGGCATGAGACACATTGTCACCTTGGCCCTTATACCCTGGTGCATCATGTCTAGGGTTACATCAAACATCATGGCTGTTCACTTTCTTGTAGCATAACGTATCATTCATCTCTTGAACATCCACTTCCTACCTTGCATCATTCATCTTGTCCCTCCTTATCATTTCAATTCGAGAGCATACTTGTGTTTGTCCAACCCACCTATCCTCTCAAGGGGGCATCAACATCCCATCATCATCCTATTCTTATATCATCATCGTCCCACTCTTATTTCATCACCATCCTATCATATATAGTGTTGTCATAATGATCTTAAAATAAAACTGTACAAGTTGAATTGTAAATTATTATGATTAATAATATATTAAATTGCTAAACTTAAATAGTAGCAATGCCATACTATATATTAAAATATATTGTATATATATATATATATATATATATATATATATATATATATATATATATATATATATATATATACATACATACATACATAGGTATATTTTAAATATTTAATATTGTTTTAATATAATTAATCACTGTTTTATCTATTATCACTTAAGAGTTGTTTTATTTTTACATTAATATTTATTACATTTTAAATATATGACAGTTTCAATGGTTTTACTTATTAGTTTATTAGTACTTAAATATTATACCATGTAGATACAAACTTATATATAAACAAGATATATAACAAAATATCTTGTCCAATCAAATTATCATTAACATATAAATCCTTAACATTTTACAAATTTATCCTTAAATATAAATTCTAACATATTCTTCAATTAACTTGTTATTTAACATTTTTAAATTTTAAATTATATTTTTATTTGTTTACAATTCTTGAAATTTTAAAAATAAAGAAAAACCATTAAATTTTAATCTCTACTAATTGAGTTCAAATGGCATTATGAGTTTCACAAAATGATAATTTAATATAAATTTTAAATTTAAAAAAATCTATTTTTTTTATGGATTTTGGATAAAAGATTTAATATCTAACAAAAAAAACAATTAAAAAATATAAATTAATAAAAACAATTCTAATTTATTTCTAAAAATTTATAAGAATATATATTTTAAATAATATAAAAACAATTATAATATAAAAATAATTGTAATTTTAAAAAAAATTGTTATAAATATATTCTAATTTCTTTTAACATAGAGTAGGAAAAAATAAATTAAAATCTAATCTAAAACTACAAAAATATATATTCATGGCTATAAATATTGATGTAAGTAATAAAATACTTAAAATGAGGGGGTAGTTGGTGAATAAACAAAAGCCTTCAAAAATGGCGAACAAAGAGGTAAGACGGTGTGTGAAAAAAAAAAAGCTTTTAAAATGGTAAACAAAGATGCCATGCGTCATTCATTTTACTCTTTTTGTGAGTTTTTGTGCTTTGGAATAGAAAACCTTGCCTAATGAAAATGAGGAGAAATTATTTGTTTTTATAATCTGTGTAAAAATTAATGATTTGTTTGAGCCATAAAATTTTTACAAACATTGAAGTGGAATTTTTTGAAAAAAATTTAATGGTTTTTCATTAGTTTAAAGTAAAAAAAAAAAAATCACTAGTTAAACATTCCCCGTCATGGGACGAATTAATAATAATAATGAATAGAAAATAAAAAGGTGAAAAAAGAAAGAAAAGAGTAAGATTGTCATGAGTAAAATAATAATATAGTTAAATAAATATATATTTTTTAATTATAATTATAAGTTAAAAGTTTAATTGAAATATATTATTATTCAATAATAATTTTATAAATATATAACAAAAATAACACATTAATTTTATTAATTTATTTAAATAATTTAAGATTAACATTATATATGTTTTAAAATAATTTATTTCTGTATCACCCTAACTATTTTATTTTATAAAATATTAGATTTTTATATTAATTTTTAAAATTATAATTAATAATTGACAACAAAATAATATATATAAAATTGAAGATTCTAAATTTATAAACATACAAATCAAACTCCCCATCACCTATTCTGCTCAACGGGCATCATGTGGCTGGACTGCTGGTTTAACTCTTCCGCTGGAGGTTATTTCATTTTTCTTCCCCTTTCTTAAAATAATTTGAAGGAAGCATCTATTTTCATTATCATCTAACATGGAGATTAAGCCCCCCGCTGGACATTCAGAATTAGTCAATTCAGTCCTCATCGGCTATGAGCTGTCCAGTTCTCATCAGCTATGACGTGTCCACTACATTCCAACACTGATGCTTTCACTATTGAATAATATACATTATTGTGAATTGAAATACATATATTTAAAAGTTTTTATATTAAATTTTGTCTTTCCACCACGTTCCAAAGTCAAACATAACATATTGTATTATTCAGTATTGAGTATTGAATATAAAACCAACAAATCAAAGTCCCCATCGCTTATTACGTGCCATCTACTCTCCACTTGTTGTTCAACGTGGTTGGGCTACTATTTTAACTCTTCTACTCTAACTGCTCTTAACTTGGTAAATGATTATGTCTTTGATTTGATTAAATTTATTATTATTTTTAATATTTTGGAGATCATTTCTTTATTCTTCCCTTAGATAATTAATTTCACTATCATCCAATGTGGAGATTATTTATTTATTCTTTCTCACCTACTTCTTTGAAAAAATAATCCCTCTCTCAATTAATGTACCAATCAGTCTATTCACTCCCCATCGTCTATGGGCTGCCCCAACTCTTCTATTATAGTGGTTCATTGTAATTTTTTACTTTTGCTTAATTCAATTTAAAAGATAAAAGCTCTTACTTATCTTTGAATGGCCTAAATTTGGAAATAGTACAAAAATGTATTAAAAGGAAGTTAGTATCATGACTACTATTTACACCTATTCGACCTAAAGATGAGTGGCTTAAACAATAGAACATTATTTGAAAGGTAGGTCTCTATAGATGCATAATAGTTTTGGACAATGGTACACAATATTTAGAAGATACTTGTTTTGACGTTTGTCTCTTTTATCTATTATTTTAAGTGCACAATAAATGCCTCAACTTTTAGTTTTGGAAGTTTAAGACACGGTATATGTTTATTGAAAAGATTTATGGTCGTCTAGAAAATAATATTTATGGGTTGAAAATCATCCTCACTCAGTATTTTTTCAACATAACATAGATCCTTCATTGCAATCTTATTTTCCCTAGAAGACGGACACAAGAAACATTTGTCACATTTTTTATAAGAAAATATTTCTTTGAATGCATGCACGTGATCATGTTTGAAAATGGTGAAAAGCCACATGAAATATCACTCACCTATAATGGTTAATAACTTTGTTGTTGTAGCTTAGCTTCTAATGCAAACATCTTCACCAAGCAACCATACATTTTATTATAGGTAGGGAAAGCCAAAGTGCCGCATATATATTTTTTCCTATCTACATTCTACCATGTATGCTCATGTCAATTAGAGACTACATAAAAAACAACTTGGTCTTAATTGTATTGTTTAATGTAATTGAACTCTTTTTACATAGACCCGGTCATAATTTATCAACAAAAAAGCTAGAAAAAGAAGCACTAACTAAGTAGGGTCAAAAAGGGTCAAAATAAACATAATATCAACCACCAAACCACAACAACCTAGCAATTGAGAATAAATTGTTTGTGTCCCAAAATGAGAACCAAATGAAAACCTAAAGCTCGAAAATAGTTAGCTACCAAAATAAAAACAAAACTTCATGATGGATTACAATATTACATAAACATCTATGAAGACTTCGAAGTGGTTTGAACACCCTCAATTTTTTATGATTGTGAGAGGAGGTTGCGATGTTAGGATTATGGTGCCATTAATTTTGTAAAACATATATTTAATTACTCCTAATATTTCTTATAAATCACTCATAAGGGATCATGATAGATTCATCATTAGTAGTAAAATTATATTTTACAAGTAGGGATTTACTAGTGTAGTAATTAATTTTTATTGGGGGTTAGTGATTAATTTTATACTAGCAGGTAGTTACTATTTAATAGGTAAAGAATATTGGATGTTATAGTGGTTTTGGGTATCCAAATTCCTTTGAGGTTGTTTGGATACTTGTAATAAACTTTGGAATGTTATTATAAGCCTTCAACATCTTATGAAAAATACAATAACCTCCTTTGAACTAACAACAAATTAGGTTTCCCAAATGTGGGAGTTTAGCAATTTGGTTGCAACCCAGATTGGCCTATGTTAGACATGCTTGTAAAATTCCATGGAGGAGCATTGGGATGTGAAATAAACTTGGATGCCTCCATTTAGAGGGTGAAAAGGCTATAGAAGAGGTGATTAATATGGTGGTAATGCAATTTAATCATCAAGTAAGAAAATCATATTTACATAGGTGTTGAAGGGTTAAAAATTCAAGAGGAAAATACAAGAATTGTATTACTCTCTATTTTAAAAGATAATAAAAAATTGAGCCACTCTTATTGGTGGAATTTTTTTGTGAAAGGGTTTATCCTCATAAACATTATGTTATGTATATATATTTATTCTATTTCATATTTCTTTATGTTGTTGATTTAATTTCTTGCAATCTCCATTTCGCTGTCTACCACATAAAATCTATCTACATTTGAATTAAAAATTTATTTTATAGTTTTTCAACTTATTTATAACATTTGAGTAGTGTTTCTCAACTAAGTATTAGCTCCCAAATGGTGTTGAAGAAAAGAGGAAATGTTCATAGTGTGAAGAATCAAATTAGAGTAGATCATTTGAATCTCAAATTTTCAAGGAAATAATGTACTACAGAAGATCTCCGAGAAAAATAATTTGCAAATACATTTGATAACCACTTACTTAAAAGCATGGGTAATGAGATTGTGAGAGACGAAGGTCCCCAAGAGAGAAAACATACATGACCAAGCATGTGGGGAAAGAGTAGATGGGTGGAGAAGAGGGAAATCTAGAGATTTATAACACATGGGAAAGACTAGAAAGCATGTTTAATGGGTTTTGAGTTGAAACAATCAGGGAAAACTAGGAATCGGTGGAGGAACTTGAAGTGAGTGTCAAAGGGAAGCTTAAAATGAAGAATTTTTTAAGCTTTAAGTTGGCACTACACATAAAATTTGGACTTCTATATTTGGAGGATAATTTTGTTCTATTTGAATTGGATAATCTTGTAGTTCAAATGAGTGTTGTGTTGAGGTGAAATAGTGAGAGATGGGAGAAGCTACCCATAGATCACTTTCATAAGGGAAAAGTGGTGGTTATCGGTATGATAGGTACATACACAATTTTTGAAGAGTTTAAAATGATTATCTCTTGATATTAAATTTTAGAGCTTGATGGGGACAGGTTGTTGAATGTCAAGTCTTATCTACTTATTAGGAGGTAGGTTTTATTGAGTTAAAAGGTATTTCCAATATTTCCAACTAAATATATTTATATTCTAAAGGTCGAGCTAAAAGTTTGAATTTCCATTTTAAAAATATGTACTTTGAGGTGGTGGAAGAGGCTAATAGGTTTCCTATCTTGCTAGATTAATCTATTACACTAAATAGATTAAAATACAAATATAACACCATGTTTGAGAGATATATCATACCAAACTAGCCTTTTAGAGGTAATTTTCTAAGCTTTCCAAATAGAATTAGGAGTCTAGCAAAACCATTATTTTTAAAGAAGGGAGAAATGAGTTTATCAATCATAGTTAATTAAATGTCAAGGTTGTCCCTCAAAGGGAAATAGAATTTCAAGTCAAATGAGTTTCTTCCAAAGAATGTCTCCATATAAGGATCTAGCGAACCACTTAGTAGTGAGACAAATACCTTGCATAGTAGGATCAATAATTCTCAATACCCCTTTATCCAAGTTGTTGGATATAATGTAGCCAAGACATGTAAGGTAGACCTTACTAGTTGACCCATTTAGACCATATACAGATTCTAATTAGTTGGACTAATTGATTATGTCAAGCTTCAGAGGGTAACAACTAGGACAAGATACATAAAAAATGACTAGGTAGAATGATTTTATTAGCTACTTGAATGTGTACATTCATTGATAAGAACTGATTGATTTTGTTTAGAAATATACTTTTAATTTTATTCATGAACTAATTCCACATGTGTTTGAGATAAAATATTATGCTAAAGGGAATTCCATGATATCCAATGATGGCTCCATGTTTAACTTCCTTCCATTCACTTAGAATCTAAGGGGGATGAGGGTTAGGTTGAGTGATTAAAAAATTAGTTTGGTGCATGGCCAATTTATAACTTGACATGCTACAAAAGAGATCCAAAATATCCAGAGTGTGTCACTTATGAGGCTGAATTTTTAATAAACAATATGTTGGCATCAAAAAATGATAGTAGATGGCCTTGGAGTTACTCAAGGAAAATTCCATGAATGAGATTATTGGATAGAGCATGATAAAAACACATAGACAAGATCAAATTAGTAGCTAAAATATACAATAATGGAGCTAAGGGTAGCTTTGAAAAATGTATCTTTATAAAGTAAATTAAGGGGAGAGGGATTCATTGAAAAAAATTCTAGAATTAGAATCAATGAATGGCATCCTAACATGATTGCATGTCATGGGTCCAAAACCCAACTTTTTTTTAATATTAAGGATAAAGTCCATCAAATATGATCATAATCTTTATCAAATTCAAGTGTAATGATTAAGGAATTTTGGGAAGTTTGTTGGGGTAACTCAACCATTTTCCAAGAAAGAATAAAGCCATATAAAATAATATTTTCACTTCGTAAGTTAATCTTCTACAGTCTAAGAATCTCTTGTGAAATAAACTTTATATTTTGCGTCAATACTTTGGCAATAATTTTTTAGGAGTTGTTGAGAAGAGTAATAAGCCCCCATCTATTCACAATGTATTCATATTTTCATTTTGGGGATGAGCTTGGTTGAACCTTGATTAATAACTACTCCTGAATATCCCATTTCAATGGTTTAAAGACAAACATGCTAAAAGTCCTCATGGATTTGAGACTAAATAAATTCAAAAATTTCTATAGGGAGACCATCAATATTTAGGCTCTTCTCCAAACCCACAAAAAATATCTATCTATCCATTTATTCTATGGAAATAAGGCGATCAAGAAAGTAGCTATAGTCAAGGTCAGTTTTATAAGGTATGTAGGTGGTAATACTCTCATTAATTATAAGAAGGGAATATCTACATGAATCATTGGTAAAGAGGTTTTTATATTTAATGATCACAAAAGTTTTGTAAAATTTCTAAATGGTAGGATTAAAGAGATTCATCAAAAGATTTGATGGAAACTACCTAATCATTTTTATGTTTGTGTTGAAAAACTAGAAATAATAATTTAGTTCCTCTATTTCTATCTTTAATACATTGAAGAGGAGCATAATTGTAAGATCTTTTGTATTTATAAATGTCCAATTTTTACAAGTTTATAGTATGGGAAAATGAATGTTGGATAGAAATGTTGTAAAGGTTGGAAGCAAGAAGGGAGCATCTACACGTTCTATCTAACCTTTTAAATAATTTTTATTTTGTAGCATTTGGAAGTAGCCTTTTGGTAATATTCACATAGAAACAAAGAACAATAGGTAATAGTTATTTGCCACTATATAATCTATTGAACCTGTATAGTCACAAAATTGCACCCCTTGCAATTTCACATACATTCTTGCATTTGCTTTAGTGTTTGCTCTCTTAGCATCTTGTGCAGGCTCATTTTAGCCCCTGCATTAGCCTTTTTCCCTTCTCAGGATGCTCAACACCCCTTATCAATAGCTACACTCACATGTTAGCTTTGTATTGGACCTTACACTTTTCCTATTCTCATTGTTTTGTAGCATGATGTTTTTGGACACTAGCACATCGCATAGACATTTGCGCACCACACTATCATCTTATGATGTTTCAACGTTCAAACAATCATTTCCATGCATTTTTTCCACTTGTCACCTCCTTTGGTCAATGGTATAATGGCTCGAGATACATTGTAACCGCCCGAGAAGCTTCTTTTTGCTTCCTTTCTCTTTTTAAATACTATCTTTTCACTTCATTTGCAACTCTCTTCTACTTATAGCTTCATTCTAACTCCTCTCTAGCTTTGGCTCTAGCTCCCCACTCTCCAACTCTTGTTTGCACAGCTTCATATAGCTTGCCACACCAACATTCTTAAATATTTTCAAGCTCTGTTTGCAACACTCTCAAGCTCACACAACACTCTTTGCAACACTCTTGGCTCTTGTAGCTTCATCTCCCTTATGTCATACTTGGGACATCTTGGGATTCCATATCTCCTTTCCATTACATCTCTACTTTGTGATATAGGTTCTCCTCCTCGAGCGTGGATTGCTTTTATCACCTCTTTTGTGACATGGGTTCTCCTCCTCAAGCGGGGATTACTTTTATCACTCCTAGTTGGTGGCATGAGTTCTACTCCTGAAGTGGGTTTTTCTTTTACCACATGCTTTGTTCATTTCTCTCTATCTATCTAGTTGTCTATGGAGGTGGGGATGCCAAAATGGGGGTTTGGCTGAGGCAAACCCCTATACAGCCCCAACAATTTCTCTCAATCCTATAGACATAGGTATTGAAGATATCTACTAGCTGGAGGCTTCATTACTTGGATTGTTGTGAGCATCTTCTTTCCTTTCTTCTTCTTATCTCTTTATCATCTATTTCACTTTATTTCAATTCTACTACATTATGTTACTTTCCTATATTTTGGAAGTCCTTAGAAATTATAATAGAAGTAGCCACTTTGTTATCTTCTATGATAAACTCGCTTTTTGGTCCATATGAGATGAAAACACGCCACACTGTCATCCTTATTGTATGCTATCATCCTTTGTTCGAAAGCTCGCCAATTTTTTTAGAGAATCTCTGTGATCTACTCTTTATGATTCTAGGACTCTCAAGCTGTTCCTTGAGATAGTTTAGGGTAGTTCACCTTGTGAGGCTCTCCGAATGAAGATAACTCATGAGTAGAAAATCCCCCTTCTCTACAGAACCTATACATTAGAATAAATGTTATACTTAGGGGGATGAATGATCATATCCATAAATTTTATCCAATTCAACTTTATCAACCAAAACTTCTTACTACCTTAAATAGATAAAATATCAAATGCAATTCAAAGGAACAAGCACACAACCATAACACCATATTTATGTGGAAAACAATAGAAAGGAAAAAACATAGTGAGAAAGCTTCTTGAATCTATTGTTCAAATCAAGCCTCACATAGAAAACAAAATTTACAATAGGTTTTATGTGCTACAACCCAAAAAAACAACTCCTTGAAACTCTTTTTCATGACTTCAACTGAGGAAGCCTATAACTCCTTACAAATTACAACACTTACAAAAGGAGGAAATATCCTCAATACAACATACTTGACAAAATATGATGACTAATTTCCATCACAACACTTCTTCTCAACAACCTCTTCTACCCTTGGCTCACTACCTTCAACACACTTCTTCACTCACACATATAATACTACTACCTTCAACTCACTACTTTCAACGCATATATCTTATTTACTTCTCCACATACTCACTCATTCATACCTTTTGAAACAAACTTGATCTTCCATTTATATCCTCCATAAGCTTAAAAAAGTTTCTCCTTGTTGGCCAAAATGAAATGTATGATATGAAATGTGTAATGAAAATTAATAAGTTAGCTTCAAATTTTTTTCTATAAGTAGAAATTAATGCAGTCCAAGACAAAAGATAAGCATGAAAGGTATTTTATAGGTTAGTACACATTCCCACACTAGCGCACACTTTAAAAATTTGGCACAAACACCTCAATAAGCCAAGTTGTCCCAACAAATATTTAAATTTTCATGCATTAGCTCCAAAACAAATGAGATATCAAAGAGATCAAACAACATCATGCAGATCGATTTATAGGAATTATATGATATTTAAAATCATTCTCATACACCCTTCTCACAATTTCATTCTACTTTATCTTTCTATCAAGGTTTAATTACAGAACATGGGTTTTGACTAAGGAAAATCCCCATTCGAACAAAACAATTTTTCTCTTTGTGTATGTGTAGACCTTATAGATTGAAGAAGGATTGAGAGGCTATCAAAGTACAGAAAATTTGTATTTGTTGAATAAGTTATCATCATTGTTGTGAAGCCACAAAAACTAGGTTGCAAACTTTATTTTTGACTTTTTGATAGTGGGACTTGTGTAAAAAAGGAAGCTAAAACCAAACATTAAAGGATTATCAAAAGTGTTTTTAAAAGCCCTAACTAGGACCCATTCACCCAAGGGAGAATTGATCCTTGGAAAATAGCTTGACTTAGCCAGGGTGGGTGGGAATTACTATGCTGTCAAACTCGACTTAGAGATTCATCTATGCCACCAACTGGACAAGGATATATTTCTCAGAAAGCGAAGCTGGTGAGTATCTAATCTATAGTTGGCAGCTACTTCAGATAGGCCCCGACGGCCTACTCTCTATAGCTGGGGGAGGAGCCTGGGGGGAGACTATCTCATGCTCTCAATAGATCGAGGGAGACTATCTATAGTCATTCTCCCTTCATATCCATATACGGCGATAGCCTTTACTCTATTCCCAAGGGAGGCCGAGGGCAACTATCTATAGTCGGCACTCCCCCCGTTATATTTATCTATAGATAGATATAGAAATTGTTGTCGGGTCCCATCTCCTCTCTACGCGACAACAATTAAGTTCTTAGCTTCAGATAAGACTCAACTCGCGGGCCCCTATCCTCTGAATAGAGATCGATCTTGACAGAATATAGAGATTGATCGTCGAGCGATAGAGATCGATCATCGAGCATTATAGAGTAGAGATCGCTCTCGTGCCCCCGAAGAGAAGAATCGACAACTGCTCGCTCTTTAGGCCCTATATATCTATGGCCTTCGGTCCCATAAGTCATTCCTTCTAGTAAAAAGAGTAAGTGTAGATATCCATCCAATACGTTGGCTCTGCAAACCCCACCGACCAGCCCCCCCTTAGAATAGTAGGCGGGACCGACTTGAGGCGTATCAACAATAATCTACCAAGCCTCCCACTTCTATAATAATAATCTACCTCCAAGAACTAACTATAATCTACCCCTCCCACTTCTATAATCTACCTCCAACAACTCTATAGCCTCCCGCCCCCCAGTCCCGAAGGGCAGGTCGAGTGGAGAGTGTTGGTCCGGAAGGAGGGAGAGTGACCCATCATATAGTATGGTTGGTTTCTACCCGGTGTTGGGTCTAGTTGGATGCGCATCATGTTACGTCTATAGGAAGGGGTGCATGAATGCCCCGGTTGAGTGGTTGGTAAACAGTCGATAGTCGATAGTCGACCCAATGACTGAAGTTGGTCTGCTCATAAGGTTTTCAAAGAATGGCATTTTGTCACACTTGTTAAGGTTCATCATAGACTTGTCATGAAACCTCATCCTTGCTTTGTGATTGGAAACTATCACTGTCCTCTTATGAATGCCATGCTATCTCAAATATCATTATTGTTATCACAAGGTAGATTTTGATATTGGTCCTTTATTTCAAAGCTTTCCTTTTTTTAGGCATTTCCCACCTCAGCCTTAGGGATACTAAAACAGAAAAGGCACATAACATTCTTTCCTTTATCTTTTGCATTTTTCCCTCATGATATTTTCCCTGTCTTATTTTCTACATTTTATGAGATAAAATATGTGCAAGATTATAATGTGAATGACATTTCATGAGATTTATCAACTGAAACAAAGGTATCCTTGTCAACTGTTACATAAGAAAATGTTGTCCTGCAAATGATAAAAGGTTGTCAAATGATTCAATGCCATTACATTGCTCCTATGACTTCTTGAAATCTTTACTTGTTTCACTGTGCCTTGTCATTGCTTTTTCGTCTTGAAATTGGATATATTTGTCCTTCTTCTAATTTTGTCAAAAAGATATGAAAATGATTTCTAAGCAATGCCTTATTGGGTTAATGAGATCACCAAAAGTCTAGGACCTGTCAGATGAAGGTATATTATTGACACCTATTCCCTTTCTATTCACTTGTTAGGACTTAGTAATGACTGTCCAAAGAGAAAAAAATGTGACAGTGGCAGAAACCATTTATATTACTTATCTCACTGCAGTCCATTCATGGCTATAGTCACGTTGTCATCCATTGTAGATTTGTTTTTTGTAAATTCATAGATAACATGAAGATAAACCTGTAGCCTTTAATGGTATTGCTCTTATTCATGACTATGCTCTGTTCCCTTGAAGCACCATGATTTATGATGGTTTCTATGATGAATATCTTCATTACAAACATCCCTGTGCAAGTATATGCCTTCACTATTATAGACTATTGCTGGAATGGCTGATCAATGGTATGAAAAGGTAAAAATGCAACTATATTTTGCTTCTTTCACTGTTTGTTGTTATACTACATGAATATTCTTTTTATGCCTTAAGGTCATTGTGACTGGTACATCATCATGGGGCATGTGTATTGATCATTTTGACATAAAGTCTATATTGTAGGGGTATTGTATTATGACTTTAGAGTCTTTGCTGCCATGTAGTATACACCCATTATTGTTGTCCTTTCATGAGACCATTGTAGCATGCATTGTTTACTGTCGTTGTCAATGAAAATGACCTTCACTCATTGCATTTATTTCCACAAGTGCACCTATGAATAAACCCTAACAATTCCATTTGCCTCCAATGATAAGCATTCTTTGTTTATTCTTTTTGTTTCCTGTAGCTTTTGCAAAGGTGTTGTCCTATTCACTTGTATCATGACCTTGGCCTCAAAGGGGTCACTTTGTACTGTTTCATGATTGACTCAACCATTGCTTTCTCCATTGTCATCAATAAAGTTATTGTCAACTGCATATCACTTGTGGAGGTAATCCTTGGGTCTTAACAACTTCAAGAAATATAGATGAAAATTGATCATTATGTGATGTCGAACAGGGCAGTTGAAAATTTTTACTACCCTTCCTTTCTTTTTCATCCGTAATGTAATCTCTTGTAACCATTCCTTGTTTTCCTTCAGTAAAGTCAAAAGACATTGTTGTTTTCCTACATGACATGAGAATACATGTTGTCCCACCTGAATTTGCTATTTGATTCCACCACATTTGTTTCCTTTCTACTCATGCATGATACATAACAGTCTCCCCACCTTGATCCTAGTGGGCAGACACATGTCCCCTATGTCGGTGATTTAAAATATCACCGTCCTATGTGATGTGTGGCTATCTAATAGGATCAAGGTGGGAGGGACCTGACAATACTTTTGGATTGCCCTCTCATTATTTAATAGATGCATAATTGAACTTGATGCATCTTTTGAATCTGATAATGAAAGTTGATCAACTAGTGTGATTCCATATTGATTTAATTCATTGATAATAGATAAATATTTGATCAAGTTGCTCAATTTCCCTTTTCTTTCAAAGCATGCTGAGCTCTACCCTCGTGGGAGCCACATTTACCCCACATATTGTATTTAACTGAATCAGAATAGTAACCGGACTTGTCTTAAATCTACACATGAAACAAACAAGTTAGAAAATAGATGCATATTTTGGATGTGTTTGATGACTTCACTATTTTCCAAGACATCCAAGGTTTGCATGCTTATTTAATGCACTTATGGATCAGTAAATACATGCATAGGTAGGTGTGTATGTAAGGATTGAGATTTTTCATTGCTTAGAGCCTCGCTCTAATATCATTATTTTTTCAGATGCAGGAGCTAGGAGCACTATGGAGCTAGGGAGGACACAATCAGCTTGGGGCAGTAGCAATAGGGCAAGAGGACAACTTTGTAACCAGCCATTCTCAGGCAATGACTGGTCTCCATTCTTATATGCACATTCATTTGTTTTTACTTATTTATGTATAAATTGTTTCATATTTCCATTGAATAAGTAAAGTTAGTCCCTTGGCTTGTGAGGGACATGTACACTTCATGATTATCAATAAAGATTACATTCAAATATACATATGATTCTCTCTTCTCATTTGTTGTAATTGCAACATTGGAATAAAAAATATAATCTGTTTCATTTGATAATCTTTTTCCATGCATATTAAACCGAGTAGACTTATCGTTTATCTTTTAAATGTTTAAATGAATAACACAAAAGAATAAACACTAAACCTGATTTCAGTCAAAAGCTAAAAAATTAGGTAACAGGAATAAATAATAATAATAAAAATGATTATTTATTTAAGAGAAAGGGAATATAAATATTTAATTTAAAATGATTGTTCAACCATTAAATTAAATATAGAGGCAATAGAAAAGGGGATTAAATAATTAAATCAGGTTAATTATAAATATTGGTGGAAGAGTGGTAAGACAGAGTCAAATAATTTCAATAATTATTTAATCATAGAAGGATGAAGAAGATTAATGAATAGATAAATAATCAAAAAAATTATTTAACTATAGATGAACAACGAAGAGCGAATAATTAAATAAATAATAATTTATTTAATTATAAAAATAAGGAGAATGTTAGTGATGCAATTAAAAAGTAAATTTTTTAATTAATAAAAAATAAGAATAAAACAAGGGAATGTGAATTATTTAAATAATTAAAAATTATTTAATTAATAGAGGAAGGTGGTAAAATAATTAAATAATTAAGATTACTTAATTATGTGAGGGAGATGAGAGATTGAAGAGGAAAAATGTTGTTCGTAGACCCAGGACATTTTTCAGTGTCTACAGATCTAATGTATAGGGTAGAGGGTTTATAATTAAGGGTTCAAGGTTGAGGGATTAAGGGTTTAAGGGTTGAGGGTTGATGGATTAAGGGTTTAAGGTATGGGGTGGAGGGATTAGGGTTGAGGGTTTAATGTATAGGTTAGAGGGTTGAGGGATTAGGGTTGAGGGTTTAATGTATAAGGTAGAGGGTTGAGGGTTTAAGGGTTGAGGGTTGAGGGTTGAGGGATTTAGGGTTTAAGGTATAGGGTTGAAGTATTAGGGTTGAGAGTTTAATATATAGGGTAGAGGGTTGAGGGTATAAGGCATAAAGAATAGGGTACAGTGTTGAGTGTTGAGGGTATAGGGTATAGGGATGAGGGTTGAGGGTTTAGAGTATAGGGTTAAGTTATAAGGTATAGTTTTAAGTGTTGAGGGTATGTGGTATAGTGTTAAGTATTGAGGGTATAGGGATCAAGGTTGAGGTTGTAGGGTTTAGGGTTTAAGGTATAGGGTTTAGTGTTAATTGTTGAGGGTATAGGATATAACACATTAAAAGTGTTGAGGGTATAGGGTATAGGGTTGAGGGTATAGGGAGGGTTGAGGGTATAGGGCATAGAGTAGAGGGTTGAGGGTTGAGCAATTGAGGGCTTAAGTATTGGGTTGAGGGTATAGGGTATAGAGTTGAGGGATCGAGGGCATAAGGCATAGGGTGAAGGGTTGAGGTATTGAGAGTATAAGGCATAGGGTTGATGGTATAGGGTATAGGGTTGAAGGTTGAGGGATTGACAGTATAAGGAATAGGGTGAAGGGTTGAGGGTATAGGGTCAAGGTATTAGGATTAAGGGTTTAATGCATAGGGTAGAGGGTTGAGGGTATAAGGGATAGAGTATAGGGTATATTGTTAAGTGTTGAGGGTATAGGGTATAGGGATGAGGGTTGATGGTTTAGGGTATAGGGTAAAAGTATAGGGTATAGTTTTAAGTGTTGAGGGTATAGGGTATAGTGTTAAGTGTTGGAGGTATAGGGTATAGGGATCAAGGTTGAGGTTGTAGGGTTTAGGGTTTAAGGTATAGGGTTTAGGGTATAGGGTTAAGGTATAGGTTATAATGTTAAGTGTTGTGGGTATAGGGTATAACAAAGTTAAAAGTGTTGAGTGTATAGGGTATAGGGTTGAGGGTTGAGGGTTGATGGATTGAGGGCTATAGTATTGGGTTGAGGGTATAGGGTATAGGGTTGAGAGATTGAGGGCCAAAATATAAAAATAGTTTAACCCACACTCCCTTTACATATAAATGAAAAACCCAATGTAAATAGTGTTAGATTGAAACCCTAGATATCGAGTCATAGTTTTATGAAAAACATTTGTATTGTATACAATATATTGGAATATGTAGGCATAAAGAATTAATAGCATTAGAATAACTGTAACTTTATAGTGTGATGTTGTTGCTGCCACTACCTCCACGAAATTGTAGATATGAATATGAAAGTGAAATATGCACTAAATGGGAATTGGCAAAGATAGAGTAGGGGAGAGGGCCTAGTAGTCGTGCATCCTAACTTCGTGCTTCTAATTATCCTACGTCGAAATTTCAAATCACTCCCATTTTTTTACAGCAGCTTACTTGGCAAGTTCTCTGCTTATAACTAAGGTTTCAGGGCCACATCATCAAATATGATGCCACATCAGCATGCGTTTTTGTCAAGGTGTCCAAAAAGGCCCCAAAAAATAGTGAGACCAATTCTCGTGCATTACATCAAGAGTAGTTGAGCGCTGATGTGGTATCACATGATTGGTTGCTTTTTAGATCAAAAGCATACATTTTGTTTAATTATGGGTAGTCAAATCTCAACTATTGGACATTATATAAACGAGTATTGGGTATTATATTTACGATTGGGTGCACGACTATTGGACCCCGCACGACTATTGGGCCCTCTCCCCTAATGCATTTTTGAATTTGTAAATCTCTTTATATGTTCAATGCTAGTTTGGTATGGAGTCTTTAATTTTTGTCCTCTTTTTCCAAATTTGAAAATTGATTTAAGTGTCTTCAATTGCATAGTTTGTATGTATTTATAGCGTGCAATCCTTGTTTGCTTCCCGAGTGATTTTGGTGGCCTTACACAATTTTTTGGTGGCTGCAACTGGAAAATGAAGAGAAGACACCAGTGTTGTGAGATGGATTTTGACTAATTGGACACATCAGAATGATTGAATTTCCTCGAGTATTGTGTTGCTAGGAAAGTGGGATAGAGGAGTGGGTTCAATTGGATTTGGTGATGGGTGATCCCACAATACTGGTTTACAGTTTATAGCCAAACTGGACATTGAACTGAATTTTTTTAACTAAATCTTCACTTTCGGGCACCTATAGCGGCTAAACCGTGAGGAATTTGAAGATGATGCAAACTAGTAATTTGTGACATTTTATCTGTAAATTCTAAATATATATTTTTCAAAAAAATTGGAATTAGATTGCACTTCTTTTTCCATCTCCTTCGAAAACTAATTTTTAACAGTAAACACCATTTTTAAAGAGTGACGTTACTAGCTAACATATAACTTTTTTTCTATGAAGGATACAATTGTAATTTTTTCCAATTAGATTCGTAACTACAATATTTAGTGCACGGAATTGGTTTCATAACATTTCATTGATTTTTTTTTCTTAATTAAATTTCAAAGTCAAACCAGTTACAATTTAGACATGATTCACTAGTTAAAACATAACTTTTTTTGTATGTATCAAAATTCATTTTTTATTTTTGTTGGATCAGGGAACATAAATATCTAGTGCATTGATATTTTTCATTTTTTTTTTATAATCTGCTATTTTTCCACATGTGCAGAATAGAGAGTTTGATTTTTGGTGAAAAACCTATGTTTAATCAAACTAAAAAAAATACATGATAAAATCAAAACATATTAAAATTATATTCGATAGATAGCTCGTTTTGAGGACTACTATCATCCAGTTGGGTTTATGAAGTCTCCATTTTATCCTCACCCTGAGCTTCGAAGGGAAAATTTTTGTAAATTTTGGTAGAAGAAGGACAAGAAGGGGGAAAAAGGGGGGTTCTAGCGACTAGCGAACCTGGGTTCGCTAGAACTAGGCGGTGAAGCCCCCCTTCTAGCGAACCCCCCTTTAAATGAAATTAAAAAATAAAACTCATTAAAGGGGGGTTCTCTAGAAAGGGGGCGGAGGTAAGGTTCTAGTGAACCCCCTTCAGTGTTTTCCATCCGAAAATGTATTTTTCTTTCCTCAACGGAATTGTAAACCAGTTTTGTGGGTTTACCCTAATGGGACAATCTTGCTTCTTAGTTGTTCTCATGGCATTCGATCTTTGAAACTATTGATGGTGATGTAATGCAGTGGGTGATATGTAAGGGGAGTGTGGGTTATACTATTTTTATATTTTGGCTACATGTTTAAATATTATGGGTCATTTTACTTCAAGTTGGATTTGTATGTCGGTGGTGTTATATGGGTTTTGAATATTCTCTAACGTTGAAGACTGTGAATAGTTATTTAAAACAACCTTTATCTATACAATGATTGGACAAACTTTGTTTACTTTAAGGATAAAAATTGTTTTACGATTGGATATTAAGACGCTCCACTATGGGACCCACGGAAGACTACTTCTATCCCCACTATTGAACCCGTTTTACTTTAGACCCTCTCCCTAAATTAATATGTTGCACCACATCCACATATTTCATGATTTAATACTTTTAAAAATATACCCCATTATGTAGCATTTATTTTCTAATAGAAAACATCCACGTCTATCTTAAATGTTGGATAGTTAATATGATGCAGAACACCCACACATTTCATGACTTCGAGTACTTTTTGAACAAGCTTATTAAACAAAATACTTGTTACCTAAACATCCACGTCTATTGTAAATGCTGGATGCTTAATACGGTGCACTACATCCACATATCTCATGGCTTGCAGTACTTTTATGAACAGTCTTCTTAAAAACAGGAGTACGGACCACATTAATTGAGTGGATCCTATGTGAAGTTCCTAATTGTCACTGTCACTGACTTTCCGAGGAATTTAAATTCAGCATACCTATCTGATTACGTAGCACATATTTTCCTCGGAGCTTCGAAATATCTGAAGTAGATATCAATGGCGGAGAGCAATCAGGGAACATCTCAGAATGCCAATGTGGAGACCGAAAAACATCTCCTGCAAAGTGATATCCTCTACCAGGTTTGATCTCATATTGCTTTGCAAATTTAGTCATTTCATCATATGAATTATCCAATATTCATTCTTCTATAACCGGACTCTTCTACAGTATATTCTTCAAACAAGCGTTTATCCCCGTGAACCAGAATGTTTGAAGGAACTCAGGGAACTCACTGCAAACCATCCACAGTAAGATCTATATGTTAATCTATATATATAACCCATAACCTTGCCTTCTCTGTGGAGTAGGCACACCTCATATATGTAGATTGATTGGAAATGTTATGCGGGTTTAGTTAATTACTAAAGTTACTGCGTTGTTTTTTATCAGCGCCCCTATAGCCATACCAGCACATGAGGGTCAATTTTTGATGCTTCTGTTGAAATTAATAAATGCCAAGAAGACTATAGAGATTGGTGTGTTCACAGGATATTCTCTACTCTGCACAGCCCTTGCTTTGCCCCCTGACGGAAAGGTTGGTCTCTCAGATTTGATTTTATCATTGCACCCTCTTGGGTAGGATTGCTTTGGTTATAATGCAAACTCTGGCATTATTTTCATTTTCTCCATGACAGGTCATTGGAATCGATATAAACAGAGAACCATATGATTTGGGGAGGCCTATCATTGAGAAAGCAGGAATTGCCCACAAAATTGATTTCAGAGAGGGCCCTGCTTTGCCCATTTTGGATAAATTGATACAAAATGTAAGTTCTCTCACAATGGATTTGTGTTGAATTTTCTAGTAATCTCCAAGATATCTAGGGTAGATTTGTTGTCTAATACTGTGTTTGTTAATCATTCTATTGCTCAGGAGGAGATGGTGGAGTCTTTTGATTTTGCATTTGTAGATGCCGACAAAGTTAACGTTCTTCTGAACTACCACGAACGTCTGCTGAGTTTGGTGAAGATTGGAGGGCTTATTTGTTTCGACAATACACTGTGGTATGGTACAGTTGCTGAACCTCCCAATGCAACCATGCCTGAAAATGTGAGAAAAGTCAGACACTATATAGTAGAGCTGAACAAGGCACTTGCTACTGACAAACGTATAGAGATTAGCCAGCTGCCTATTGGTGATGGGCTCACCTTATGTAGGCGCATTTCCTAGACAAATTAATCTTCCATTGTCATTGCGGCTGGCCCAAGTTTTAGGTTTATGATTGCTGTGTTGTTTGCTATGAGCTTAAGAAATTACTGGAGGAGAGACATAGTTGTCAATTGGAAGTCTGTTAGTTGCATGCAAGTTAAAGTACTTGCATCAACTGTGGGTTTTATGAACTATTTGTTGGTGAACGTTTCAATTTGTCTTCAAGCAATTATCTATCCATTTACTCAAAGATTGAGAAGCAGTCATTGTTAGAGGGTTTAGTGTTCATTTTTAAAGTCAAGAATGTGAGTCTTAGTTGGTTTGGTTTAGGAAACGGTTGTACAATGGAAGAGACCAATGGAATGAATCGGTTTTTTTTTTGGGATTTTCAAATGTGTTTGACATTTTATATCATTGACATTGTGTATTTTTTATTAACATATTTCTCAAAAGACATTGCAAAGGGAATTAGAACTGTAATATTCTAGTGGAATTAAGTTTGTTTTATGTTACTAGCATAATGTAGGAATTAATAAAGTATGTTGGCAAAACATAGATTAAGGGCAATGTGATTGGTGAAAGTTCATAAATAAGATGTAAGAAGATTCTAATAAGATGATATCATTATCAACCATCAAGAAATATGATTTTTGAAAAAGGCATATTTGACTTCTTTGTGTTGCTTTTATTATAGTAGATCTTTAATTTATCATAAGTGAAGAAATTATTTTTGTTGTGAAAATATTATTGATCAAACTCACACACATTTAAAATTGTTTGGTTTAAAGAAGAAAGATGTTCATATCAATTATGAAAAAGATTATTTGATCTTATTATACTTACATTGTCAACACAAAGATTCTATTTTAAACTTCATTATTATTGGATTTGATAGATAAAATCTATGATCAAAATAAAGATGGATGTGAAAAGATTATCTTTAATTTACTCCACCCACTGACAAGTAAGCAACTTTCTCATGAATATGGATGTGAAAAGATTCATTCATACATGTGGATGAATAGACACAAAAGAATGATTTGACCTGCTATACTCACACACATCAATTCTTACAAAACTCACCTTTCAATTGTTAGTTTATTCTGGGGTACCTTGATTTTTAATATATCTCCATTCCTCAATGAACATATCAAGAGAATGTTGTGATTTCCTAATTGTTTAAACAAGCCATCAAAATGGCTAGACAAAGAGGAAAAGGAGTTGACAACAGGAATACTAATTAGGGTAAAGAGCGAGAGAAAGAACTTACAATAGAAAAACATTATACACTCTTCAATTAGTGCAGTTTAATAACAAGTGCATGCAAAACTTAGATTGAACAGTAGCCATTAAGAAAACATGGAAGAATATCACATGCTCCCACCGCCACTTTATTTCCCTCAATTCACTCCAAAGCTCTTTACACAATGTATTTAAGCTCCATACACAACGTATGTGTGCTCTCAAGTTAGTTTTTTGCCCTAAAAGTATGTAGTTTATTAGTAATATGCGTGGGGGTATATCCATTATCATGTCGATGATTAGTGTATGTGGCATTCAGCTATAAAGAAATGTCTATTCAAAATATAACTATTAAGAATGTTAGCTTATGTCCAATTCATGTTTTTTTAGGTCCTTTTAGGCAGCTCTTCATGTTGCTACTTAGCTTATTTTGGCTAGTAGTCACTGCTCAACATATTTAGGAATTATTTATGGAGCTGGGGGCCCCATGAGTATTTAATTTTTTTGCTTATTTTTTAGCAGTGATATTAAATTTATATTTATAGTGCCAATCCAAACATAGATATAAACTAAATATAAATTATCAACATAGCTAAGGAAATAGGATATGGGACAATCAAACAAAATAACTTAGAAACAAAAACAAAGTGTTGAATATTGATACAAAAATGTATGATAACTTCAAGCAAACTTCTTCTTTGAAACTTCATTCATTAATGAACTTGGTGAGGTTCCTACAATCAAACACATAAATAAAATCAAGAATTATATTACAAATAATATAAAATAACACAAGGATTATATTATGATCAAGTTTTCTATATTGATTGCATTGTTTGATGACCTTTATAAAGGGCTTCGTACTTTTAACTTTTACAACCACTTTTCTTTTACAATTGTGCTTTTCCCATAGGAACCAAATTGACTACACAACACAAACCATAAATTATTATACTAACATTATTAAGTAAATATAAATTAGCACTTTGGATCATAAACCTAACAAACCCCCTTAATCCAAAGGGGATCTAAAGATGATCAAGAGCATACAACAATCTACCTCATCTAGCCACTCTATAAACTTGATCTTTTGTCTCTTGGTACTGATTGACCATTATTGAAACTTATAAACATCCTCCTAATGCCTAAACCTTTGTATCACATTCCTATTTGAGCAACACCTACATCATGTATGCCAAATTCTCTATGCCATTGCCTAAGCCCACAATATAAAGATCAATTGCATCTTCCTCATACTACCTAACATGATCATAATACATTTTCTCAACAAACCTACCTTTAATCATCTATACCACATGTAATATGAGCAATTCTCATCATTGCACAACTTCAATGATCACTATCCTCATGATTCCTTGTACCCGCACCCATCATGTGCATTCTAAACTAAGGACCAACTACCTAATGACATGTTAACTCACTTCTCTTTGTGCCTACTTCTCTAGCGTAAGCAACATCTATCAATAGATTAATTTTACTGGTTGATTGATTATGAAGACCTACTTTTCCCCCTATTAATCAAGAGATGGAAACATAATAACATAATTATACTATATCTCTTCTCAATATCATTGCTTTTAAAGAGGAAACCAAAAAACATAACAAAACTAATAGAAATATCAAACTAGAAAGTACACCATTGAACTAAAGAGTAAACCATCTACTTCTACCGACAATGTTATTCAAGCATTTCACCCATTCTCTAATTGAGTAGCTAACCAAGAAGGGAATGACCCTCCAACCTCCATTTTGACCTACTCGTTTTATCTAACAAATACAACAATAATAGTGTCAATTTTTTTTTGTCTTGAACAATACAAGTGTAAGGAGAGAAAATCATCTTTTCCATGAGTGACATGAAAAAAGATTCTCTTCCCCTTAAACAAAAACAATTTTAAATGAGAGTGCATTTGACCAATAATATGGCTAAAACAAAAGTAACCCTTCTATCTTTGATAAACCAAAGACCCATTATAGTAGAATCATATATCTCAAGCAACACAAAGAATTCAAATATGCCTCTTTGAAAAACCATATCTCCCTATAATTGAAAATGAGAACATGAGATTAGAACCTTTAACATCTAATTTTTGAGCTTTCACCAATTGAGTTACCCTTAATCTATGTTCTAAGCCAACACACTTTCTTAATTCTTACAATTTGCTATATCCCTATAGTTGAAAATGAGAACATGGGATTAGAACCTTTAACATCTAATTTTTGAGCTTTCACCAATTGAGTTACCCTTAATCTATGTTTAGCCAACATACTTTCTTAATTCTTACAATTTGCTAGCAACATAAAATATGCTTAATGTCAATGAAATCTTTTATTTCCTACTTGCTTTGCAATGCCTTTTTGGGGATATGTTAATAAAAAACCCCATGTTGTTCGTAATATAAAATGCCTTAGTAGATTTTTAGGTCACCCAAAAGAGAGGAATAAAAACTAGGATTTATTTCATTGACCTCTACCATGGTGCAATCATTCCATGTGCCAATCCACCTAAGACTCACATTCTGTGACTTTAAAAAATGAACAAACATTAAACATTGTAACCATGATTTCTCTAACCACAAGCTTTTGCATCAATAGAATCCATCAAGTAAATTAAATCACCTCTTAAATTATTATTTTATTGCATCCAAATCAATGAATAAAATCCTTTTGGTCAAAGTGTATGTCGGAAGCTCACCTCTTTCCCATTCAAACTGGATGCCTTAAAAACAATTTTTTTATTATATCACACATACCAATCCTTGAGTGTGGAGTTAGGTAATGACTTGCCTAGTAATGCCTTTAGATACAATTATTTCAGAAAAACAAATAAAACATTCAACAACAAATAATTCTTAAAAGCATTTAGCAAGAAATAATTTACTAGTATAGATATCTTAAAACATCTATCTAAAAAAATGCCAAGAAATGTCAATTGATAACTATTTTATTTTATTTTTAAAATTGTTTTATTTACTACATATATGGAGACATAAATTTTATCTTTTGCTTATTTTGAAACAATTAAATCTGTTATTAAATATCAATATTTTGACATAAATGACTATCAAATTTAAGGTAAAAGATAAGAATTTTTGTTAACACACTCACACCATTACTTTCCACTCCTTCCTCCATTATAAAATGACTCTTGGCATTAATAAAATCTACACTTGATACAAATTTGACTTGCATATAACCAACAAACTTCCAATTGACATCTTTATCTCTCTTTTGATAATTCCGCATGCCCATAGCAAACAACTCAACAATCAAAATGTATTCCAAACAAATAAATTGCTCATTAAAACTTGATCTAAAAATGCTTCACATTTCATTTTTTCCTATCTTTAAAAATTATTGAACTACAACTGTACCACTCTAGACTTTAGGATTAAACATAGAAAACAAAACACTCTGAATCATAAACCTAAAACTTGATACAGCCACTATGACAATGGAAGATTAATTTGTCTAGAAAATGCGCCTACATAAGGTGAGCCCATCACCAATAGGCAGCTGGCTAATCTCTATACGTTTGTCAACAGCAAGTGCCTTGTTCAGCTCTATTATATAGAGTCTGTTGTTTCTCACATGTTCAGACAGCGTTGCATTGGGAGGTTCAGCAACTGTACCAGACCACAGTGTATTGTCGAAACAAATAAGCCCTCCAATCTTCACTAAACTCAGCAAACGTTCGTGGTAGTTCAGAGCGTTAAGTTTGTCGGCATCTACAAATGCAAAATCAAAAGAGTCCACCATCTCCTCCTGGGAAAAAGGATGATTAACTAACTCAGTATCACACAATAAATTCACTTATGCATGTGTTTAAGAAATTGTATCTCCCCACACTACTTAACAGGCATCTCGGGTCTGTGGCAGCTCGAACATGAAATTGGACTTGACTTGGTGAGGCTTCTGGGTCCCTCTTATCTGCCCCGGGTTCAGACTTCAAATTTTACATAATCAATGGGCGCAAGAATGTATGAATTGAATATAAATAGATTATGGCCTCTCTTATCTGATTGAATTGAAAATAAATAGATTATGGTTTTATTTCAAATTTGGTCCTTCTAATCTGATTGAATTGAATATAAATAGATTATGGTTCTATTTCAAATTTGATAGAAAGTATGGAGATTATGTACAAATAAAAAACAATGAAAAATATTTGAATCACTAGTAATTCTGAACATTTCTTAATGGTATTTTTCAGAGTCCATCATCATCAGAATAAAGGGATCTAAAGATTAAATAGATTATGGGTCCTTCTTATCTGATTGAATAGAATACAAATGGTTTATGGGTCTACTTCAAATTTGACATAGGAAAGCTTTGGCCACATGTTTAATAGAAAGCATGAAGATTGTGCACAAATAAAGAACAATCAAAAGAACTTGAACAAAATAGCATCCTAACACTTCTTAATGGAATTTTAGAGAGTCTATCATGTCCAGAATAAAGGGATTAGAAGATTATATAGATTATGGGTCTTTCTTATTTGATTGAATAGAATATAAATAGATTATGGGTCTACTTCAAATTTGACACAAAAAAACACTGATCATATATAATAGAAAGCATGGAGATTATGCACAAATAAAAAACGATCAAGAGAACTTCAACAAATAACAACCTTGAAAACTTCTTAGTGAAATTTTTGAGATTTCACCATAACCCGAATAAAAGAATTAAAAGATTGAAAAAGACAATGATCAAAATAAGACTACCCTAAGAATTTGGTTATACAACAACTCTTCTTGTAATTGGTTCTTATTTTTTAAAGTTATTCAATCAAAATCTAACCGTTATTCTTATAAAGAAAATGTGCATCATCTATGTCATAAGGTTTGAGTTGAGTTTGTATTTGTAGATGAAGTTCAGCAATGAAAAAAAATTCCAAAAAACTTGTTCATCTTATATAAATTTGATTTTTTTTTTTAAATATTTCACAAAATTATCAAAATAGTTTAATATTACTAAATAACTAAATTTGTGTAAATCAATACATCTATACAACAATATTTTATTTTTCTTAAATAAGGAAAAGGGTTTATATATATTAAAAAATATAAATATTTATATAATTTATTTAATACAATATAAATATATAGTTATATAATAGTATATTTATATTTATTATTTTAAAAGTTATTCATATATTTTATTATTAAAATAAATAATTATATAAAATAATATTTAAAATATATAAAACAGAATATAAATAAATAATATTCAACGAATTTTAACGATTTTTCAGAAAAGTAGGGCAAGAAACAGGAAGTTCCGGATAAAGATCAAAAGAAGACAGAGAATCAAAAGGAGAAAATTACATCTGAAGATTGGAATTTTATTTGCTAAGTAAGTTTTTTTCTATTGTTTGTTATTTTGATTTGTGTGGGCTGATTTGAGGCTGGCTTGGGTGTCAATTTTCTGTTTCTCTGTTACGATCTGATAAACTCTTTGTTTTAATGTTTTAAGTTTCTTTATAATAGATTCAGGACCCTTTCCCTGTTTATCTAATAAAAAACTAACTATAAATTATGTAGATCCAAATATTCACGACAACTTCTTTTTATTCTCATGCTGATTTAGTATGTCATTTATTGCAGACATGAAACAACCTATCCAATGTTTGTTACTCGAAGAAGGGTTTTTGAAACATGAAAAAAATTAACCATTCAAATTTGGTAATATAGAGGGCAGGCAATGCAGTCGTAGAGCAGAAAATGACCTGGATTAGGGCAGTAGCATGCCTCTGTTTTCAAACATTGTATAACAACCAATGTTAACTTGGATAGGAAGGCAAGTAGGAACCTAACCTAGATATATCTTGGAGATTACCAGAGAATTCAACACGCCCAAAGAGATAATGATAATGAAGCAGACAGGTAATGTACAACAGAATTCTTCATAGTGGTATTGGGACATCACTTAGAAAACAACCACATGCTAGAGAGAGCCCATAAGGCATAACACTGTAACCCTAATTAAAACCACTTATCTCCGTCGATTATTATCTGTGTAGGATAGTTAACAACAACCACCTAAACTTTCAAAAAATTATAGCAACCCATTTCCATTATGGTGGGAATGTAAAGACAAATCCCTGGTGAGAGAACTTACATTTTGTATCAATTCATCCAAAAGGGGCAAAGCAGGGCCCTCTCTGAAATCAATTTTGTGGGCAATTCCGGCTTTCTCAATGATAGGCCTCCCCAAATCATATGTTTCTCTGTTAATATCAATGCCTATGACCTGTCATGGAGAAAGTCAAAATAGGTAAGAGTTTGCATTATAGCCAAGCAATCCAACCTCGGAGGGTGCAATTATAAGCACAAATTTGGGGTAGCGAAACAAATTAAAACATGTGAAACAAATAATGGGACCAGAGAGGCCAACCTTTCCGTCAGGGGGTAAAGCAAGGGCTGTGCAGAGTAGAGAATATCCTGTGAACACGCCAATCTCTATAGTCTTCTTGGCATTTATTAGTTTCAACAGAAGCATAAAAAATTGACCCTCATGAGATGGAATTGCTATAAGGGCACTGATAAAAACCACCAGTAACTTTGTAATTAACTAAACCCTAACATTTCCAATCAATCTATAAGGACGTTCTATACATTCAAATCCTCCAATTTCAATCGATTTAATGGTAAAGGTGTATATTAACAGAGGAATCAAGGTTGTATTCCTCAAAAGTTATAGGTTAACACAGAGATCTTACCGTGGATGCTTTGCAGTGAGTTCCCTGATTTCCTTCAAACATTCTGGTTCACGGGGATAAACGCTTGTGTGAAGAATATACTGCAAAAGGATTGGATATAGAGGAATAAATATTGGATAATTCATATGACGAAATGACTAATTTTGCAGAGCAATATGAGATCAAACCTGGTAAAGGGCATCACTTTGCAGAAGATGTTTTTGGGTCTCCACATTGGAATTTGGAGATGTTCCTTGATTACTCTCCGTCATTGATAACTGCTTGAGATATTTCGAAGCTCAGAGGAAAAATTAAGAAATTGCAGAGAGCTATGTAATCTGATCGGTTGGTTGAATTTAGTATTTAGATTAGCCTAGATTGTGCCTCCAAAAGTCGGTAAAGTGACGAAATAGGAACTCCACATAGGTGGCACTCTGTAAATATTATTTGGTTTAATTATTGTGGTAATAATTTGTTAAACTATTTATTGGATTTTTAAGCTGTACTCCATTTTCTCGAGCCACTTTATTGAATCAATTTGTCATATATATAAGTGGAATGATGTCTTACAAAAGATATTTTTTTAAATATATTTTACATAGGTTTTTTAAAAGATTTACCTATATGCTAGTAACATGGAGAGAGTTAATTTACTCCCTAACATAACTATAAAATAAGTAATACTTATATATTTAAACAAGTAAATTTGTATTATTTTAAGATAATTAAATGTTACGTATGCCCTTCAAATACAAATATACATCTTCAATATATATGAAAGTAATATAATATTATATATTATATGTATGTATATGTAAGTCATAATAATATTATTATCCTAATTTTAATTCTAACCTTGATTCTAACTTCAATTCTAACCATAATTATATTCTATCACTAATTCTAAATTTAATTGTAAACCTAATTTTAATTATGATTGTAATTGTAATTGTAGAAACTTAAAAATGATTAACTTGTTTCTTCCAAAACATCATCAATCTGAATCATCTTTCCTCATTAATTTGTCTTCTGGACTTAATTAAATATTTTTATTATTTAATTAAATTAACATTTTTTTCCCATTCATTCTTATAATTAAATAATTTTAATTATTTAAAATTTAAAATTTCTCTCATCATTTTCCTCTTTACTAATTAAACAAGTGGACGTGGCTAGTACTTGCCTTTATAGTATTGTAATTTTAGTTTTGTAGGTTTTGAAAAAACTAAATGTAAGTTTTATTTTTGATTAAGTAGGGATTTTGAAAGGGCCTTGATCCCTTTTACATCAAGAAAGATTCAACAATAAGAACAAGGAAAGGAACAATAACAAGATGAGACAACAACAAGAAACATATCTCATTGCCAACATATCTAAACCAAACAGAGTAGCAAAAGTAGAACATGCAACAACACCAGCAGAAGAGGCCAATAGGCCGCACACAAAGCTGCAAAACAACAACCAACAACAATAACCACCCCAAGGGTGGAAAAGCTAAACGAACACCAAACCATTAGAAGCAAGTTTTAATGGGTCCTGAAACCAAAACAACCTTCAAAACAGGCCTCACAACCAATATAATTATAGGCCAACATGCCACCCATCGAGTTGTAAAAATAACAACCTTTAACAACCACCCCAAGGGTGGACAAGATAGCTCGTACAACAATAACCACCCCAAGGGTGGGCAAGACAACCCAAATTTTAGACCAATTCATACATAATTTAATGGGATCTGGAACCCAAAGAACTTTAGAGCATCGAGGAGCATCAGTCTTCATACAACACCATCCAGCTTGAGTCACCAACTCATACTCCACCTCTATAGGAGAGGAAGAAGTAAGAACCATTACTACCACATACACCACTCTCTTTCACACACAAGCTCCACCTTAATAGGAACTAGTAAAAGAGAAGAGTACTTCCCACCACAACTACAGTAATGAACTCCACCTCAATAGGAGATAACTCCACCTCAATAAGAGAAATCTTCACCTCAATAGGAAACGATGACTATAGAACCCAATAGAAAGAAACCACACAAGTAGACAAGGAAATCACCTCTTCCTTAGGAATCAAGAGGGGCATGTACTAGAGGAAATATTTTGACAACACCCCAACCAAAATCAAAACAAACCCATACTATTTCTTACAAGATAGGGTTGCCTCTAAAACACCATTCCAAGGTAAGAAAAACACCCAAGGGCCATAAAAAAACCACCTCTACATCCTTTTGGACACTAGGAACACTAAGAGGGGGTGTGAATCAGTGTTCAATAATTTTGATTTGAAAACAGATCTAAAACCATCAACAACAATAATTGAACTTTATATAACATTAGCAACACATAACAAATGAAAACATGTAGTCACATTAATGAAAACACCAGATATTTTTACGTGGAAACCCTGTTAGGGGAAAACCACGGTGGAGATTAATCCACACAATTTACTTTGTTAAAATTAAAATAGAAGAGGGGAATGCACTTGCATTTAGGTGTAGTACCTAGAGCTCACTACTCAAGAAAGAGGCTCACTGCCTTACAATTACAATATAGATTACAACAAAATTTTAATTGAGAGTATAGAATCTACAAATGCTAAAATTCAGTTCCAATGAAGCTCAAGATCATATTCTAGATCTCTCAACTAGTTCGCTCTTATGCTTTGCTCTGCTCTGCACACAAACACTTTTTTGCCCTTAAAATAATTAATCTATCCTTTTTCGCTTCTTGATGATATACAAGTACTTCACCACCCACATACTCCTATCAGATATCATGCATACACACATTCTCTATAAAATGACTTCCTGATCTTCTTTATATATCCGCTAACCCAAAAATTCAATATCTGTCAACTTCATAACAAAATACAATATTCTTGCTTATGTCGGCCCAAATCATAAGTTATCATTTATGCGTACCTACACAAGTGGGCTAGACTTATAGTAGGGACCCACACAAAGGTTCAAAACATAAGATATATCAAAACAATTACTCCACATACATCCATGATACACAATGTCAAGCATGTCAGCCATAATAGAAAATAAACCATGAATCATGCTACTGAACCTCTTCAGTTGAACTATGATTAATACAACACCACAAAACTCTTTAGTAAGATAGTGTACATGCTAGGAAAGATTTCCTGGAGATCCACACAATGAAATAGTGATCCAGTGAAGTGATTGGATCAATTTACCAACCAAATGTCATGTTCTTCACTCTCTCTACTGGTATGAACACTACTAATACTACGAACCAAGCTGTTGACTCTAGTTGCCATCAATGACAACATAAGTAGCCAAAAATGATCTCTCAAGGCCATATGCCAACAATCTCCCCCTTTGGCATTGATGGTAACACTTAGTGAAAAATTGACTAAGTGTCAAAACCAAAAAGTGATCAAGGCAAAAATTTCTACCCCCCCTATGGATGTCAGGAAATTTTTCACTCCATTCTCTCCCCCTTTGACATCAATGAAAAAGCTCTACAACATCCACTTACACTCCCTTTCTTATTATTTTACCGTACTTTTTCTTACTTCATTCTTTCCCCCAATGCAAAAATTGATCAAAATTTGACAACTGCTACAAAAATTCAGAAAATTATTTTATACTTAGCTTTCATTTTCGGAAGGAATTTCTTCTAGGAATCCACTGCAATCCCAATGGCTATGATTAGGCTATTGTTCTCTAATGTTCTATTGATTATTTGAACAAGAGATTGAGGAATAGTTATTGCTTCTTCCAGCTTTTCTCCAGACTTAAGAATCTCAATCATTTGTTCTAATTTCCTTTTAGTTATATCTTTAACTTTCCAAAAAGCATCAATGAGAGTATTCTTAGTAGTATGAACTTTTTCATCCTCAATCTATAAATTATGAACCTTCTTCTTAACATCTCCATTCTTATCCAAAAGCATACTATAATTTTTTCCAGTCTTAACAAGCTCACTTTCAATTTCTTCAAGCTTATCCTTGTACTTCCCTACCACATGAGGCCATCTAAGACAATAGTTAAAGACTTTATTTGCTGAATCAATGCACTCTCTCAGCTCATTCATTTTCTTCTTTAGTCTGGTAAGAGATAATCTAAACTACATTTTTAAATGAGAAATTATTTCTTCTTCCTTCCTTTCCAGGGGCACAGACTCCATAGATATCTTGACACATTCAATTAGTTCTTCTGGGAGAACATCCTGCAGACTCTCCAACTCAATATTGTTATCAATAAAGTGCCTTTCCAGAGTTTTTTCAATAAAATTCTGCTCATAGGATGGTCCATTCAACCATATACCAGTTATCTTTTGCATACCATCCTTATCCTGAATGATTTGCATTATCTTTGTCTTAAATAGGGCACCTTCTTCATCACTGTCTTCAACTATTATTATTTATGGTTCATCTAGTTTTGGTTGATCTTTGGGAATATATTCTTCTTCATCCACAACCACTTGAATTTTCCCTTTTTCTTCAATCTTTGCAAACTTAGGTGTTGGAGCAATGACACTAGCCGTATCTCTTCTTCTCTTATGCTTCTTCTCTCCTTTTCCGAAGGATGATCCAACCTCAGTTATTTTTTATCGGAAGGGGGACAACAGTTTCCCCAAACCTCTCTAATACCTTTCTAAAGAAACTTTCATACACTTGTTCACAATCTTTAAATGAATTTTAATGATTTAAGATTTACTTACAAACTGGCATATTCTCTCTCCACACCACATTGTCCTTCATCAAAAAATAGTTTAGAAAGTACATCATAATAGATATTGCCAGAGTAACAAACCTAAATGGGTAGTCAATATCCTTCATTAATTGAGCATTCTCCATCAGTTGATCCTTCATCAGACTACATAGATCAAAGTCTTTGTTTTCAATTATGATTTTATGGGCGATATATGTAGCACCTGTCGAGGTTGATCCTTTTCAGTTTTTGAAGTAAATCTTGTGTGAGACTCCATAAGCCACATACCTTGTCAAAGGATCTTTAATCGATTAAATTATTAGAGCCCTCTGGTCACCCTTTATTTTGGTTAGGGCTTTAACTGCAACATTATGAATCGACTTCTTCTTCGGTACATCACCAATATTGCATAGTCTCATTAAGTTTCTGATCACATCGTTGGAAATTTGATAAGGTTTTTCCAAAGTGAGGATGTCACCATCCAGTTTGTTCAAGAAAAAGTGAATCACTTCTGCATTGACGAAATGAGGATAATCGTTCCATATATCTGAATTCTTGTGTTTTAATCCTTCAAGCCTTCTAAAATCGGTGAGCGACAACAAATTTCTTTCGTCCCTAATCTTTTGGATTCTATACTCATCTAGGGTTATGGTACCTTTGATTTTATTCATGTTTTGTTCTAAATAGAGGTCTACCGATCACCTTGAATAGAGGTGTAATCAATGAGCAATAGAAGTACCTGACAATTCGCCGCTAGGATGACTTTTCGTACTTTTGAAATTTTGCTAAAAAATGCTCTCAAACTGTTCTCCTTCAATGCTTGGTGCAGAAATAGGGTTCAAAATTCCCTTTTATAAATTTTTCCAACTTTACTTTTTGCCTCATTAAATGCATTTCCCTAGAAGTTTTGGTTACACTACAAACTCAGACAACAAACAAAGAATTTAACTGTAGACCTATATCGTTTCGTCTAGTTTAGCATATGATTGCAAATACTTCCATCAAGGAAAAAAACAATGACTGACGAAATCCAACGATTTGGTGCCAACTATACAAGGGGGGCAAGATACTTTCATGAAAAACTCCCCCTAGGCCACTGGCTTGAAATCAATTACCAGAGGAGCTACCGAAGGGGGCTTCCGGTACAACTTTATTTCCTTCATCCATTTCACTTTTCTTCACCCATGTTTTTATGTGAATTTCTTCCTTAATAGACCGGACCTCTTTTATTCATGTTTTTTGTTCCGGTAGAACTTTGCAATGTGACCAAGATTGTTACAATTGAAACATACTGAACCTTTGTTTCTATATCAGCCATTCCACTAATTTCCACTTGACCTGCATTGATTAGCAACATGCCCAAATATTCCATAGGTATAACATTTAATGTAACTTGCACTGACAGTCATACTCTTGCATTCTAATACCTTATGACCAAACTTTTTGCATTTGAAACATTGACCAGAAAATGATAGAGTACTAGAGTTTATCTTTCTTCTATACTGAGAAGCCATATGTCCAAATTTATTACAAGAAAAGCAATATCCATTAAATCTTTGAGCATTAGGTTGCCTTACCAGATGTCTTCTTCCTTTGTTCTTCTTTTCAAGATTTTTCTATTCAAATTTGGAGCATTCTCCCTTCTCATATCCAAGATCTCGCTTATCATTTATATCCTTTTGACCTTTGGCTATCTCTTCAAGCTTGGTAGAACTTATCCTTAACTTTTCCTTGAATTCATTTGCAGTAGCAAGCTCATTCCCAAGAATGACTATCTATCTCTCAATCTCATGTTCATAGTTCTTGGCTTGTTGCAGTTGAATCTCCAATTTAATGGATCTATTGTTAATTTTGCTGCATTCTTTAGATTTTTCTCTCAGGGACTATGCTATATTCTCCTCATTCTTCTTTCTTTGCTCAATCTCTTTGGTAAACTTCATTGCCACATATTCCATCTCAAGGCTTAGAGTTGCATTATCCTTGGATAGCTTTTCACATTCTTGTGTTATCTCTTTTAGGGTTTGATTCAGATGGATATCATATGAACCTTTGTTTTCCTTTTGCTTCAACTGATCACATAGTTCCTTCCTCTTTTCCCTTGAGTCATTTATCTTGTCCTTCAGTGATTGAATGAATTTTTCGATGTCTACAAGATTTTCCTTAAGTTCCATGACCTCTGCCTTAGATTGATCAAGATCATCAAGTGCCACCAATAGCTATTGTTGAAGACCACCAACATCCATTGTACTTCAAGATTCAACTCAAGTTGCTAAGCTTTAGAAGAGGAACTTTCTCTTATACCAATTGTTGGACACTAGGAACACTGAGAGGGGGAGGTGAATCAGTGTTCAATAACTTTGATTTGAAAACATATCTAAAACCATCAACAACAATAATTGAACTTTATATAACATTAGCAACACATAACAAATGAAAACATGCAGTCACATTAATGAACACCATAACACTAGGTATTTTTACGTGGAAACCCTATTAGGGGAAAAACCATGGCGGAGATTAATCCACAAAAATTACTTTTTTAAAAGTAAAATAAAAGAGGGGAATGCACTTGCATTCAGGCGCACTACCTAGAGCTCACTGCTCAAGAAAGAGGCTCACTTCCTTACAATTATAATATAGATTACAAAAAAAATTGAACTGAGAGTATAGCATCTAGAAATGCCAGAATTCAATTCCAATGAAACTCAAGATCATATTCTGGATCTCTCAACCAGTTCGCTCTTTTGCTCTGCTTTGCACACAAACACTTTTCTGCCCTCAAAATAACTGATCTATTCTTTTTCACTTCTTGATGATATACAAGTACTTCACCACCCACATACTCCTATCTGATATCATGCATACACAAATTCTCTATAAAATTATTTCCTGATCTTATTTATATATCTGCTAACCCAAAAATTCAATATATGTCAGCTTCACAACAAAATACAATATTCTTGCTTATGTCAGCCAAAATCACAAGTTATAATTTATGCATACCTACACAAGTCAGCTAGAATTATACTAGGGACCCACACCAAGGTTCAAAACATAAGACATAGCAAAACACTTACTCCACATACATCCACGATACACAATGTCAAGCATGTCAGTCATAATAGAAAATAAACCATGAATCATGCTACCGAACCTCTTCAGTCGAACTATGATTAATAAAACACCACAAAACTCTTTAGTAAGATAGTGTACATTCTAGGAAAGATTTCCTGGAGATCCACACAATGAAATAGTGATCCGGTGACGTGATCGGATCAATTTACCAACCGAAGTCTTGTTCTTCACTCTCTCTGTCGGTATGAACACTACTGATACTGCAGACCGAATTTATGACTCTAGTTGCCATCAATGACAACACAAGCAGCAAAAAATGATCTCTCAAGGCCATATGCCAACACATCCTTCATCACCAAAGCTACCCTCAAGTAGAAACCCAAACCACCAAAACATCAAGGATCCAAAGAAAGCTTCTTGCAACCATGAGCTAGAAAGTGCTAAGCACAAGAAAATTAGAGCTACCTATGAAGCACTTCCGACATCAGAAGATAGTCCCTCCAATAGAAAAAAACAAACTTGTCTTAGAAACACCAAACCAAGGGAAGAAAACCACCCAAGGTCCATACAAAAGCACCACCTTGACAACCACCAACATGGAAGCAACCCACAAGTAGAGGCCCAAACCATGAAAACAACAAGGAACTAGGGAAAGCACCAGTCTACCACAAGCTAGAAAGATCCAAGCTCAAGAAAATAACTTTCCCCACTAGAAAAAAAACAACAATAGAAAGACATGAAAGGCCCAAAACCAAACCACTCCCTGACTTGAATAACTCAGAGCAGTAGGCAAAGCACATAAAGTGAAACCATACCAAAATGTAGGGGCTAACAACAAGGAGTAGGAAAACCAAACAACCACCCCAAATCAAAATAAAACAATAGGTAGCTCCAAAAGGATTAAAATAAAATAGAGCCAACAAACCCAAACGCCATGAGCAAAAAAAAGGGGAAGAGCATGCCTTGACCACGCACATAGAAGAAACCAGAAAAGCCTCCCTCCAGTGGGAAAGATAAGAACTGTCAAAACCAAGAAACAAAGGGGGAGAACATGGAAGAAAAAGGAAGGAGCAAAGCCCTATTAATGCCAATGCAAACCTAGTCACACCCCACACCAAACCACCCAACACCTAGAACTATCGCTTCACTAGACATTAGGGCAATATGTGAGAAAACACAAAGGACTAGAAACAAATGAGTAGGCCCATGCACACCAAAATGACCTCACACAACAACCAAATCAGAGGAAAAAATACACCATCCACAAGCTCATAGCCACCATTGTCATCTTCAGAATCCGCTTCATCATCTATTATAGTAGAAGTATTCAAATTTCCACTTTCGTGCCTATTCCCACACTTCGCCATCCTTAATTACACTCTTGTTACCATGAGTTTCTATCTTGGTTTTTAAATGTACGTTTTTCTAATATGAATAAAAATAAATATAAGTTTTGTTCATTATAGTATTTTAGTTGGGTAAGTGCAAAAAGATGGGAGGCCAAAAAGGGGGCTTAAGTGGCCAATTTTTTTTTGAAATCGGGAAATACTGACCTTGGACGTGAAATTGAGGATAGTTACACTCAAAATTTTGAGATGCAACAAAAACAAGGATCATAGTGCTCTGAGTCTACTTTCTAAACTACTAATTCATTTTGAAAATGGTTGATATTAAGGTGTTCAAAAGAGGGACCCACATAAATTTGTGTTGTTTTTGTCAAAAAAACATAACATAGCAACTTTTGTGGGAACGTAGCATAGTGAACTTTTCTTTTGTATTTTTAAAATTGCTTCATGAGAAATTAGCTAATAGTATGTAGTTGATACATTATTTTTCTGATAATTTTTTAATGAATATTTAATTTTTTACTAATTTTCAAAGTGGACACTTCTTGAAAAACATAATTTTTATTATCCTGATAGCTCACCTACTTGTGAAGAAGGTATCTTGGTGTTAGATGATCCAATTTTTGAGCATCATGAGAATATTCTTTGTTTCTCTCCAAAAACTTCTCCTATTTGGGAAGATACTATGGCACAAGAGGATGGAACCATTGATACATTTCTTTCAAATTATAGTAAGATAGATTACATAGATATCCTCTAATTATTGGACCTCCTAAGTCACCTCTCATTATAGGACTTCATAAACCTCATTATTAATCATGTGTTGCAATGAAAAATTTATCGTGCACATTTTCTCACACTTATAACACTAGAAATAATAAGTAAAAAAAAAATATAATCTATTCTCTCATCGACATTTCTCCCACAACCTGATTTACCCAGTGCCCCTCATTTACCTCAATATAATGGAAATGGTTATGATCTTGTGGAAAAAATTCATAATACCCCAACCAATATTTATTTATGGGATTTGATTCAAAAATAACCTATTTATCATGGCATGATTCAAAATGCTTCCTTGATGTTCATAATTATTATTAACAAGGTTGGAAATTTAGGCCTACCCTTACTGACAATGGTTTGGGGCTTAATGTTTGTAGTGTGAAACTTTTGGATAGAATTGGAGAAAATAAGACCAAAATTCAACTATATGCTTTATCTATCCATGGTTTTTATAATGTCAAAAGAGAATCATTTGGTGTAATAACACTACCTATCAAGGTTGGTGAGGTTATTTTTCAAACTCCCATCTATTTCATGCCTCATGACCCATTATATAATATTTTCTTTGTTGTACCATGGATTCATGAAAGGAGACAAGTTCCTTAAATTCGTAATCTAATTAATTACACATACAACAATATGGTTTACACAATGAAAGTTGCTCCAAAATATGAAAATTATTTACAAATTGAAACAGAAATGAAGAAAACTCTTATAACATTGACATGAAATACAAAAGTGGAACCTTTACAAATTGAAGAAAAAGATGAGTGACTTTCATCTATGACAAAGTTGTTGGATGATGAATGGGTATCATTTGATTTCAAACCTACATTCATGTGGGAATACAAGATTATGCAATAAAAATCTAGAAAAGAGAAAGAAGTGGCAATGGTATCAACATAATCTATCATTGGATCATCAAAAACATCCACAACTCCTAGAAAAGAGAAACACAAAAATTACATATCCACTTATAATGCATATGATTATGAAAAACCACCTTCTTCTAAATAAATGGAAGCCATTTATGGAAGATGTTATAAAGTTTTGAAAGAATTCAGCTATAATGGAAAAGGATCTAGTGTAAAAGAACAAAGTATTCATGTCCCCATAAAGCCCAACATGTAAGAAAAAACTAGAGGTCTTGGTTATTATCCTTCAAAAATAATAAACACATCAAAAATACCTTCACTTAATCATACAAGAGACAAATATCATTGCTTGCTATTCCTTGCTATGTGGTAGTTGTAGTAGCATAACATACTCACTACCATGCATGGGGATATAAACTAGGATTTATATAATCATATTTCATCTAGAAAGGAGTAGCATATCATAATCCATCTTGGTTCATTTGTTTCTCTACACCTGGGAGCTCAAGTGGTTAGGTATCCTTATGTTAGGTGCATTCCTTCTAGAAATGGATCCCTTTGTATCTCCTTAAAACATTGGTGTGGAAAGTACACTCACATTTTAAGGGGGGTACATAGCCCCCTGCTCATTGTTTGCAGAAAAAAATGATCCCTTTTTAGTAATGATCTAGTATTAATCTCCTAGGAAGTGTGACCTTCTCAATCAAAGTGTGGCCTTCTTGATCTATGTTAGTATCTCATTTATGGTGATATTGGGATTGATGTCCTCTAAGTGTGTGACATTTATTAGCATATGGTGTTCCCCTTGGTGGTAATGCTATGGTTACCCTAAGGTGTGATTCTTCTATTTGATGTCTAGTCCTCTCTTGGTGGTGATTTCATCTGTGATATTCCCTAAGGTGTGACCTTTCATATATTGAGCATAACCCCTTTGTTTCTTTTGTAAATCACCTTTTCTTGTGGTGTTGTTACAACACCCCTTGAGGTTTTCAGCCTTATTCTGCCATTTTTTATACACTTCCTTAGGAGAGTTTGTATACCTCCTTAGGTGAGTTTGGAATTTTTTCTTCGCTTTTTTTACACATGTTGGACTTAGTGATATGTTGACATCATAAAATTTTCCTCACCTTGTTCACACTCGCTAAACTTAGTGTCACATAACATCTTGATCATTTTAGCACCTTATTGAGGTCATCAATGATTATAACTCTTTGTATGGTTGTTAGTGGGTACACACCTAATGAATACTAGTCTTCACTAAACCTATTGTGTTTCTCACTTTAACTACTCTTGAAGGCTCATCTAGTGAATTTCAGACTTCACTAGCCCATGTTCCTTCCATTTTGTGATTCATCTAGCAAAAGTCAGACTTTACTATGATGTGAGTCATGAATTCAGGTATGTGTAGGATCATCATGGAAAAAATAGGCCCTTAAGTGGCAAAAAATTAGAAAAATCAAAGTCAGACAACTTGACGTAAAAATTTGAATAAGTTATCTATATTATTTAGAAAATATGTAACAATAGAATCTATAGAAAATTGAATCTAGTTTCTAAACTACTAAGTTTGTTTAAAAAAAAAAATCGTATTTGGTGAAAATTTGAAATTTCAATGTAGTAGTACTTAAATTTTAGGGAAAAAATAAGAAGTAGGTGTCTATCTGACCACCCTAACCACAATAAAATGATAATATTTTAGATATAAGTAGAGGACTCATGTCCTAATGTGATGCATATTTTTGTAATTTTTTTCCAAGTAAAGAATTAATTATGAATTTTTTATTACAACTTTTAAAAAATATTAAATACTCATATGTCTGACCACCTTGGTAAAAAATTCATGAAATTCATTTTTTTTTTAATCCTATAGTATGTGAAGCATAGAATGTGACACATGTTTTGGATTCAAAAATGTGATACCGTTTGAAAGCTATAGATGTTTTTCAATCAGCCTATCAATTAGGACTTTAGTCATAATTTGAATAGAAAATGAATAATAATTACTTATTAAATTCAAAGTAAAGCATAATTTATATTGGTGGAAATATGAGAATCTCCTCTAAAAACCCTTTTCATTTCATTAATTTTGGGTAAAAAAAAGTCGTCTAACACATACCCATCATATTGCCACTTTTTGGCTCGTCATGATCCTACACATACCTATTCCTTTCAACTTGGCAACCTAGCATAACATAACTTGCTATTTAATTTTAAGTTTTCTCATCCTTAGAGTCCTAACATGATCAATTTTAATGTATTATTATATTTATTTGAATTATTTAATTACTTATAATGTCATGTCATCAATTGGGACCTATCAGATTAGTGGTATACCCATTGGAAGTGATTGGATGACACATCATCATCCCAAGTGGTGGTAGGCATCCCACTTTAGAATCTTGGACTTATGACAGATTATATGATGTATCATAAGGCATCTTTGTACATGGATAAACTTGGCACCCAAGTTGGGTTATGGTTGGCTTTAAGAGAATCAAATATTCTTGGTCAGTTATGATGAATTATCTTATAGTTGTAAGTGTTGTACCTATGGAATATTTTATGATATATTCTATCACAGTTGTATATTTTATGATATATTCTATCATAGTTGTAAGGAATCTATCATAACCTATTATTAGCATATTTTGGGTGCCCAAGCTTGAGGAGGAAGAATCAAATCTTGTGACAGTTGTAAAAGGTGTAAGGAAATATTGTACATGTGTCTAGATCCTATGTATGGCATGGGAGATTGTTCCATGTGGATTTTGATTCCCATCCACTTCTATATTCTTCTCTTATCTTGTATCTCCCTATATATTGTATTCCTTGCATTGTAGAATATATTGTTTGTTTGCAAGTAATGAAGTGCTACTAGATTGACTCTAGAATATGTGTTTTTTCAAAATTCATATTGAAGGAGATTTGTACTTGGAGCTACATTATAATCTCTATTTGACATAATAAAGAAGTACTATGATCTTGGAGGATGGGTTTTTTACCAAAAAGGGTTTTACCATGTATATTTGGTGTTGTTTGCTTGTGTACTTGCTGTCCTATTTCTTTCTTTCTATGTGATTCTCTTTCTATAACTGTTTAAGGTGTTAGTAGAAATATTTTGTTACTATTTATGTATAGTAGGAATTTTTTTCCGTTCACTTGGCTTCCTTTTAGTTGGTATCCATACCTAGCCATCATTTATTTCTTTGTTGGGTTAGAAGAGTTTCTTGACATGATCTTTTTTTGAGTGGGAGTTTTGTAGAAGTGAATTTTGTGACCTTATTATAGGCAAGAGATGGTAGGAACATCTGGAAGGATTGAGATGGAGAATTTTAATAGTGGTAATTTTGAGTTTCCGAAGCTCAAGATAAAAGATATGCTTGTAGATCATCATTTATGGATAGTTGTTTCTAGAACCAGACGAATGGGCATGAAGCAAGAAGACTAGGATCTCATGGGTAGGAAATCCAAGGGTCTTATTAGTCTCTATTTGGCTAATTTTCTTCTCCTGAATGTTCATAAAGAGAATAGCTCTAATTCTTTATGGGAGAAACTGGAGACATTTATCAAGCTAAATCCCTAGTAAAAAAGTATTTCTTGAGAAAGAAAATGTATTCTCTGAATATGGAAGATGGGAGATCCATGGTAGATCATTTAAATGCATTTAACATGTTGATTGCTCAACTGGGTTTCATTGGAGACAAGATTGATGGACAAGAACGTTCCATGCTAATATTGTGTTCTTTTATCTAGACTCATGGGAAAACTTAGTGATGGCTATTGGAAGCACAATAACCACTTTCAAGATGCATGAGGTAGTTTCTTCATTGCTATATGAAGAAATATGGAGGAATTCTTTCAAGATGGCCAAGGATGCCCTTATTATTCTTGGAAAATCAAAGGAGAAAGGAAAGAAGAAAGAAAAGAATTCTAAGTCCAAGTCTCTGGGGAGATCTATGTCTCTTAGTAAGAATTCCAAGGCAAAATGTTGTAATTGTGACAAAATTGATCATTTTTGGAAAGACTATAAAGAGGATGAGAATAAGAAAAAAAAGTCATTCTTTGATTTTGAATATGATAAGTCTTCTCCTTGAGATGAGGAAAAATAATTTATTGTAGCCATGGAAACCCATGTAATAAAAGATGTGTGTTTGATAGACTTGGATGCTTCTTTCCACACAACTTCTCACAAAGGATGGTTCTCAAAATATGAAGAGTATGATGGTGGTAAGGTGTATTTGGGTGATGACTCTGACCTAAAGATTTTTGGCCATGGAATAGTCAAAATAAGATTCCCTAATGAAAGAGTGAAGGGGATTGATGATGCCCTAAACATCCTAGGTTTGGTATGAAACCTCCTTTCTATGAGTAGATTGAATGATTCAAGAGTGAAATTATTTTATCTAATGGATGATGCAAGATGACAAGAGGAACTATGGTGTTGGTTGTAGTGTAGGAAATTGTATACCTCTATATTTTCACACTTTGTTTATGTCCATTAATTTATTAGACTTAATTAGGGTTCTAATTTACTAAATTATGCATTCAAAATCATTTTTCTTACCATTTTCTTAAAAAGTGAACCAACATTAAATAAATGCATTTAATTATTGAATTTCCTTGGATCATGTGTGTCCTAGATATATAGGCCATGACCCATTTGTCCATGATAAAATGGGTCCCCTTTATGAGTAAGAACCCAAATTAAAATATGTTTTTGGTGGCATTTTAATTATCAAAATTCAAATTGTAAGTGTTGGCTTTTGGAAACTATTTTTTAAGAAATTAGATAAACACCTATAAGTACATATTCATTTTATCATTTGAAAGAAAACACACTTTATGAAGCAATCCTATTGAGAAAATATTATTGTCTAGAGCATTCGAGAGCAACATTATCAATCATTTGTAACAATCTCCTTTTATTTTTTCCACCTAGACATTAAGCTTTTTACTTTTATTCCATCTGTTGAGACATTAAGATTTTTACTTTCATTCCATCCATTGAGATACTAAGCCTTTTTATTTTCTTGGCTTCACATTGCTTGCAACCTGAAACTAGTGTAATCATTGGCATAACACATTGTGCATTTTGTGGCACCTTATCAAAGTTATTAGGGAGTATAAATTTTGGTATGGTTTGATAAATGGGTACACAACTATATACCTAGTGTATCCCTCCCATTTATGACACCTTTTTGTGGTACGCATCTATAGACCTAGTGCATCCTTCTTATCTCTTTTAATGAGTGTACACCTTATAGACGTAGTGTGTGTTTCTCATTTTTTCCTTGGGGACTAACCTAGTGAATATCAGACTTCACTAGCCCTTGTGAGTATTTTATGGACATAGTATAACACAACTTGCTAGTCCATCTTTTTCCTTTTTTGCATTATCTTTAAAATTGAAAGTTTGGGTACCTTATATCACAGCTACACATGTGTGTGTTGTTTATTGCCTATGTTGGTTTTCCATGAGATCATAGATCTTGTGGCTTGATCACTCTCCTTGATCCTTAGTCATCTTATCTTTCCAATAGTTGTACACTTTTACCTCCCTTGACATTGGCTAAGGGTGTTTGATGTTGGCACCTTGTACAAGCTAGATGCATGCATAGTATATTGAAATATTTATTATGACATACCAAAGAAGAGACCTTTAGATTCCTCATCCTCACCATTAGACCATATAGAGAAGAAGTTTGTTGCAACTATGTTTGATGCTCATGCATTTTAGTTACCTAAAGATGCTAATTCCATGGAAATGAAGCTTCTTGTAGAGAATACAATGCTATGACACTACCAACTTCATCACATCAGTGTGAACGGTCTTAGAAACCTAAAAAATAAGAGCCTTGTTGAAGGCCTTGATGATTTTAATCTCGAGTTTGACTTTTGTGAACATTGTGTTTATGGAAACCAACACTGTGTTTCTTTTTACTCTAGTTCTCACAAGTCTTGTAAGGTTTTGGAATATGTTCATGCAGATGTGTTTGGTCATGTGAATGTTCCTTCATTATCAAAATCTATATATTTAGTTTATTTCATAGATTATTATAGTAGAAATACATTTATTTATTTTCTTAGAAGTAAAGCTGAATTCTTTAGTCATTTTAATGAGTTTAAGGCCTTTGGTAGAAAATTAGACTAGTAGAAAGATTAAGTGCTTGAGTACTAAAAATGGTGGTGAATTTTGTTTAGTAGAACTCAACAAGTTTTGTAAAGAGCATGAGATTGAGAGATATAAGAAAACTCCATACACCTCATAACAAAATGGAGTTGCAAAGAGGATGACCAAGATGTTGATGGAGAGGGCTAGGAGTATGTTGAGTGGTGTTGGCCTTCAACATAAGTTTTTGGCTAAAGTGGTAGCCACTACATGTTATCTAATCAATAGATCTCCTACATCGATGCTTATTGGAAAGACATCCATGGTGGCATGGTCTTGTAAAAATCCTTCAATGAGACATCTCATATTATTTGGCTTTAAAGATTATCCTCATGTTTCGATTGAGAAGAGGTTTAAGTTGGAGAAATAGGTAGTTAAGTAGATATTTATTAGCTATTCTATCAGCATGAAGGGGTACACGCTTTGGGATCCAAAGGATCATAAGGTTCTCTACAATAGAAGTGTAATTTTTAAAGAGATAAAGCCTTCCATTGTTGAGTTCTCACCAAAGCAAGAGGAGAAATAAAATAAGGAGGTAGTTTAGATTCTTCCCACTTTGATAAAAGATGAATTATGCACTCTTGTTGGACATGATAATGGGCAGAGCTTGAGAATCCCTAAAAGTTCTAAAGAAGAAGAACCTCAACCTCAAAAATTAAGGAGGTTTACATGAGTTAGGTGACAACATGAAAGGTTTGGTTATTCATTATTGGATTCTAATTACATTTTTTCTTTTTTTTTCTAACATTGATGAGCCTAGGACTATTAGAGAGGCTATGGGTATGAGTGATGAAGATTTTGGAATGAAAGCCATGGATGAGGAGATGCTTGCATTGAAGAAAAATAAGACTTGGGATTTGATACCTTTTCCTATTGGACATAAAACCTATTGGTTGTAAATGGTTTTTCAAGAAGTGTGGCCTTGATGGCAGTATTGAGAAGCATAAGGGAGAGTTGGTTTCTAAGCATTTTTCTCAGGTTGAGGGAATTGACTATGGTGATATATTATCTCTTGTTGCAAAGCTAACATCTATCCAATTCTTGATCTCACTTGTAACAATGTATGATTTAGAAGTGGAATAAATGGATGTGAAGACAACATTCCTTCATGGTGACTTGGACAAATATATTTACATGTCATAGTCAAAGCACTTTGTTGAAAAAGGTAAAGAAAATCTAGATTGAAAATTGAAGAAGTCTTTCTATGGTTTGAAATAGTCTCCTAAAATGTTGTACTATAAGTTTGGTACCCATGTTTTTTCATTGGGATTTCTAAGATCTAAATTTGATTATTATGTGTATTATAAATATGATAATGGTCACATTAAAATTATTGATTTATACGTAGATGATAAGTTGTTCATTGGAAATGGTAAAAGTATGATTTCAGATTTGAAGATTTAGTTGTCAGCACATTTTGACATGAAAGACCTAGGTGCAACTAGGTATATTCTAGGGATGGAGATTAGGATAGATATAGCTAACATAAAGAATTGGCTAAGTTAAAGAAAGTATGAGAATCCAGTAGTGGAGAGATTCAACATGACATATCATAGATAGTTGGTTATTCTTGTGATGCAGGGGACAAAGATTTCTATCAATGATTGTCCAAAATATCCTACTAAGATGGAGGACATGACCAGAGTACCATATGCTAGTTCTTTTTGGAAATTTTTTGTATGCTATGGTGTGTACAAGACTAGACATTACCCAAGTAGTGGGAGTCCTTAGTCATTTTATGACTAATCCTAGTGTAGAGAAGGGTGATCTATGCCCCTTAGAATCTTAGGTTACAAAAGAGCCTAAGGGAATGAACTACCTTAAACGACCTCATACTACCTAATGAATTAAAAGGGAAAGGACAAGCTAAAAAGGAAGGTATAACAATACTCTATTTCCCTTATGTTCTATGACATGATTTTTTTGGAATTGGGTGAGAAAACTACATAGGTATTAGACTATAGACGAGATGACTATTTCCAGTGAAAAAAAAAATATATTCCTCCAAACCACCATATTAGTACTCCTTGAGAATATCATTTAATTTAATCTTCTCAAGTCTGATAAAATGTATTGATAAATAATTACTTTTAACATAATTCTAAAAAGCATCAATTTTTCATGTCAAAAGAAAAAGGGGATTAAAGTAAAACCATTCTAAAAATCTTAATAGCTCCCATCATTTTATTTAATATGGTACTTTTCTATGAAGTGGACAAATATTTCTTAGAAAACATTGTTTTTAATTAATTAATTAGGGCATTTTAAAGGGTCTCAACCCATTTACAAAGCTACCTATTGAACTTCCTCAACCTCCAAACATAGTTGCAACTAAGATGCACAAAAATAGCAATAAAGAGAGGAAAGAATAAGGTATTATGAAGGTTGAATCCATTTTATAATTATATTAGCAACCATCAACCAACAAATAACATAACTAAAAAAAAATACATAATTAGATCTAGATAAATTAATACTCTTAATCTTGGCATGAGAGTGTAATACATCTTTCAAAATATCTTTCTTCTTTCATTAAACAAAATTACAATAAAACTCATTATCATCACCACTAGTGAAAGGGGAGCGGGGAGAAGAACCCATCTCCTAGTCACTAAAAGGAGATGATTGACTAGAGAGGAGCTGAGTTGGAGATGAAAAATGCTAAAGAGGAATTGTGTGAGCCATAGGTGGCTCACCCACAAAATCCCCAAGAACCAATGGGGAATTAGTATCAATTGATGGTACAAGAGGATTAGGAACCAATTCCTCAACAACATTAGGAGGAACATAAGCATTTGAATTAGTATCAAGTTCATAACACTTCATTGTGAGGATTTCTTGATGAGAATTCTTTCACAAGTAGTTTTCTAAAATATTCATAAGTTCTTGATGCTCTAATTGGTTCATTGATATAACTAATATACAATTCCTTCAAAGAAAATAAACTATGTATTGATTTTTTTGAGAAACTATAAAATTTAAGATGAGCTTCAAATTCATTTTATTCTTATGATAGGTTCCACTACTCCTTAGAACAACTCTTTGAACTAGATTCAGCATAATAGTCTTTCTACTAAGTTTAACCAACTATAAACTCAACATCAAACTATTGAATTTAAATTCTCATTAATTATTAAATAAATAAATTATATTTCCTTATATTTTACTAGAATGGGTCAAAATTCCTTGATCTAATAAAATAATTTAAATTTCTAAAATCATGCCCTTCACTATAATTTCTAAAAACATATTTCTTTTGTTATAATCTAAAAAGAATATATGATATTAAAAAATATTACTTTCTAAATTTATCTTCTTAAAAAAATAAACATATTTTAATTTTAACATTCAAATTTAATTCATCAACAACAAAATGGACAACACATACAAATTATATATAATAATAATTTTATTATATAATAACATAGATAAGAAACTACATGAACAAAAGGGGAAAACATTGCATTTATCTGCTAAACAACAAACAAACACAATGAAAAAACCCCTTACACTTTATTTAGACTAAGTATAATAACTATATTCCTATGTCTATTAGATAGTACTTTAATAGCTATATTCCTATATCTATTAAAGAGTACTATTTTCTATAAAAGTGATGTCCCATTTAAACTCCGGCGGAACACCACCGCAAAAACCCGGTGGGAGCTGGGAAATATCGACAGGTAGATTACATCCTACCCCCTTTAGAAAAGTGTCTTCTAGGGGGCTGGTAACCTCATTCAAGGGTTCTTTAGGAGAGATGGTAAAGTGTTTTTCCTCATAAAGTGGATAAGTAAGAATCATTGACTTCTGCACCCTCCATTTAAACGGCTTTTCTCGACTTGTTCTCACCTGCAGTGGAAACATGAAAATGTCGTAAAATTCATATACATACAGATAGATATGCACATACCATAGAAATCTGTGGAGTAAAGTCTTAAACCTTTATAGTCTTAAGGTTATTGGGGTCCCAAGAGAGGTCCGGATACATGAAACCTCCATTCGCAACATTTTGAAAAGTCCAAAATTCTCCCTCCTTCTCGCAATGTTTTTGAACCCTCCACAATTGCTGTCAAGCAAGCGCAAAGGTCTAATCATTGCACACACTTTCTATTGAAATAGAAAGTAAGTGTTTCCATATATTGAAATTGATAGTATGTTTTGGTTTAATTAGTATTTTTTACAATAAAATCTATTCAAAATTTATATAGACGGAAACAAGCATTCACCTTCTTCACCTCAAACAGATCGCGGCTACCTTTTTGTTGCAAAACAACGATATCATCTTCCTTGGAGGGAAGGCCCGGGATGAGAGGAACACCTACATTCTGCTTAAACTTTACGCTTGTGATCATAACCGGTTGGTCAAAGCAACCATTCAGCCCAACAACTTCAGCCATTAGCGTTTTCGGAGTTCTGCATCACCATTACCAGGAAAAGACATTCAGAAGTTTCCCACTCACTCAATAATACAAATCAATTCAGAAAAGATTAAAGATGAAAATCTACTATTCTATTTTACTCGGTAATATTATAACGAGCTATCCTTCGACGCAAAGTGCAAATGTTGTGTGTAATGGGTGCCACATCTATGTATTTATAGAGAAAGAGGATAATGAAGAGGTCACTGTCCCTACGCTATCCCCGTCAATTGAATTAAACAAAATCGGTTCTAACATTTATTGACAGAAAACTTGAGTGCACTGCAGAATGAACTTCCACCTTAAACTTGAAAATCTGAGCCTTGACCTGTTGCGTTATCTTGAAAGGATCTCCTATTCCCATGTCTTATCCTCCATGAGAGGGGAGCCTTTAAAGCAGAATCAACCTTATAAAAGCGGTCCAGGGCAATTGACCTGTTATTCTTCCATGATATCAACTTCTTGTTCCTTTTTTCCATCTTTCTTTAAGGTTTCTAATCATTTTTAGATGGGGTTTTTATTTGGGTGGGGGGTGTTGTTGCATCCTTTAATATTGAGAGTATGAGTCAAATTGATAACCATTCTTCAATAATCGAAGATTTATATTTTTATTCTAATTTTGAGGAATTGTTTAAATGGAATATTTTTTTAAAAAGTAATGGAAGAGGATTTGTCTTATTCTTTGATGATATCAACTTATTATTCTTTCTTTTCATCTCAATATTGAGGACCATCAAAGAATAATAAAAGTAGTGGAGGACCATATTATTCCTTCTTTGCATCAACCTATTAACCTTTTTAAGGATGATAAGGAACCTTTTAATGAAACATCAATCTATGTATATTAAATTATTTTATTGCATTAAATTATTTATTTTAATGAAGTTTTTATTTGTTTGAAAAGGATATAAGCAAATAATTTTATTATATAATAATAAAAAAAAGACAATATAGATAAATTTATATTAGAAAACTACATGAACAAAAGGGAAAAAATGTATTTATCTACTAAACAACAAACACACACAATGAAAAAAAACTCTTACACTTTATTTAGACTAAGTATATTAAAGACTACTATAATTATAGTAGCTATATTCCTATATCTATTAAAGAGTACTATTTTGTATAAAAGTGATGTCCCATTTAAGCTCAGGTAGAACACCACTACAAAAATCAAGTGAAATTTGGGAAATATCAACAGGTAGATTCCATCCTACCCCCTTTAAATAAATGTCTTTTAGGGGGTTGATGACCTCATTCAAGGGTTCTTGAGGAGAGATAGTAAATTGTTTTTCTTCAATAAGTGGATAAGTAAGAATCATTGACTTCTTCACCCTCCATTTAAAAAGTTTTTCTCGACTTGTTCTCACTTGTACTAGAAACATGAAAATTTCATAAAATTCATATATATAAATAGATGCACATAATAGAAATTTGTGGAGTGAAGTCTTAAACATTTATAATCTTAAGGTTATTGGGGTTTGAAAAGAGGTCCAAATACATGAAACCTCCATTCACAACATTTTTTAACCCTCCACAATTGTTGTCAAGAAAGTACAAAGGTCTAATCATTGCACATAAATGCTAATAAAATAAAAGGTAAGTGTTTCCTGATATAAATATGAGTATTGAAATTGATAGTAAGTTTTGGTTTAAATAGTATTTTTTAGTAAAATTTATCTATTAATGTGATATTAGATAAACTTTTCAATGGATAGAAACAAGCACTAACTTGAAATAGATTGTGGCTACCTTTTTGTTACAAAACTATGATATCATATTTCTTCAAAGGAAGGGGCAGGGTGAGAAGCACACCTAAATTTTGGTTAAAAATTACACTTGTGATCATAACCAGTTGGTCAAAGCAACCATTAAACCCAACAACTTCAGCCATTAGCATTTTTGGAGTTCTACATCACCATGACCAAGAAAAGACATTTAGAAGTTTGCTACTCATTCAACAATAAAGATCAATTTAGGTAAAGGTTAAAGATGAAAATATGCTATTCTTTTTTTCTTGGTAATTTTATAATAAGCTATGCTTTCACTTGAAAGGAAGCCAGGTACATGGAAAAGCTTCTTACACCAATCTATTAGAGCAGAGAATATGTGAATTTTTATAGCTTTAAACCCTTATTCAATTATAACAATGAAGATGGACATAACATGTAGCATAAATATAATCAAAGATACAACAAAAATGAATAACACCAAATATATGTGGGGAAAACCCTTTCAAGAGAAAAAACCCCACACTCCAAAATCTTGAACAATGTATTATTTGTAAACAATGGTTACAATAAACCTATAGTGAAAGATTCTATAGGAGTTTGTCTGTGTTACAATTATAGAGGAAATCTGACATCATAACGATATCTGAACACAACATCATACAAATCCAAAACAAAAATGCTCAAAATATAGGAGCGTACAATGCATAAGTTAGATATTCCTAAATCAACTGCAAAAGGTTGAAGATACAACATGGAAAGTGCCAAAACCACTATACACACATATCAATAAGTTTCCAATTGTCATCACATGCAACATTGCAACTTCCAATAGTCACTAAACTTGCACATGCAAAACTAGCACTTACCAAATAACAAATGCACCTCTAAAACTTATATTCCATGACAAATCAACATGGAAAATAGAAAACACCTTCATGCACAACTCTACATGTAAATGAAACTTTCCAACTTGACTCCTCCCAAGAAATAGAAAATGCAAGTTATAACTCACAAGACAACATGAGATAAGTAACAACATTAAATATTTAAATAATCAATGCTACAAAAAAATCAAAGAGATGATATTGGATATTTGTTAATCATATAGCACATAGTGGCAAGGCCAACTCCACTTACCGTAGGTGTCCTCTCAATTAGAGCTGATATAGGATATTTTTTAATCATATAGCATATAGTGGCAAGGCCAACTCCACTTAGCATACTCCTAGCCTTCTCCATCAATGATTTTTTCATCCTCCTTGCAACTCCATTCTACTCAGGGGTATATGGAGTTGATAGGTCTGTTCCTTTCAATCGTATTTTCTTTACAAAACTTAGCAAGATTTGCAAAAAAAATATCACCACCATTTTTAGTCCTCAAATGCTTAATCTTCCAACCAGTTTGATTTTCTACCATGGCCTTAACTTCCTTAAATTGATTGACGACTTTAGATTTACTTTTGAGAAAATAAATAAGTTTCCTTCTACTATAATCATATATGGAAGAAATAAAATATATATTTTTTGATAGTGAAGGTACATTTATAGGACCAAAAACATCATAATATACAGAGTCCAACACCCCAAAAACTTGTGAGAATTATGATAAAATTGAACAAGGTTTTTCTTTCCATAGACACAATGTTCGTAAAAATTGAACTCAAGATTAAAATCATCAATCTACTCTAGAAGGTATTTATTTATTTTGGTTCTCAAACTCTTTTCACCAATGTGACCAAGTCTTTGGTGCCAAAGCATTGTCTTCTCAGCAGGTAAGTTCATCTCCAAAGAATGAGTATTGTTGGGTACCTAGAAAGCATGGGCATCAGAAGTGGATGCAACTTCTTTCTTTTCTACTAGTTCCAATGGTGAGGATTGTGACTTAGAAGTTTTTCTCTTATTTTCCATAGAAGAAATATTGCACTAACGCATGCATGCATCTAGCTAAAATAGAGAGCCTATTCAAACACCCTTAGCAAGCACCATGAGTCCTCTTTTCATCTTGTATCTTCCATTCAAGAAGACAACTTGCATACCCACATAATTTAACATACTTACAAAAAGAAGGTTTTGTACCAAAATAGGGATATAGGTAGGACACTATCAATCCCCTTAACTCTACCATCTGGGAATCTTATCATGACTCTTCCACGGTCAATAATATTCTAGTGAGATTCATCATGTAGGTACACCTTCCCACCATCATAATTTTCATACTTAGAATACCAATCTTGATGTGAAGTCACGTGGAAAGAATCAATGGAATCAATCAGCCACACATTTTGTGATGAATGCATTTCCAAGGAAACAACAAAGGAATATGCATCATCCTGAGAGGATTTATCAAATTCAAAATTAGAGAATGTCTTATTTTTATTCTTTTTCTCCTCTTTACAAGATTTTCGGAAGTGACCATATTTTTCATAATTCCAACATTTCACCTTGGTCTTACCAGGAGACTTAGATCTCCCATGGGATTTTTATTTTGGCTTCTCTTCTTTCTTGTTCTTTTTTCTTCCCTTTTTTCTTTCATTCTTCCTTAAACAAATAGTTCCTCCTTAGTTGTTTCTAAAGATTTTCTTTGCATCTCCTCAGATAACAATGATGCAACCACTTCATCCATCTTAAAGGTGGTAGTTTTACTTCCAATGGCCATGACAAGGTGGTCCCAAGAAATTGATAGTGCGAACAAAAAATTAATCTAATGATCCTCTTCCTCCCTTTTCACAACAATAGAATTCAACTAGGCAACAAGAATGCTGAATTAGTTTAGGTGATTTGTGACAGATTGTCCTTCTTCCATCTACATAAAATACATATTCTTTCACAAGAACAACTTATTTGCTATGGATTTAGACTAATAAATCTAAGAAAGTTTCTTCCAAAGAAGTGCAACAGTCTTCACTTCATGAGTGTTTAGGAGTACTAAATCAACTAAACAAAGTCTTATCAAAACCTTAGCCTTTTGATCCATCAAATCTCAATCTTCTTGTTACATGCTCATTGGAATAGTTATAGAAACAACTGTCCATAAGTCATGGTCTACAAGTATGTTTTCCAGTTTGAGCTTCCAAAACTCAAAGTTTGGACTTTTAAAACTTCTTTATATCAAATCTGCTAGATGTACTCGCCATCTCCTTCCTACAATAGGGTTAACAAAAAAATTATGCAACAAGATCCCACTCAAATAATATTAGTATGAAAAACCCTTTAACCCACAATAGGAAATAGAGGTATCTCAACACATCATACAACTCCAAAACACAAGTGCTCAATATATAGGCTTTTACAATGCATAAATTAGATATTTATAAATTGATTTCCAAAGGTTGAAGATGCAACATGGAAAGTTCCAAAATAACTACACACACATAATGGTATGTTTACAATTGTCATCACATGCAACATAGCAACTGCCAATTATCACTAAACATACACATGCAAACCTACACTTGCCAAACAATAACTACACCTATAAAAATCACATTCCACACAAACTTAACATAGAAAATAGAAAATACCTTCATGCTTAACTCCACCTATAAATGCAACTTTCTAAATTTACTCCTCTCCAGAAATAGAAACTACAAGTTGTAACTCATAAGACAACGTGATATAATTAGCAACATTAAATATTTAAATAATTAATGCTATACAAAAATCAAAGGTTGTGACATCTTCATTTTGCTAACACAACTGAAAGTACAAATGTTGTTTGTAATTGGTGCCACATCTATGCATTTATAGAGAAAGAGGATATTGATGACGTAATTTCCCCTACATCATCCCTGTCAATTCAATTAAATAAAACTAGTACAAATATTGATATGAAAGTTGAGTCACTTTAGACAATTCTCTCACTTTAAACAAGAATAATTTTTAAATTTCCTAGAATGCACTGTAGAATGAACTTCCTCCTTAAACTTAAAAATATGAGCCTTGAGCTATTACGTTATATTGAAATGACATCTTATTCCCATATCTTTTCTTCCATGAGAGGGAAGCCTTTTAAGAAAAAATAACCTTATAAAAGTGGTGCAGAGCCATCAACCTATTATTCTTTCTTGGTGTCAACTTCTTGTTCCTTCTTATCATCTTTCTTATCATCTTTTTTAAGGGTTTTTTTATCATATTTAGGTGGAGCTTCTTGTAACCTTTAATATTTAAGTATGTGTCAACTTGATATCCATCCTTCAAGGATCGAATATTTTTCTTCCTATTTTAGTTTTTAGGAACTATTTAAATGGAGTATTTTTTATAAAAGTAATGGAAGGGAATCAATTTAGAACATAAATTGTAAGGGTGGTGGAATAGGATTTTTATTATTCCTTCATCATATCAACTTATTATTCTTTCTTCTCAACTCAATTTTAAGGAATCCTTAAACAAAACATCAATTTAATAAAAAATTAAATTATATTTAAGTAGTCAAAGACTATCAACCTATTATTCTTTCTTCACCTCAAACTTTTATAGTTTGTAAGGATGACAAGGAATTTTTTAATGAAAAATCACTCCTATAAAAAAATATGTATATTAAATTATTTCATTGCATTAAGTTATTTATTTTAATTAAATTTTAATTTGTCCCAAAAGGATATAAGAAAAAAATCATTTAACTAATAAAAAATAAATATTCAAATATAAGAATTTGATGTCGAGTTTAACATTATTTATGTTTCACAAAAACATAAATTATGATGTTTATCCAAATATTTATTCTATATATTACTAGAACATATTACAAGATCTAACAAAATTTGAAGATGGTCTTAAATTTTATACATTCTTACAAGAAGAAATCAACACATGGTGATTTTATTTTTTCTAATTATTCATACATAAATTATATCAATAGGAAGTTATGAATAGCAAGTGTTTGAAACTAGAAATTTCACTTTTTTGTGTAATGGGTATGCCAAATATGTGTGCAAGGTGAATTAGGGAAATTTTCCATTTTTGCATACATTTATGCAATATACATAAGGTCAATTGGTACGCCATTTAGAAAATGATGTTTGTGAAACAAATATCCTAATGGAGAAGTGGTAGCGTAGAATAAAATATGCATATGGGGTATGTGCAGGATCATGATGGGCCAAAAAGTGGCGATATGATGGGTATTTATAGGGTATGTGGTTGACGACTTTTTTTCCCCCAAATTTGATGAAACGAAAAGGGTTTTTAAAGGATATTCTCAGATTTCCACCAATATAATTTTTTTTTACTTTGAATTTAATAAATAATTATTATTGATTTTCTATTTGAATTATGAGTAAAGTAATGATTGATAGGCTGATTCGAAACATCTATAGCTTTCAAATGGTATCATATTTTTTGAATCTGAAAGATGTGTCACATTCTATGCTTCACATACTATAGATTAAGAAAAAAAATTGAATTGCATGAATTTTTTACCAAGTTAAGGTGGTTAGACATATGAGTTCTTATATTTTTTAAAAGTTGTAATAAAAAATTCATAATTAATTATTTACTTTGAAAAAAATTGCAAAAAAGTATGCATCACATTAGGACATGATTCCTCTACTTATAACTAAAATATTATAAAAAAATATTATCATTTTATTGTGGTTAAGGTGGTTAGACAAACACCTACTTCTTATTTTTTTCTTGAAATTTAAGTACTACTATATTGAAATTTCTATTTTTCACCAAATAGATTTTTATTTATTTTTAAATAAAAGCTAGTAGTTTAGAAACTACATTCAATTTTCTATAGATTCTATTCTTACATATTTTTGAAATAATATAGGTAACTTATTCAAATTTTTATGTCAAGTTTCCTAACTCTAATTTTTTTGAAATTTTTGCCACTTAAGGGCCTATTTTTTCCATGATGATCCTGCACATAGCCTCCACTTATGGGGATCTAAAAATAACCAAAACAAAACTTTTGAATTATGAAGATAATCGGGCTCCATTACCAACAAGCTCATGCTATTTTTACAATAGGGATGGAGAGAGGGAGGGAGAGAGGGAGAAAGAGAGGGAGTGATAGGGATAGAAAGAGGAAGAGATATAGATGAAGAAGAGAGGGAGGGGGGTAAGGGAATAGAGCTAGAGAGGAAGATAGAGATAGAGATGGAAATGGAAATGGAAATGGAGATGGAGATGGAGAAGGAGATGGATATGGAGAGAAGATGGAGAGATAAGAGAGAGAGGATAGAGGGATAGATAGAGAAGGAAGAGAAATAAATATAGAGAGGCAAAGAATTAGAGAGGGGGTGTGTGTCATAAAAAAGAGGACCTCTTGCTTGACATGGGAACAATTCATGATAAATGGACTTAATTAGGCCTTTATTTTGTGTTGTGAGGTTTGTTTCACATCCACACTAGGTCTTGGACCCTTTCAAATGCATTTAATGATGTCTTGTAAAGGTGTCATTAAATATTGCAAAAGACTTTCACGTCCTTCTAGAATTAATAAACCCATTTCTCCCTAATTCAATATTCTAAAATGTATTTAATTGCATCTTCACATCAATCTAGAAGGTTTTTGAATTAAACTTAATGATAAGCTAGTGTTGTAATGTGTTTTACACATTCACATTGGTTCTTGTGCCTTCCTAGACTATGTGGTCCTCATTTTTGTTAGAGTAATAAGTTATTATGCTTAATTAATTACATCACATTGATTAATTAATTAAGTCACTTATTCCTCTTTATTACTTAAGCTAAACTTATGCACATTTATTAATTAATTATTAATTATTAAGTGTGCACACTAGGGTTTCATTTAGGGTTTCCCTTTTAGGGTTTCTTGATCTCCTTCATAAGGATTGATCACTTTTGTAATCATTGATTCTCTTAATGCATTTTTACTGAGAGGTTTACAGAACATCCTTTTGGTTCTTCATATCTTTTGCATGTCACAGGTATCCATCTTGCATGCAGGTGATCTTGGATTCTAACAATTTTAGTGTTGTAAAGTGTATTTAATCACACTTTCACATTGAATTCTATGTCCCATGCCCTAATTGACCTTCCCATAATCACTAATAGGCCCCTATTAACCCATATTGTGCATCCCGAGGGTTAAATTGATCAAATAACTAACAAAGTTGCAATTTAAACATTGTTTCCTTATCTCCTGGCATCCTAGCTATAAAAATGGCTCTTGTGGAACCCATTCACCATGCATGGTGAATTAGTCCCATCCAATTGGAACCCATTTTCTATGGGTGTCAAATGAGTCCCATTTGGCTCAATTTTGACCTTTGAGTAGGAAAAAAGGGAAATTTAATTTTATTATTTCTTCATATCATCTTGTGATAAGGTATTAACAGGTAAAATAGGTGAAATGCCTATAAATATAAGTATTTTAACTTTAATTCACATCTCTTATCTCTTATCATTCTTTCATCCACCAATCTTCTATAGATCAAGTCACGTAATTTAGGGTTTCTTCACTTCAAGTCTCTTAAATATATCAATTTTTAGACATTAAAGGAAAAATTATTCATGTTTTTCTACATACTATCAAGATCAAACATCATGGAAAGGTAATCAACTCCATTGTTCCATGTTTCATTACATTCTTTCATCATTTTGGTTTAATTACCTAAAAGGGGTTTGACCAAGGCAAACCCCCTTGCCCTAACATTCAACATTTCTCCTTCTTGCCTTGTGCGTTTGTAGATTTAGGTCTCTTGGAAGCTTGGAAATCATTGAAGATCAAGTTGAAATTTTTTTTAGGAATTCTCTTCATTCAAAAAGTCAAAATATCAACAAAAACTCATTTTTAGGTTTAGAAATCAGAGTTTCAGAAGTAGACACCTATAGAGAATCAAAGTATAGATCGAGAGATTTGGATTCCACTTTTGAATATTCAAAAATTCAAAAGTGGAATCATTTTCCATCAGTGGTGAATGAGTCCCACTTTTAGGTCAATTTTGAGTTTTCTACATTTTTAGATACCCTTTTGTCAAAAATAAGTTTCAGCACAGTTTTACAGAATTAGGACTGATTCGTTGAGAATAGTGAATGAGTCCCACTGGGCCTAAATATCATCATTAGCTACATTCTAGAAGTAAATTTTAGTCTCCATCCACATTCTAGGTGCACAGTTTTAGTTCATCAAGTTTTATTACAATTTGCATTCATTTCTAGGTGTTTTTTAATTACACAATGTGTTTTCAAACATCACTTGTTTCTTAGGTTTTTCATTCATATTCTATCAATTTCATATATTATTTTCATTTAGATCATCTCATTTATCCTAAATAACATCGTACATATCTTAATTTGAGTGAAACTAACTAGACTTTTGAGTGGGGTTTATCTCTCTCCTTTTAGGTGAGACATCCTAAGAGTGCAAGCGAAGCCTATAAACCCTACCCAAAAATCTATGGTTCATTTTTGTGAACTTAATTTTTGAACATATTATTTTATTATTTGGAGTCCATTTTTATCCTAATCCTATCTTGCATTCAATTTGCATTAGAGTTGCATTGGTTAATTTGCATCTCGGATTTCAAAATTTTGCATTAGTAAAATGGTCATTTAGATTTCATTTTTGCACATAATTTCCTTAAAAATATCTAAAAAATTTCATCTCCATCTTAGGTCTACATCTTACAACATCAAAAATATCAGAAACAATTTAAAATTTTTGAAAACTTTGCAAAAAATCTAGTACTGGGACTCATTCACCATACTGGGCGAATCAGTCCCTATGTAGATTTTGACTGACTATTATAGCATCAAAAACCTCATTTTTGTGCTTCCTAAGCCTCATAGTATCATATATTATAAGTATGGATAGTTTCTAGAAAAAAAAATTATGCATTTTGGTCAAAAACATCATTTTAGATTACTCATTCTTCAAATCCCTTCATTAGTAAACAACATTAGATTTGAAAATGCTTACATTTCTACAATTTTTCATCACATTGATAAAAGTACTTTTCACTTTTCATTTACAATGTTTCTATTCCTCAAATTTTGCATAATTTTGTTAAAAGTTCTTTTCATTCTTGCATGTACATTATTTGCATTCTTCAAATCTTGCATCTATTGGATAAGAATGTTTTGTATATTTGCATATATATTGTTTATATTGCTGAAACATTGCATGACATGGTTACATGTTCTTTTCATTATTATTCAAAAAATGCTAGTACCTTACATATGTCAACATGTTAAGAAACAATTTCTATCCCCTCCCTATGAGTGTTTTAGTGAAAGAGACTGCAACTTGGGTCATTCCTAATGATCATACTCATTCTTCTCATAATATCTCTCCTCTTAGTGATGAAGATATTTAGTAGAGGAATCAATTAATGAGTTTTGAGAATCCTAGTTGTTTCTCTCCTATTACCTCTCCTAGTAGACAAGACATTGATAAACAAGACAATACAACCATAGGTACTCATGACACCAACATCTATTCTTCTTCTAGTATCTCTCCTAGTTGTGAAGTAGATACTTTGATGTTAGACAACACAATCGATGAAGATCATGAATATCTTAGTTGTCCCACTTCACCTCACGAAACCCCTCTTGAGAAACAATATTCAACCATTGATCATTCCCCTACTTGTGATGAAGTCCTTTTAGAAGAACCACCCTATGAATCTCACAAACATTTGGCTTGTTTTTTTCCTCAAAACTCTCCTCCTAGGGAGAATCTCATGGTGCACAAACATATGAACATAAACACATATCCTTCAACCACTAAACCTTACTTAGTTGAGGATACTCAAGTGGCATTAGAATCCACTTCACCAACACATCATTCCAATTAAGACACAATTTTTGAAGTTATGACAACACAAGTGGGATCTCTTTAATTAGTGAGCTTCCTAAGTTACCTTCCATTAATGAAAAATAGAAAAAAAATTGAGTTCTCTTGAAATCCATCATGCAGTATACTCATAATAATTTTTTGTAGTAGATAAGTTATAATTTAGTGGCTCAAACATCTAGCGGATTACACAACACTCCTACACCATTACCTTTTCCTCAAAAAGTGCCTAGTCTTGAAGATCTTAAAAAGACTCCTACTAATATCTCTATATGGGAACTCATTCAACTCTCATTGACAGTCAAATATTTTTTTCACAAAATTTTGGAAATACAGAAGGAAGAGATCCAATCTTACATAAAATAGAATCATGTAACATCCTCCTTTCATCCCATGCAATCCATCGGGTCATAAATGGCATTCCCTAAACATGAATTACCCCCACTTGAGATTCAAAAAAAAAATGATCCCTTGATGATAAAAGTGATCATTAATTAAACTTTAATTAGGCACACTCTAAATGGTAATGGAGAAGAAATTAATGTTTGTAGCATGGACCTCCTACACAAAATTCGCATGGAAAAAAATCTCATTCAACTTATTGATGTTCTTATTCATGGATTTGAAAATGTTAATTGACAAAAACTTGGGGTGATCACATTACTTATTAAGGTCAAACTTGTAGTGTTTCCTACCCCTATCCACATCATGCAAGGACCCCTTCCATACAATCTTCTCCTTGGGAGACCATGGATTCATGCTATGAAAGGAGTCCCATCCACCCTTCACCATGTGATGAAGTTTGAATACAACAACAAGATATACATAGTTGATGTAGATGAATGAAGCTATGCATCAACTGATCACAACACTTCTAACTCTCCTAATCCTTCCAGTCTTAGGTCAAAACTTGAACCTATACAAGTTGATGCTAATTCTTCACCTACAAAAAAGATCTTTTGTGATAATTGGGGGTCATTAGATTCTACACCTTCTTTCCATAACATTTCTAAAATGTCACCCTCATGGTCCAAAGAGTCATATACACACAATTTATTTTTAGACACAAGTTCTAGTAGTGATTGGAGTTTCACACCTACCTTTAAAGGAGGGTGTGCAATGTACCAATCTCAACCAAAACAACCTTGTGTTCCATTCACTCAACTTAGTTATACCAAACCACCCCATGGTGGTGACTGGGGAAATATAACTCCCATCCCTCATGAAGCAATGACACATAACATTAACAAGGATTTGTGTTATTGTACAACAACCAATTCTTCTCCCAAAAAAACACCCACTTCATCCCTCTTGGAAGATTGTTATGGTAACAGTTACAATCTTCCTCTTACAAATGGATGAAATGCACACATGAAGAAATCTGATATATCATACTTATCTCCACTTTTATCAAAGAATTTTCACAACAATAACATTCCAAATCTCAAGGATTGTGGTGCTCTTCCTTGTGTGGAAACACCTAATTCTTCTGCTTGATACTTCCTTTCATCCATTCCAGGCTCACCTTTATCCTACATTGAGTGGAAGGCCAGGGGTTTGATATCCTTGTCCTCATATGTTGCTTGTCATTGTCTCTTTTGACTAGCTAGTAACCTTTCATGAATGTATAAGAGCAAGCTTGGGATGTGGATGACATGTCTTAAGATTGACTTGCATGTGACATACTACCTTTCTTCATGACACAGCTTATCGAAAAAATATGACTTGGCATAGGGATTTCTGAGTAAGCTCTCATGTCTTCATCTTCTACTTTAAATAAATTGCTCACAATACTGTTGTTCCCAACCACTTTAAAGTGGGGGAATACATCACCACTCACATTTCATTGTGTGATTTCTTTCATCTTGCAATGCATCCTATTCTTGGTGGAGTCATCGGGTTTGATTCCCTCCAAGAGTGTGATACTTCTTTTGAATTATCCTTTCTTAGAGACATTAAGCATGATGTTCCCTAAGATGAGAGCTTGCATGAACAAAGAAAAATCCCTTTGAACAATCCTTACACTATTTTTCATTAACAATGTCTATGAGTGTCAAGCATACAAAGTTTTGCTTACCTCATAGAGCTGAAAAATCATTTTCCTTTGTGGTGCCTTATTAAAGTTATCAAGAGGTATAACTTTGATATGGTTGAGCGGGAAGCCCATTCTAAGGCATGAATTTCCCCATAGCCACCTATGTGCATAACAACTAGTGTATGTTTTACCTTTTGGGATTTCTCACCCCATGGACAACTAGAAGTTTTGTGGCCCCAATGTGAGTATACGTTTGGGCTTTCTCACCCTGCGGATAGTCAATAGTTTTGTCGCCCAAAAGTGGGTATGCATTATGTTAGCTCTCAAAAATGCAAGAAAAATACCTCAAGAGGTTGCCAATCTCTTGATACATTTCAAGGTAACAGATAAGGCCAAATGATTTATACCTACTCTTTAGGTACTACCAGACCTAGGTGGGTGTACCTATAACAATGAAGTAGACTTCACCAATGTTTATTTCCTAAAGCAATTTACCCACACTGGAAAATAGGAGTGGATAAATGAGTTTTAATTTGGTATAAATTGTATAAGCAATATCAAGGCAAAAATATAATATGTTCATGTGAAAAATGAATGAAACTAAAAGGTAGAATGGTTGGGACTAGTGCCTTATTGGGTGTATAGAGTCAAATGAAAATCTGAAATAAATAACTTCTTTTTGGCAGAAACTCAAATTGTTTGGCATATAGGTTTGAGTTTATAACTTGTATAAACATGCAAGGATGTGACTAATGATTTCTTCTTAATGATCCAAATGATATTGTCTAATTACTATGATTGATTTAAAGGATTTAATATTTCCTTGAAAGACCCAATTAATCCAACCATACAGATACAACAAGTGTGCACTGATAAACTAAAAAATATCCTTGATATACTAGTTTAAACAATTAGAAAACATCAACCTTGGAGAAAACTTTAGTAATACTTTTAATTAACACAAAAAACAACTGAAACTAGAAAAATGCCACCAAATTAAATGAATTCAATTGAAATCTCCATTGTTTTTTACATGCATCATAGTCTAAAAAATATAAACATTCTGATCTACTGTATTTTTTGTTCCATCTCTCTCGTCTCTCGTTGAAAAAAATTGGTATTTATATATTGTCCACATGAAAATTTGCATCCATTCGCATTCACATCCACGATGATCCATTTGTTCAGGCCTTTTTCATGTTCATTAGACACCCACTGATACATCTTGTTGCTTCCCCAACACTCCAAGTCTCTTCGAATGTCAATTGATTATATATTGTTATGTTATCATGCAGTCCCATCGACATCTTGAGTCTCCCTGACACTTTGTTCCTTCAGTCATAAGTATCATTGTGACCTTAGGGGTCGGCAAACATTCCTCTGACTACTCAAGTCTTACCGAGATGTTTCCTATAGTTTTCTTTTTGATCGCCAAAACCAAATGTTCCTCTTACCAATAAAGCTATATTTGGTATGACTTCCCTATCTCTCTTCGATATTGCCAGTCTCGCTAATGGATCTTGTTATCAGAAAGACAATGACTATCGCCAAGTCCTATTACTGATATAATCTTGTCAAAGCAACATTGAGAGTCAGCAAGACTTCCATGAACTCACCCCGATACGACATCAAAATCCACCTTTGTTTTATCATAAAAACAAAATGAGTGCTCCAGGACATTTCACCGATGACTTAGGTCTCGCCGACAATCATTTTGTGCTTCATTGGTATAACACACATGATGACTTGATATGATTTATTTTGATGAAGATTCTCTTGTCGATAGGATCGTCTAGTCACTGATACAATGAACTGGGTCCTATTGATATGTGTCTTCAGATAAAATCATATCAGTATGACATTCTTGAACTCTTGCTGATAGACTGCCAAAAGATATACGTTAGTATAAGATACTTTATGGATCGGGGAGACCCTCACCATCTCTTGCTGATATGAATTATACATTGAAATATTCAAGGCTAGGATAAAATCTATGGGACCACATGACAAAATATGGGAAAATATGTTATGAAGAGAGGATTATTGTGCTTATGGTATAGAATTCTTTGGAAAATCATGAGCATACAAAACTATAAAATTTTCAAAATTTTATAGTTCCAACACATTATAAACAAACAAGCCTAGATCTAATCCACAACTAGCTAGAAAAATGGTCAAAGCTTGATCCACCTTTTTATTTTTCAAATTACTTATGTGGGATAACTCACCCCATGGATGACCCAAAGTTCTATGGCCCCAAAGTGAGTGCATATTTTCCATCCCATTTTTGGGTATTTGCAGGATCATCATGGAAAAAACAGAGCCTTAAGTGGCAAAAAATTTAGAAAAATCAAAGTTAGGCAACTTGACATAAAATTTTGAATAACTTATCTATATTATTTAAAAAATATGTAAGAATATAATCTATAGAAAATTGAATATAGTTTCTAAACTACTAGGTTTGTTTATATATATATATATATACATATATTTGGTGAAAATTTGAAATTTCAATGCAGTAGTACTTAAATTTCAAGGAAAAAATAAGTAGTTGTCTATTTAACCACCCTAACCACAATAAAATGATAAATTTTTTTATAAAATTTTAGATATAAGTAGAGGACTCATGCACCAATGTGATGCATATGTTTTTGTAATTTTTTTCCAAGTAAATAATTAATTATGAATTTTTTATTACAACTTTTAAAAAATATAAAAACTCGTATGTCTGACCACTTTAACTTGGTCAAAACTTCATGAATTTTTATTTTTTTACTCCTATAGTATGTGAAGCATAGAATGTGACACATGTTTTGGATTCAAAAAAATAGATCCCATTTGAAAGCTATAGATATTTTTCAATTAGCCTATGAATTAGTCTTAATTCGAATAGAAAATGAATAAAAATTACTTATTGAATTCAAAGTAAAACATAATTTATATTGGTGGAAACATGAGAATCTCCTTTAAAAACCCTTTTTGTTTCACCAATTTGTGTTAAAAAAAAAGTCGTCAACCACATACCCATCACATTGCCACTTTTTGGCCTATCATGTTCCTGCACATACCCTTTCTGTTCTTTCCATTGCTTGATTAAATGTATCTTGTTGGTTTGACTTAGGATCTTGGATCCTGGGGGCTTGACTTCCATCTTGATCTTTGTCATCCTTTTTCATTTTCATCTATACACTTAGATCTCTCTTGAATGTCTACTTTAGTGTGAGTTTGAAGCAAGTTCATCCTCTCACTAAAGTGGGGGCTAAATGTGCCATAGAAAAAAAGGACCTCTTGCTTGAAAAGGGAATAATTCATGATAAAATGAACTCAATGAGTCCTTGATTTTATGTTTTGAGGTGTTTTTGACATCCACACTAGGTCTTGGACTCTTTCAAATGCATATAACAATGTCTTGTAAAGGTGTTGTTAAGTATTGTAAAAGACTTTCATTCCTTTCTAGACTTAATAAACCCATTTCTCCCTAATTCAAAATTATAAAATGTTTCTAATTAAATCTTCACATCAATCTAGAAGGCTTTTGAATTAATCTTAATGATAAACTACTGTTGTAATGTGTTTTACACATTCACATTGGTTCTTGTGCCTTCCTGGGCTATGTGGACCTCATGTTAGTGTTGTAAAGTGTGTTTAATCACACTTTCACATTGAATTGTATTTCCCAAGCCCTAATTGACCTTTGTATTATCATTAATAGGCCCCTATTAACCAATATTATGCATCCCAAGGCTTAAATTGATCAAATAACTCACAAAGTTGCAATTTAAACCTTATTTCCTTATCTCCTAGCATCCTAGCTATCAAAATGGCTCATGTGGGACCCATTTTCCATGCATGGTGAATCAATCCCATCTAGGTGGGACTCATTCACCATTGGTGGTGAATGAGTCTAAAACTGTAGAATCTAACTCATAGGTGTTCTCCTAACTTGTTGTAGGGCTTTGACCACTTTGAATGACTTTGAAAAATTGTTAACTTTTCACACCTTGCTCTTTGAAAAATCTGCACACAAGACCTGCAAACACACATGCAAGGATGGGAAAAAGTGTTAAGGGTTAGTGAATAGAGGTTTTCCTTGTTCAAACCCCAGTTTGGTAATTAAACCCTTGAAAATGAAATGAAATGAAAAGAGATTGATGAATGAACAACATGCAATATTACAACACACCAAACCCTTGAAGTGGAAATCTTAAGATATGGAAGTAAAGGCTCCAATGGATGTATGCTTGAAAATTCCTAGAATACTAAAGTGAATTCTTGATAATTGATTGAATGATTAGTAAAATTGATTAGGATGAAATGAGATGAAAAAACCTATATTTATACATGATTATACAAAATTTCCCAAAAATACCACATCACACACCGACTTTAAGGTGTAGAGAATAATATCCCACTAGAATTTTGAAATAATTTTGATTTTTTAGCCAAGTGGGACTAATTCACCCCTAGTGGCGACTTGGTCCCACTTAGCCATTTTAAGTGGGTTTCATGAATTAAGGTGTATTAAATGATGTTTAATAAGATTATTCTCAAAAAAACACTTAAGCAGGGATTGTAAGTGTATAATGGGACCATTTAAACATAAGAAAGGGTCAAATTATTGATGAAAAGCCTAGAAAAGAATGAAATTTTATTACAACACTTTACAACACTTTGAAATAAGGCTTGGTAAGTGATAAGAAGATGTTATTTAAGTGAGTTATATTAAAAAGGTCCTAGAAAAGTTTGAAAATCTATTATAACACTTCACAATAATTTTACAAGGTATCATAAAGTTTTTATTGATTCATAAGGGTCCAAGGCCTAATGTGAATGTGTTAACCACATTAAAATATTAAATATAGGAAAGACTAGGCCAAAATCCATAAGAAAGACCCAAATGAGCATGAAAATGTCCAAAGATACATTTTTCTACACTACATTTAGCCCCCACTTTAGTGAGAGAATGAACTTACTTCAAACTCACACTAAAGTAGCTAAACATGCACATCAAGAGGGATCCAAATGCACCCATGCTGGCAAGATGATACAAAAAAAATCAAGAGGGATAATCAAGCCCCTAGGATCAAGATATCATGGTAAACCAAACATACACACTAAGGAAAACACATGAAAATTATGTAAAGGAATGAAAGGGAGAGAAGGAGAAAGAAAAAGAGATTCAAATCAAGCTTCAATTGTTTGTCCATCCTGTTGTGGATCAGATCTAGGTTGTTTGTCTAGAAACCACATATGCACTTTGAGGTGACAAAAATCATGGTTGGTTGTTGAGTGAGAAGGCCTAAAAAGGCGAGAAACATACACTCATGGCCGGTATGTACTCATAGACATGTAGGTGGCTATGGGGAAAGGTGTGCCTCAGAATGGGCTTCCCACTCAACCATACCAAAGTTATACTTCCTAATAACTTTAATAACGCACCACAAAACAAAATGAATTTTTGATGAAATAAGCACAACTTTGTATGCTTGGAGCTCATGAACAAACACGATGGCACCATAGGCATGCAAGCTGTGTTATGTAAGATGGTCATATAAAAAAATCAAAATGGAACATGGAAAGGATGTTTAAAGGAGTCTTGCTTAGTTCATGTGAGGTATTTAACTTAGGAAACATTGTGTCTAATGTCTCCAAGAGGGGACCGGTCAAAGGGGATGCAGTGTGTCATATCAAGCCATAAAGAGGAGTGTAATATGCTAAGATAGATCATGCTTATGAAAGAAACTATACCCAATTTCATCCACAAAGTGACAAATGCATTGTATGAAGTAATAAGGCTACACTAAGAGCCAAGATAAAGGAAAAATACAAAATGAATAATGCCAATGTATTCACCCACTTTAAATAAATTTCTACACACCGTATTGTGATAAATTACTTTAAAGTAGTAAATGTAAAATGGTAATAAAAAAGAAAGACATGAGAGCCAACTTGGAAAGACCTATGCCAAGTCATATGTTTTTCAGTAAGGTTGTGTCATGTGAAGGAAAGGTTCCCCCAAAATGAAAACACCAAACACATAAGGGATCTATGGATTTGGGGTCAATATGTTCTTTGTTGGAATGTTTTTTAGAGAGCTCGGAACTGTCTTCATTCCCCAAATACATAGAACTAGAAGAATGACACAAAGAGAGTGAAGAAAAAAGAAAAAGAAAGAACCTTTGTATCAACATGGAAAATACATAGGGTGTCTCAACACTTTGTGTCATCCCCAAAAGGAAAACATAAGTGAAATGAAAAGGAAAAGGAAAATATTTTGGGTCAATGTGAAGGAGACATGAATGTCTCAATGCCTTGTGTCATCCCCAAAAGGAAAACACAAGAAAAAGACAAAAGAAAAGGAAAAGAAAAAAAGGAAGGGCCTTTTGGGTCAACATGAAAGAGACATGAATGTCTCAATTCCTTGCATCATCCCCAAAAGGAAAACACAATAAAAAGATAAAAGAAAAGTCAAAAAAGCAAAGGGTCTTTTGGGTCAACATGAAAGAGACATGAATGTCTCAATTCCTTGCATCATCCCCAAAATGAAAACACAAGAAAAAGACAAAAGAAAAGGAAAAGAAAAAGGAAAGGACCTTTTCAATCAACATGAAAGAGACATGAATGTCTCAATGCCTTTCATCTTCCTCAAAAGGAAAACACAAGAAAAAGAAAAAGAAAAAAAAGGCAAGAGCAATGTATGACATAGAGAAGAATGAAGGTACAAATAGAGGAATGTCACAAAGAGAGAGAACATCAAACATAACATCACGTGGGATCACATTACACACATGAAAATACACAAAAGAAAGAGAAAATGCAAAACACTAGTAAGGAACATGTGATTCAACCATCAAGCAAGTCATCTTCCTCCCAATCTCATTTGATATAAGTAGAAGGTGAATAATGCAGCTAATGGACAATGACAAATGCATTACTAGGAAAAGGATACCAACTTCTTCCCCCACTAAATGCAAGGAAAGAATGAGCTGAGGTAGGTGATGAGAAAGGTCAAGTAATAGTGAGAAGGGAATGTTCTACAACTATGACATGATAAGGAGTTGGATAGTGGTTTATGGAATTATTGGATATAACTCTTATCACCATCAAAATGATACTTGCTCAGTACTTCTTTCAATGTATGACACTCATCACTTCTATGTCCAAGAACATTATGGTATGAACAATATGGATTTTTGGCATCTTTAGGATATATTACCAACCTATTCATAGGTAGTAATAGTATGAGTCCTTTTTTTAAAAGTATTTACAATTTCCTTTCACATTCAGGTGGTGTATGGAGAGGAAACTTTAGTTTTTGTAACTTGTAAGGCCTCTTGTGTTTGCTAGATTCACCATTTTCTCTAATTGAAGGAGGAGGAACCAAAGTGATTTCTCATCCTTGTCATTGTTAGAATTCAAGGATTCCTCTCTAGGAAGAAGGACATTCAAATTCGGAGGGGAATCAAAGATCACCATGCCATCATCTTGATGCCTTAGATATTCTCTAGGATTCTTGTTGTTATAAGGGGGATCTTAATATCCTAACCCTATTGTTTTTTCATTGTTTGGATTTTTCTCTAAGAGTTGATGAATGTCATGTTCAATTGTTGTGTCACATCCTTGTTTGCTCAAAATTGTAAAACCTTTTCCATAGGTTTCTTCAAAGTTGATTGGAGTACTTGTGACTTATTATCATAGAATGGTTGAGGGGTTGTTTGTTTAGAAGAACTAGGTTCACCTTGTGTAGGGAACTCAAGGGTTCTTTGTTTGTTTAGGATGTAAGTAACCAAACATATCAAGAGGTGGTATTGTAGGAAGGTCTTGTTGTTTCATTGATGGATAAAAGGAAGCATTAGATTCAAGGTTGTCAAGGAATTAATTTAGGAAGTTATTCATGTTGTCATCATCTTCTCCAATGATGTCAACATCACGAGTAGTACATGCATTAGGAGTTGAGTGACTTAGGATTAGTTCCAAAGGCATAGCTTGACCTATCAACTGAGGATTTTAATGACATCCAAAGCTTATTAAAACACATATCCATGATGTAAATGAATGAAAGAAAACTAAGTGAAAGAAATTGAATAAAAAAAAAAATCTGGAAATAGTAACATAAATGTAATAACAAAAAACACAAATGTAGAGAATGAATTGGAAATGACAGAAATTGTAGTACAAAATGTGCAACTGGACTAAGTCACCCATAGTAGTCTAGGTAGTGATTTTATTGAAATTTTTTAGAATTTTTAAATAGATTTTTATGAGTTTTAGGTTTTCAGATATAGATATAATATGAATATGTAAAATTTTGGTGACTTTTAATGAAATGAAGTGCAAAAATTCAAGCTAGATGACCTTTTCACTAATGCAAAATTTAAAACCATAGAATGCAATTTCAACAATGCAAAATGTAATTCAATGTTGATGTAAGCTATTCCTAGGATGTAAATGCACTTGAAATAAAAAATATAATGTTCAAAAGTCTAGTTCACCAAAATGAACCATATACTTTTTTGATAGGAGATTCTCTTACACTTCTAGGGTTTTGCACCTAAAAGGAGAGAGGAATCCTGAAAACCTTGATGGCTCACTCAAGAATATGCCCTTGAGATTCCAATGCAAAGATGATTGAAATCTATATAAGGGGAATTCCCTAGATGCAAAGAATTGATAAAATAGATTGAATTCTAATGTAAAACTAAGGAAGTGCAATTTTTTTGAAATCATGCTATTATATGCAAAATGAACTAAAAATGCAAGTAAACTATAATAGAAATTAATGATATTGAAGAGCTACACCAAGAAGTTGGAAAGTGATAGAGAGGAGCTTTAGAATCTTGCATAAATCCATGTTGAAGCCAACTAGGACACTTACACTAAGCTAGGCGACTTAGTCTTGTTTTGGAGAAATTATGTTGGAATAGGTTTCAGAAAAAAAAGGTACCTAGAACTTTAGAAACCACTTTTTAGGTGGTTATGTGTAGGATCATCATGGAAAAAACAAGCCCTTAAGTGGCAAAAAATTTAGAAAAATCAAAGTAGGAAACTTGATGTATAAATTTGAATAAGTTATCTATATTATTTCAAAAATATGTAAGAATAGAATCTATAGCAAATTGAATGTAGTTTCTAAACTACTAGGTTTTTTTTTAAATCTATTTGGTGAAAATTGGAAATTTCAATGCACTAGTACTTAAATATTAGGGAAAAAATAAGTAGGTGTCTGTTTGACCACCCTAACCACAATAAAATGATAATATTTTTTGATAATATTTTAGATATAAGTAGAGACTCATATCCTAATGTGATGCATATTTTTTGTAAATTTTTTCCAAGTAATTAATTATGAATTTTTTATTACAACTTTTGAAAAATATAAAAAATCATATGTCTAACCACCTTAACTTGGTCAAAACTTCATGAAAATTATTTTTTTTAAAAACAATCCTATAGTATTCGAAGCATAGAATGTGATGCATCTTTTAGATTCAAGAAATGTGATATCGTTTGAACGATATAGATGTTTTTCAATTAGCCTATCAATCAAAACTTTATTCATAATTCAAATAGAAAATGAATAATAATTATTTATTAAATTCAAAGTAAAACATAATTTATATTGGTGGAAAGCCAAGAACCTCCTTTAAAAACCCATTTCATTTCATAAATTTTGGGTAAAAAATAATTCATTAGCCACATACCCTATAGATATCCATCATATCACCACTTTTTGGCCCATTATGATCCTACACATACCTAGGCCTAGCAATGAGACTAATTCATCACTGATGGTGACTTGCTCCAATTCTAGATTTTGATAAATTTAAAGGTGCAATTTGTAGCTCCTGGTCTACACTTCAACTCCTAACAAGTTTTTGGATCTGAAACTGCAAAATCTAACATGTAGGTGTTTTTCGAGCTTCTTTTAGGGCTTTGACCATTTTGAATGACTTTGAAAAATTGTTGAAAATTTTCCATTCCTTGCTCTTTGACAAATCTACACATAAGACCTACAAAACACATGCAAAGAGGGGGAAAAAGTGTTAAGGGTTAGTGAATAGGGGTTTGCCTTTATCGAATTCCAGTTTGGTAATTAAACCCTTCAAAATGAAATGAAAGGAAAGGATATTGATGAATGAACAACATGCAATGCTACAACTCACCAAACCCTTGAAGTGGAAATCTGAATATATGCAAGTAAAATCTCCAGTGCTTGAAAATTCCTAGGATACTAAAGTGAATGCTTGATATTTATACATGATTATACAAAATTTCTTGAAAATACCACATCACAGGCTAACCTTAAGGCTTAGAGAATAATATTCCGCTAGAATTTTGAAATAATTTTTATTTTTGAGACAAGTACTAATTCGCCCCTAGTGGTGACTTGATCCCACTTAGGAATTTTAAGTGGGTGTTGGGAATTAAATTGTATTAAAGTATTTTTAACGGTATTATTCTAAAAAATACACTTAAGTGGGGCCTATAAGTGTATAATGGGACCATTTAATCATAAGAAATGGTTAAATTATTGATGAAAAGCCTAGAAAAGCATGAAAGTGTGTTACCCTCACTCTATTAGTTGTTATGGTGGCTGCCTCATCTTTGATGGTGAGACCCTGCTAGTTTACCTGATGGCCTTGCCAAAGACCTACTTGGAGCAATGTGACTGATGTGGGAGAATTCTATCTCCCATTGCTCCTATAGGAAAGCTCTATAATATAATAATCTGCAGTATGATGCTTGCTATATCACCCATCTATACATCTCTGGTAGGACTGTCACTTGTCCATGCACTTGCAGTGTTGTTACCTCTAGCTGCTAATGGCATATCATCTCCTCAGCCATGCTAAGGTCTACATCCTATCTCTATTGGTATTCCTACACCACCTCTTGTATTGCCTAATCCCTCTCTTGGATCAAGGTTTGTATCTAGTCTTGCATTTGCTGCAATTTCCCTATCAGTTCCTAAACCTATGCCTACAACACCGTTATTTGTCCATCCTTAGGATCAAGATCTAGTGGTGTTTGTTGAGGTACCCTCTATGCAATTGGTTGTACAAAATGTGGAATCTATCTATCATGACCATCATTCCCCAAGTGTCCATCCTATCTATCATGTCCATCTTGAGCCTATTGAGTTGGCTACTATGGAATCTATCCTATCTAGAGTCCTCTTACCTGTCCACTGCCTATTGTTGGAAAAATAAATAAATTAAATCTAATAGGCGTGTGGGCATGCTAGTATACATCAAATGCTTGTGTAGTGCCTGCATCTGTAGGACCATCAAAATACACCCAAGGTTGCATCACCAACTATCTAAAATCATCAATGGCTAACTAAGGTTGGATTCACTACCCCTAGGTTATCTTCGGAGCTCCTCATGCTAAAATAACTTTGTATACCAAGTTAGGTGCATCTTGCACCTCCTTGAACTATCGAGCAACTCTGTCAAGAAGGTATCACTTGATCATATGATTCTCACAATCCTACATGTACCTAGTCTAGCGGTAGTAAAATAATTGGGCATCATCATCATGCCATCTATGATAATGGAGCCATGGTCTCCATCATAAAACTGTCACCTCATCAATCACTCGCCTCCAATGTGGGATGCTTGTAATGCTTATGTAGTGGAGGGTAGTCATACCCCCATATATGTAGAGTACTAGATCATCTTGATTTGTCTACACATCTAGAATCATTGGCCTTAGTATGGCTATATGCTCATAGGACCAGACATAAAGAAGTGTCACTCCCACCCCAGTGCTATGGGTCTCGCAATACACAACCTAGTGCATGTCATGATACAATGAGGCCGAGACAATTGGCCCCTAGGCTTAGATAGTCATCTCCTCCATCATCCTCAACTAGATGATTCCCCATCCAATGTTGTAGCCTCTTACTCGTCTATCAAGAATGAGGACTCCTGAGATAAATGCATTAAAAAATAAGGTCAAATTTTTTGCAATCCACTCATATCGGGCAACGTTGATTTTCCCATTGTCTACCTCATATTGATCAACCCCAAATAACTAGAATATCATGTCGCCATCAGCCTCAACATCATAGATAATGCATTTGTTGTGTATGGGGATCCACAAGAACCTCCATGGTCATTGTGGCCTCTCAAGTTGGTAGATGGAATGATGAAGTCTCACTCCACCATCTCTCAACCAGGGTTGTCATCATCACTAAGTGTCATAACCTTGGGAATCTATGCCATGTGCCCAAATCCAATCAAACCCAGGAAAATAAATGCATCATCCAATAAATATCTTTCTTAGTATAGTATTTTCCCTTTGTGCTCCTTCAAGTGAAGTACTCAAAGAACCTCTTACATCAAAAATTCCCACGATGTCAAATTTAATCAACCTAACATGTTTTAAAAAATTAAAAAATCCTCAAAAGAAAAGGCGAGCCAAGTTTTACAAAGGTGACACTCTGCATTTTCACAAAGGAATTGCTATATTCATGAGTGGTGTCATATCGCAAAGTTGAATCAACATTTCTAAGTGATGTTGGACTCTTTTTGGCTTGCATGATGATATCTTGCAAAGGAGGGTTGAAATATTTTCCATGACCCTAGGACCTTTCATTGCTGCACAACACTATCCTACAAAGGCAGGTCGACATCAACAAAAGGGAAACTAACCATAGCATCGAGATGCACTCAAGAGCTGCTTTTGGCTAACCTATTTGGGTCCTAATAATTTCACTTTAAAAAATGGGAAATTTTTCAAAAGGCATACCTTACATCTTGAGGCTATTGGAACTCTCAAACCCACTCCATCCAATGTCTAAGAAGCACACGAGACACCATTTCGTCAACACCTCAGAGCCAGATCTCATGAAATATAGAAGATTGAATGTGCAAATGATCTAAAAATGAACCCTTCATCCCTATTTATGCTAAATTTTTAGGGATTTTGAGGTTATTTTTAGGGTTTTTGAGCCCATTAACTCATTTTTTTCCTAACAAAGCCTATTTTGACCTGTTTTCATCATTGTGAGCCCGTTTTTAGATCTCGTGGGTTATTTTATGCACCTAAATCCTTGTTGCATCTTTATCATGAGCTCAACCCAAAATTTAAATTTTTTTCCCAATCTCTCAAGGGTGCAGTGTAGTAGCATAATTTCTTTCACTGGGGTAGTAGTGGGGCATCTAAAAAAATTAGAAATTTTTTAAATTTTTATATCAGGTAGTGTTATTCTTCGAACTAATTTAGCAGGTACCTCGCTTCAAACAAGGGAAAAATGTAGACACTTAAAAAGTCTTGATTGATACTATTCATATGATTTTGATTAATTAACACCAATTCCTCCTAAATCACTTTAAACTAAGTGGGTATGAGCAAAATCATCATGGAAAAAATAGGCCATTAAGTGGCAAAAAATTTAGAAAAATCAAAGTTAGGCAACTTGATGTAAAAATTTGAATAAGTTATCTATATTATTTCAAAAATATGTAAGAATAGAATCTATAGAAAATTACATGTAGTTTCTAAACTACTAGGTTTATTTAAAAAAAAAAAAAACTATTTGGTGAAATTTTGAAATTTTAATGGAGTAGTACTTAAATTTCAAGGAAAAAATAAGCAGGTGTCTGTCTGACCACCCTAACCACAATAAAATGATTTTTTTTTTTTATAAGATTTTAGATATAAGTAGAGGACTCATGTCTCAATGTGATGCATATTTTTTTTGTAATTTTTTTCCAAGTAAATAATTAATTATAATTTTTTTATTACAAGTTTTAAAAAGATAAAAACTCGTATGTCTAACCACCTTAACTTGGTAAAAACTTTATGAAATTCATTTTTTTTTAATATTATAGTATGCAAAGCGTAGAATGTTACACATGTTTTAGATTCAAAAAATGTGATATTGTTTGAAAGCTATAGATATTTTACAATCATACTATGAATTAGGACTTTAGTTGTAATTCTAATAGAAAATGAATAATAATTATTTATTAAATTAAAAGTAAAGCATAATTTGTATTGGTTGAAAGATGAGAATCTCCTTTAAAAACCCTTTTCATTTCATCAATTTTGGGTAAAAAAAAGCTTGTCAATCACATGGGTCATCATATCACTTATATATCGCTACTTTTTGGTCCATCATGATCTTGCACATACCCAAGCAATTAATTAAATAATCACCACTATTTAGTTAAATTCAACAATTTCAACTATTAATTAAATAACTAATTTTATTAGATTAATTCAGCCTTCTTCAAACTAATGTTCATCATATTTAATTAAATCAAAACATTTAATTAAATCATCCCAAAGTCCTCTCATTTGATTAAATAAATCAAATCAAACGTCATAATCTCCTAACTCATCTAAGTTAATTAATTCTAATTTAATTAACTCTAAATCACTTTCTGAACCATAGATTTTGTGAGGTGTGAAATGCTATGACTCTCTTTTTCTCAATGAGGGTCTTTCACCTAATGGAAAGAGATAGATCCCACACCCAAAATCTAGGTGGTTCACTCAAATTAATGCAAGTATGATGAAAATATCCCTAAATTCAATGATATAAATGCACAAAACTAATGAAAGATATTGGTCATTAAATGGAAACTAAAGAAATACAACTTCTTTGAAAACAAATTGTGTAATACAAAAACACCTAGAAATGAATGAAAATTACAACAAAAATAGATAAAACTAAAAATGTGCACTTGAGATCTTGTTGGAGACTGGAAATGACATCGAAAATGTTTTTGATACTGATTTTTAGGCCTGGTTGGACTAATTCGCCATTCTGGGCAAATTAGTCCCAATTCTAGAAAACTATTCCAGAACTTGTTTTAGACAAATAGGTATCCAAAAATGTAAGAAACCAAAACTAGGCCTAGAAGTAGGACTCATTCACTACTCATAGTGAATGAGTCCACTTTTGAATTTATGAAGATTCAAATTGTCAAATTCGGGCCTGAAGATGACTTTTTGTTGATGTTTTTCCTTATCCAATGAAGAGATGACTTGAACAACTTTGCAATGCAATATTCAATGATTTCTAATCTTCTAAGATTCCTAAATCTACAAACACACAAAAAGAAAAAGAGAAATGTTGGATGTTAGGGCATGGGGGTTTATCTTGGTCAAACCCCCTTTTAGGTAATTAAACCAAAATGATGAAAGAATGTAATGAAACATGCAATAATGGACTTATTACCTTTCCATGAAGATTGATCTTGAATGTCTACAACAAAACATGAAGAATCTTCCCTTGAATTTCTTAGTAGGCTACCTTGATGAGTTGCAATGATGAAACACTAACTTGCTTAGCTTAATGGATAAGATAGATGATGGATGAATGACAAGAAATGTGTGAATGAGTTAAGAGATCCTCAATTAGGGCTTAGAGAGTTGATTTTATAGGAAATTCACCTTATTTTCCCCTTAATTGGATCTCCCTAAGGCCAAAATGTAAAAATAATAAACTTAAATTCCAAAATTTCTCACTTAAAAGTCAAAAGTAGCCCAGATGGGACTCATTTGCCACTTTGGGTGAATTAGTCCCACGTGGAAGGCACTAATTCACCATAGGTGTTTAATTATTCCCAATTGGGTCCCATTTGACATCTAGGATGCTAGGAAGTAAGAAATTAAGGATTATATAATGACTTTGTCAAGTATTTCATCAGATATTGCCTCACAATGCACAATATGGGGTAATAGGGGCCTATTATTGATGATGTGAAGGACAATTAGGGCTTGGGACACAAAATTCAATGTGTAAGTGTGATTAAATACACTTTACAACACTAACAAGAGGCCCATTTAGCCTAGGAAGGCACAACATCCAATGTGAATGTGTAAAACTCATTACAACACTGGATTAAGGTTACATTTAATTCAAAATATTTCTAGATTGATGTGAAGATGTAATTAAATACATTTTATAATGTTGAATTAAGCGAAAATGAGTTCATTAAGTCTAGAAAAATGTGAAAGTCTTTTATAACACTTTACAACACCTTTACAAGAAATCATTAAATGATTTTTATTCAGTTTGCAAGGGTCCCAGACCTAGTGTGGATGTGAAAAACACCTCACAACACCAAATCAAGGCCTTATAAAGTCAAGTTTATCATAAATTATTCCCAAAGTCAAGCAAGTTTCCTTTTCTCTATGGTACATTTAGCCGTCACTTTAGTGAGAGGATGAACTTGCTTCAAACTCACACTAAAGTAGACATTCAAGAGAGATCCAAATGTACAGATGTAGATGAAAATGAATGAAAAAGATCAAGAAGGTAGTCAAGCCCCCAGGATCCAAAATCTTAAGTCAAACCATCAAGATACATAATCATGCAATGGAAAGAAGTAGGAAGAAGAGGAAGATGAAAGTGAAAAGGTGGATCAAGCTTCGATCATTTGTCCAGCTAGTTGTGTATCAAATCTAGCTTGTTTGTCCAAAAATTAAATTCATACTTGTGTGTAAGAAAATATGTGAATTAAACTAATCAATAACACACAATAGATGCAATGTATTATATTAAGGAAATATAAATTAACAACACAATTAGATAAAATGATTCCTTAAAGCCATTCCATCTTCCTCTATTCTTAAGGGTCCTAATAATAGTGCTCTTAGATCTTAATTATACACTAAATTACAGGGATGACTCCTAAGAAATGAGTAGCCATTAATCCTAGAATGTAGAAACTATATCTACACCTACATGATTTTGATGTTTTTGATTGAATGATGTATTAAATGATATGCTGAATGGTGAATTATTGTATACAAAATGCTATTGAAATGTTGGAATGTTGAATTAAACTAATGGAAATGCTATGAGAATGATCCTAAATTCTATGGGGTATGAACATGATCATGATGGCAAAAAAATTGGCGATATAATTGGTATTTGTAGGGTATGTGGCTGACAACTATTTTTTTTACCCAAAATTGATGAAATGAAAAGGGTTTCTAAAGGATATTCTTATCTTTCCTCCAATATAAATTATACTTTACTTTGAATTTAATAAATAATTATTATTCATTTTTTATTTAAATCACAACTAAAGTCCTAATTGATAGTGTTAACTCTCAAAAACGTAGGCAGAATGCCTTAAGAGGCTGCCAATCTCTTGATACGCTTTAGGGTAACAAATAAGATCAAAAGCTTTCAACCTTCTACTCTTTAGGTGCTGCAAGACCTAGGCAGGTATACCTAACTGAATGAAGCAGACTTTATGTACTTATTATTATCTTTCTTGTAGTGAAATGAAATCAAACTTGATAGCAACAACAATCTTTTGATCTACATCCTAAAATGCTCAATTAACAGATATAAAGAAAGTGAATGAATTCAAAATGATGAAGTGTAGAGACTAGTGCCTTATTGGGTATGTAGAGTCAAATGAAATCAAGATGAACAACTCTCTGGAGAAAACTCAAATTATCTGGCATACATTCTATTTACAACTTGTATAAACATGAAAGATTGTGATTACTAAGCTCTACTTTAACAATCCAAATGAATCTCTCTTATTACTGTGATCAACTAAAAGGATTTAATCTTTGCTTGAAAGAACCAATCAATTAACCACATAGATACAACAAGTGTGCACTGATGAATTAAGTATAAACTTGTTATATCAATTTAAAAAATTAGAAATAATCCATCTTGGAGACAGCTTAGCAATGTTTTTATTAAATTCAATAGATAATTGACACCAGAAATGTGTAGTAACATCAATTGACTTTCATAAATACCTCCATTCTAAAAACATGCATCATAGTATCTGATTTGATAAATCTATTTTACTATATCCATATAATTTTCCTACTGTATATCGAATAACTGATAGCTGATGATTCAATTACAATCACAAGATGCATATTTATACACTAGTATCAGAAAAATATATCATACTAAGATCCCATGTCAGCCTTCCACAAAATTTGGACTCCTTTCTTATCGGCTTGCAACTATATTTTAGCAATTCACATGTCGGCTCCAATATTTGAACTTTATTAATCATTAAAGAAACAGTCAGCAAGACATATCATGGTCATGTCGAAGGCAATTCAGTCATTAGACATCTCCTTGGTTCTATTCACTTTCACTGTGACTTATCTGAGTCAGGGAGACATCGCTTAGATCTCTTTATATTTCATCGATATGCTTCTTTTTCCTCTTGCATGTCCCTGTAGCATTCTATTTGTTATGCCAAAACCAAGAAGAATCCTCTTGTCCCAATATGTTTTGCTGTAATATTTTGCTATCGGGAAGACCTCAAATAGATAATACTTTACTATATCAAAAGTCACCCATAACACTCTCACCCAGTCGCTGAGACATAAGAAATTATCTTACCGAGATGCACTTTTCTTTCATTCACTATCGCTATGACCACACGATATCAGAGAGACTTCTCATAGATTAGATTTTGTTTCACCAAAGGTCTTCATTCATCTTGAGTCACTGTGACATATTTGTTCTCTTGCCAATATAGTCTCCTTTGCATTCCATCAGCAAGACCCCAGGCACTTCACCAAAATCACACACCGAAGTCATATAAGTCTTACCGAGATGCCTTTTGAAAGAAACTCCATGTGTAATGTCAGTGAGACCGAAGGTCACTCGCCAAGACCTTATCTTAATAGCTCCAACTCTTACTAATATGTATCCTCCCGCCACCAGTTGGTAAGATAGAATATATTCACCAAGACATTCCGCTGATACCGCTTAGCTCTTGCCGAAGAACCTCCATATGCACAAGTCAGTGAGACAATTCAATATTTGATGAGACACTATCCCAACAACCAAACTCCTACCGATAGGTTCCTCCTCGGTTGCCGAAACCACACGAATGTCATGCCAATAGAAACCCATAGGTGAATTTCAATCACTGTAATAGTGAACAGGTCTTGCCGATCACCTGAAGCAAACACATGTTAACACACAAGCAACATGGGTCGGGGAGACAGTCATGGACCTATGTCAATAAGAATTGCAATATGGAAAATGCAAGAACCGATGGATTTTATGGGGCTACATGGCCAAAATATGAGTAAAAATATCATGAAATGAAGAAAATGTGCCAAAGGTAGGACCCATATGGAGACTCGGGGGGATGAAAGATATGTAAAAATCATCATATTTTTATAGTTCTAATAGTGGCTCTGTTTGGGGATGAATGAGAGTAAGATCATTGCAAGGATCCAGATCTTTGGGTGAGCAGACCAGACACAGAGTGATGAACCAATGAGCATAATGGAAGTGGACATGTAGCATGATGGAATGAAAGGAAAATGAAATGAAAAATAGAGACGAACAAAATCCTAAACTACTGTGCATGGAAAATAATTTTAAAGAGGATAAGCAAGAGTTGTCCATGCACTGGCAACCCTTAATGCTTTGTGTTGCTTAATAGAAGAAAAGCTTCAAGAATTTCCCATGAATAGACAATTCCTAATCTTCACCAGCCATATTCTATAGATAATATGAGTCTTCACCCTTCTTTCCAATAACAACAAAAGGTACAAGCCACAAAGCATCAAATTTACCATGATTTCCCTTCTCCTGACACCTTACATTCCACATCAGTACCAAATCATTTTCCTCAAATTTTATATCCTTTTCCTTCTTGTCAAATAGATACTTCATCTGTGTTTGTAACTTTATGTTTTGGTTTTGGGCAACTCTCCTTATTTCATCAAGTTTAGCAAGTTGCTCCATTCTTTCCTCCATAGGTTCAGGAACATCCAAATCTTCTTGAAGGACAAACCCATAGACTTGTAACAAATTCTGTAGAGGCATCCTGACTTGTGCTCCATACACCAATTCAAATGGGGATTTCCCAATTGCTCTTTTCACAATAATCCTATCAGCCCACACAGCCAATTTTAACTTTGAATCCCAAGCTTTCTTGTTCTAACCCAACATGCTCCTTATAATCTTCAAAAGACTCTTATTGCTAGATTCTGCTTGACCATTAGCTTGTGGATGGTAAGGAGCTACATAAGAAATAGTAATCCCATATGTATCATAGAAGCTTTTGAATTCATCTGACCTGAAACACATCCCATTGTCTGTGGTTAACCTCAGTGGTGTGCCAAATTTGGTAATAATGTTATCCATTAGGAAATTTGTCACCACCTTACTTGTAGCCTGCTTAATTGGGATTGCTTTCACCCACTTGGTAAACTAATCAGTGGCAACCAGTATCGCCTTTTTTCCTCCACTTGATCTTTCATGTATCTCTCTAATGAAATCAATTCCCCACTGATGAAAAGGGGCATCAGCTTGCAAAGGTTGAAGTGGCAAAGCTCCTTGATATTTCAACTTTCCAGAGAACTTTTGGTAGGCTTCACATTTTCTTACATGTGTGAAAGAATCATTAAAAACCTTAGGCCAATAGTAACCTACCCTGAGACTTTTTTGTGTAGTTGTCTTTGCTGAGTAATGTCCTCCACACACTCCTTCATGCATTTCACTTAGGACACACTTGGCTTGAAACTCATCCAAACATAACAACAGTATACCATCCCTATTCTTCCAAGATAGATCTCCATCTATGAAAACATATTTTTATGCTTGCAACTTCAAAGTTCTCTTCTAGTTGTCACTCAATCCCTCTGGAGACTTCATGTATTTAAGGTAATGCATAATATCAGTATACCAAGGAGTGTGCTCAATGCTTGCAATTACAGTCCCTTCTTCAACATTGCAGATTTGATTTGCCTCAATATTTGATTTTGTCACTAACCTAGCCAGACCTTGACCTCTCACTAGTTTGGTAATCTGTATCTCCATATCAAAGTCTTGGATCTTGTTAATCCATTTACATCTTTTCCCTGTCACTTCAGACTATGTCAGAGTATCCTTGACAGTAGCATGAGGAACATAAGCAATCACCTTTGCTCCAACAAGATATGGTATGAATGCTTTTGTATCCTTCACCAATGCAAATTCCTATTTTTCCATTATGTCATACTTCAATTCAGACCCTTGTAATGACTTACTGAAGAAAGAAACAGGTTGTTCATGACCATCCTCATTCTTTTGTAACATAATAGTAGCAATTGTGTGCATTGAAGCAAATGAAAAAATCTGAAAAGGCTTTACAAAATCTAGAGACTTAAGGACAGGAGCCTCCTTGATGGCCATTTTGATAGATATTAAAGCTTCCAAGGCTTCTACAGTCCATTCCATTTTCTGTCCTTTCTTCAACATTTTTGATATAGGCTTAATGATCTCAGCAAAGTTAGAAACAAATCCTCTAATGAAATTAATTTGTCCAAAGAATGACTGTATAGCCTTAACAATTTTGGGAACGGGAATTTTATCAATAGTTTCAACCCTCTCAAGATCTATTCTAATTCCCTCTTTTGAAACAATATGTCCTAAGAGCTTACCCTTTGTGACTGTAAAATGACACTTCTTAGGATTTAAATTGATACCGTATTCTAAGGCTTTAATAAATTGTCTGTGTTGTGAAGATAAGTGGAGGAGCCAAACATTGACAAATAAATGGAGACTAAGGTGACCTAGCATTGGGAACAATTAGAAGCAACTTTTGAAGCTACCATCCTTCCCGAGAAACTATGTAGATTCCCGACAATGAATTTTTATGGTTTCTCCAAATCAGCACCACTAGCACTGGATGTAGGCAGAGGAGAATCAGTTGAATAGATAGAGGCCCTTAGCTTTATTTATGGTAGTTACAACATAAAGAAATGCCCTACCACCCGAGCCTCCATTCCACCCTTCTTTTCTATAATTGCGATGCAACATTTCAAGGATGAATGAGCCGTAGAGGAATGGAACCCGATCGGCCCTACTATTATAAGGGAGGGGATGACTTCCAAGCAAGAGAAGAAAGGGAAGAAAGTCACTCTTAAGATGCCCCGACCACCAGGTTTCAAAGGGGATGAAATCCACCAAGTGCTATGGGTCCATGTCGATGTAAAGTCTCCATCCATACCCCCCGATCGGATTAGATCGACCGAGATTCCCATAACCGGGAGAGGAGAGGTCTGAGGTTCGAAGAACCAAGAGGGAAGGAAGGACATAGGTTCAACTTGTCTTCATACCTAGGCATATCCACTCGACTGTTATATAAGTATATAATGAATCATGACCCCCCAGTCAGTCTTAAGAGTAGGGTGGGGGCCTTGTCACCTCTGATCGGATATCAATGTTATTGTGTCGAAAGCCGGATCGAACAAACAGAAGTAAACAACTCGAGGAGTCAACTAAGAACATGTGGATTTTGTTTCACATCTTCCTTTCTAAGCAGTATTTTGGTGAAGTTGGGTGCCCCTTTCCTATCATCGGAGTTCAGAGTTTCACAATAATGTTTCTACTGTAACCTACCCTGGCGAATAGTCTGACGTTAACTAGAATTCCCCCCATCCTTGATAGCTACCATAGATCCTTGCAACTATGATTCCCAATTAATCTACCCCCCCTAGGAAGGGCCGGTGGCATTTGTGGGAGGGAACTATAGTTGGGTGGGGGGCGTGTGTGGGGATGGGTGGGGGGTTATATTGGTGGGAGATTCTAGTTGCCCACACATGCCCCTATGGCTTCTAAGGGCTCCTACTATTCTAAGGGACACCTAATATTATTTCAATCACTACAGACTGAGGTGAACTTGGAGACATTCACACACCTTAAATATATCATGGAGTTTTGCTTGGGCCACATATGAATTGAACACCTCACCAATAGTAGAGAGTTGGGGGGTTTGCCTTGGTATGATTGACTTCACAAGCCTAGGATCAGAGAGCACCACTTAACTGAACACCTCCCAGGTCCTATCCATGGGGTGGGAGGCCCCTACTATTCCAAGGGAGTTTAATTTTCGCCCTATGCTTATTGCTGTAGTCACCTATGATCGATGCCATGAATATTCAGACATTGATAACTGCAAGAACTACTATTGCATTTACACCTATAACCTGGGTTGCTACTATCTTTGTCCATGTTTTGGGAATTAGGGTGCTTTCTCAAAGGGTGGTTACTTAATGGACTTTGGCTTCATCTAATGGTTGTTATTATCTCTCTGGTGGCTACACTCTCTAATGTGGATCCAAGCCACATTAGAGAGTGTTGTTGATGGATTGATTGTAGTCAGTGCTGGGGTGGGGTTCACCCAGGAGGATGGTTGGTTGGGGATGTTTGTTCTAGTAGCACCCTTACTATAGATTGGCAGTTTCACCATGTCAAGATCTGATCATGATGCACATATCTTCCATTAATTGATAGACTGGTCACTTCGATTCTCATGCCCATCGGACATGGATTCCGCAACCTTTTCTATTGCTAGTGGTTTTGGATTTTGATCTATGAATGGAATCTATTCATCTGCTTTTACATGTGAGCTACGTTGGGGAGCCGATCCAGTTCCATAGTAAGCAGCAACATCTCTTCCAATTTGATAGTCAATATATGAGCCAAATCTAGTTATTGTTGATCCACCACCTACAAGGGATTGAGATCCATACCCCACAGAGCAAGATCAAGCTGACCAAGTAGACCCAAAACCAATAAAGGGTTGATGGACTAGAACAAGAACCCGTTGATCCAGCTCATCCACCCGCACCCCCTTAGAATAATAGGGCAGTAGATTAAGTAGATTGAGTGAAAGAAGTTGAAGCAGAGCTTTCTCAGTCAACAGAAGCAAAGGTAGGGCCGATTGATCCAGTCAAAGAATCCATTGATCAAGATCAAAATAGAAACCCAGTAGCAACTAAACTCAATTTGATCAAATTGATAGTTGCTATCAGGATTGCTACTACTTTCCATGCCTCCCCCAGCTGGAATCTGAGAGTTCATCTAGAATCCGTGGAGCGAAGCAGGTTGGGGTTGGATGAATAGGAGAATGAGAAATCTTTCTATGACTCTTTGCTTCTTCTTCTCCCCCACTTCTTCATAGCGGTAGGAGGTGTATCTCATCTCATTATACTCCTCTATCCACAATTCTATCCCCGGCAGGTGTTCTACTACTGATTGAGGGGTAGGGGATAACAGAGAAGCAAGGTAGGGGATGGTGATGGCAGAGAGAGGTGGTAGGGTGATAGTGGACATACCACCTCTATTTTCCTCTTCCCCACTCCCATGTTGGTGTCCCATTCTTCAATCGAGGAAGGCAGGTGGGGTATTAGAGTATCTTCACTTAATATGCTCCTCTTCTCTTTAGCAACTGATGAGAAGCAACAACTATTATTTCTCTTTTCTCTCTTAGTCAGAGAAAACACCGCTCCGAGTTGAACCTCTCTGATCATTATATGCGCCAACTAGAATTCAAACCAAAACAACTATAGGACCTATCTTTCATCTCTGACACTCAATACTCATCTTTTATCCCCCTCAATCCAGTCTGACTTGAACTGATCAACAAGACCTGGTGCTGGCCCACCTGCCAATTTTCCCTTCTCTTCTATAGTTCAGCTAGCAGTCACCTATCTGTTCCCGTCGGTTGCCCTTAGACCCAATGATTCTATACGTAACATGGTTGTTCTCACTTCACCCATGTTACATAGATAATTTAGGTGAAAAGGATTTTGGGTGAGGTCAAATTGATGTCATCTCCTAAAATGTTCCCCCCCATATCATTTTGGGGACATTTCCCAAAGCAAACAATTCACTCCCGCCAAGCTAAAGGCTCATTCCAAATTTGACAATGTGCCCGGGTTTCCAAAATTGGGGTCGAGATGGAAGATTAAAAGCACCCATGGAGAATAAGGATGAATCCTAACTCAACCCATTCTCTCTTAGGGAAAGGTAGAAGTTAGGATTGGCAGAGGCCCCCACTGACCATTCTTTCTTTCTTGTCCCTTTCTTCTTGGATTGAATATAGGTCAAATCGATGTCATTACAAGTGAGCTGGCCCCCCCAGTCTAATGACGCTTTGAGTCAAAGCATAAAATTGTGCCCTTCCAAATGTTCATCAGTGCAACTAGAATCTAATCCCCGGCTCTAGCAAGCTGATTAATAAGTGTGCATTCATAGGGAATTCTAAATTGTTTCGCTTTGTCCCAGCAGCTTGCCCTGGTGAGCCCATACCAGGAAAGCCTGCTGCCCAAGACCCTCATCCATAAAGTGCTATTAGTTTACCACCCAGACACTCTGACCCACCCCAAAGATGCATAACAGTACGGGATCAAGAGATGCGCATATAGGGCACGAGATCACGCAAGGGTTTGAGAGTTTTCCACTTCACTTACCCGTGGCTGGATGTCAACCGGTTGGTCGAGCAAGGTAAGAGCTAGGGGCAGAGGTGAGAGCTGGGGCATGGCCTACCAACCCAGGTGACCGAGAAACAACAACTATTGAACGAGTTTCCCAGATAGGGAAGAAGGGGCCCAGCAACGAAGGGAGTTTATCACCCAGCAGCAGGGTGAGCCTCACTATTCTAAGGAGGCCCCATAACTATAGTTCTTAATTAATTAGTGCCTTATAATTCAACGAAAAATCCCCACCCTTCTCCAATATCTGGGGGTTTTCCTAGAACCCCTGGGAATCATAGGGTAAGGCACCTTAGAATAGTAGGGGGGTGGTCTTGGGTAGAGGATAATTGTCCTTGAGAGATGCCATATTCAGATTCCTGAAGTCCACACATAATCTGATATCTCCATTTTTCTTCCTCACAGGGACCAAGTTTGAAACCCAAGTTGAATGTCTGATTGGTTTAATAATTCCTCCATCTCTAAGTTTTTCCAATTCTTCTTGCATTTTAGGCTTCAGTGTTGGATTTATAGGCCTTTGCTTATGTCTGAATGGTTTAGCATTTGGCTTTAATGGTATTTCATGCTAAAAAAAACTTCCCTGTATGCTTTCAGATCTTCATAAGACCAGGCAAACACATGTTTATATTTTCTCAGCAACTCAATCAACATTCTTCTAATTGTAGGGCTTATCTTCTTTCCTATGTACACCTTTTTTGGTGCTATCTCAATCCCCAAGTTGACCTCTTCAATATCTTCTCTTCTGACTGGTGTTTTCTTCATGAGGGACCTATCATTTCCATCATACAGCCTTTCAATGCCACCAAGCCCTTAGGAAGATTATTTTTTTTGAGTTGCAAGATCTCCTTTCCAAACACTGTTTGCTTCCCATCCACTTCTTCAACAAAAGCATTGAAATCAATTTCCTGGGCTTCATATTTATCTATACAGTGGAGAAATTTTAAAAGGTCAGTATCATCGTTGAAGACTTTCCAGCTATAAATATTATCAGGGATAGTAGGCCTTGTCTTGAATTCAATCTGTGAAACCCCAGCCGATGTGATATCATCTCTTTTGAGAGCCACATTTGCTAAAAAATTAGCCATTATGTTCCTTGATTTGTCAATCCACTCAATTGAAAATGCATCAAACAACTCAATTGTGTCCCATATAGCATTCTTGTATTGTTTCAATCTTTTGTGCTTTGTTGCATACTTTGATTTAATTTAAGAAACAACCAACTCAAAATCACCCAGAACTTCCAGCAACATTATCTTATGTTTCACAACTATGTTCATACCTGTCAATAAAGCTTCATATTCCACCACATTGTTTGTGCATTCAAATGTCAATAGGAATGAATATTTAAATGTAATACCTTTAGGTGAGACAAAAACAATCACAGATTCATTACCTTCCTGGCTACATGCTCCATCAAAATACATCTTCCATACTTCATTGTAGCTTTGAGCCACATGCTTTTCAATTGGATCTCTATTGGTTAATTCTAGCTAGGCTGATTCAATCTTAAAACTTCCAAGATCAACATCACAAAAAATATTGATCTGATCTTGTGGTACATAGTCAATAAGCTGGTTCATTCTTAGTTCCCTATACAACTTCACTTCTTGGCCATTCACTGGAATTGTAGCATAAGACAGATTGAATTGAACATTTCCTCCAACAACTACTATCCACTGTCTTGATAGAAGCATCCCAAACTGAGGAGGAGTGTCAATGACAGTTATATTTATATTATATGCCACCTATGGATAACTATCTAGCTTGAATTCAACATCTTTCATAATACTTACCATAGGAATAGGTCGCTTATCCATTTCATAGCATTTACCATCATATGTATCTACCCACATGCTAAGCTACTTCATAACTCCTACTAGCATGATATTTATAGCAGCACCAGAGTCTATCATGCAATTTCTTAGTAGTTTGTTATTTATAAGCAATGTAGTGAAAAAAGGATCCACTTGTGGAAGAGTTGTTAATACATCACCCATACAGACTTCTGGGATATTCATTTTCTCCTGCCTATTGACTATTTTAATATCTACTCTATTTTTAGTATTCACATGTTTTTCATTTCTATTTGTTATCAATTGAATAGCACTATCTCTGTACTCCTTAATTTTCATCATCTCAAGTAATGGAACATAAAATTTTACGTGGGATAACGCCTAAGTGAAGTCAAAAGAAAATCCCTCCACCTTGATAGTCTTATTCTATTCTGGTGTTTCTCCTTTGTTTTCTTCTTTTTCTTTTTTACTAGGCTGGTTAGGAACTTGTATCTCTTTATGTAATTCCTTCATTTTCTCCTTCTAGATAGGCTTCTGTTCACTCTTACCAGGTTGTTTATTTTCTGGATTTTTCACAATTCCTTGTGTCATCTTCTAATCTTTCATAAAGATTCTATTGGGAACACCCTCTTTCTCATTTACTGTTATGTTTCTTAGCCAATATTCACTCTTTGCTTCTTCAATTGTAGCAACAGTTAGTCTTTCTATTTCATCTCTAGTGAGTCTCCTTATACTGCATGGAGTAGGCGCCTCAATAGAATGTGGCTCTATATAATCTTCCTTAGAATAAAAAAAGACCGGTTGTTCAACCATATGGACATTGTATCTCTGATTTGAAACATCATACTCATAAACTTCATCCTCTGAAGATGAGTACCTCTCTTGAACATGATGAAAAGTATTCAAAGTAAAATACACTGTGTGATCTTCTCCATTGTTTTCCATCAGCATTCCCTCTTCTTGCATCCTTTGGGCTACAACACAGTAATCTAGGGAATGTGGCTTATCACAAGCTTCATAGAAGTAATTGTTACTCACCATATAGGTTCCCTTCTTTCTCAATGGATCAGGAGTCTCTTTGTTTCTTGGCCTAGCTATTATAGGTTTTCCATCCTTCTAGTTTGTATTATAAGGCATGTCATGCAACCTCAGCCTTTCATTTATGTATGTGTTTTCTTGTCTATATTAATAATTGTTGTTTTGTTGAGGAGGCCTAGGGTTGTCTCTTTTATTGATTATACCAATAGCCTTCATGTTGTTTTCAATTGTCAATGTTAACTTCTGAGCTTCAGCCAAATCTCTCAGGAATCTATTTCTCATTTCATACACTGTTTTAGGATCAAATGCATTCAAATAAACACTCAAAGCTACAGAATCTGGCAATCATGATCCAGGAGGTATTTTAGTCTACAACTTGTTGAATCTTTGGTTGAAGTAAAAAATAGAGTCATTTTGATTTTTCTGTATTTGCATCAATTCATGAAGATTAGCATCTGGTGCACTTTGATTCCCATATTTCTCTAAGAATCTGTCTTGAAATATTTGGAGAGAATCAATAGAGGCTGTTGTTAGGCTGTTGAACCAATCTCTAGCTTCTTCAGTAAGGGACATCATGAATAATCTTATATGAAAATCTTCATGGGGCACATCCAAATCCTAAATGAAGGCATTGAAATTCCTTAAGTGATCCTCAATAGAAATTGCATTACTCCCTGTAAACTTAGGCACCATACCCCTCCAACTACCATCCATAGGGTAAGGGCATAATTGAAAGCCTGCTAAATCAAACTATTTGATCATTGTTGTATACTGATGAGGGGGAAGGTTGGGTGGATGTTGGTGCATGGGATTATTGAATTATGTATGGTGGTGTGGCACATGATGTTGATTATGAGGTGGTTGCATATTTGTATGTTGTGTGGGAATATGAGGTGGATGATTCGACTGCTTATAGTGATTCCATGTCTGATGGTGAGGAGACACTGGTGGATTTGAAGGCCCTGTACCATGATTACCCTACTTATGAGGTGGTACATACTTTGGGGGGGAATTATCTCTCTGAGCAGTAATTTGGATTTTTAGCAATTCAGCTTTCAGATCCTCTATCTCCTTCCTCTGTAATTCAAACTGTGCTTTTACTTCATCAGGGAGTTCATGATCAATAAAAACATTTTGGTTACCCTCCATCCTTTTTTCACATTCATGTTGATATCTGAGTCCTCTTGCTTCAAGTCTGGCAGCAAACTTAGGTTGATTTTGAGGATTATAAAATGGATTTACTTGCTCTTTAGGGGTACAAAGTTCTACACTTGAATTATCTCTCCATGTATCATAATGATCATATGTTTCAAAATGTGATCTTGATGTTTTATCTTTATCTGTCATGTATATGTCTTCACTTATTCCTTTTCCCTTATCATCCTTGTCATCTTTGTGTGTCCACTTACTACTGCCAGCAGGAGCTCCAGTATGACCTCCCCTGTATTGAGATCTTCCATTCATTTTTGAACAGCTACAAAATTTTTGTTAAATTCGCCACCCACTTATGTCAAAAGTGAGAAAATACTTGATGTTTATTATTCCCAACGGAGTCTGTATAAAGTTACTGAATCTATGCTTAAGGCCTTGATTCTGAATGTATTCCCCCACAGAGTCGCCAATTTGTTAGCTCTCAAAAATGCAGGCAGAATGCCTCAAGAGGCTGCCAATCTCTTGATACGCTTTAGGGTAACAAAAAAGGTCAAAATATTTCAACCTTCTACTCTTCAGGTGCTGCAAGACCTAGGTGGGTATACCTTTAATTGAATGAAGTAGACTTTATGTACTTATGATTATCTTTCTTGTAGTGATTTATCCACAATGGCAGATGGAAGTGAACAAATGAAATCAAACTTGATAGCAACAGTAATCTTATGATCTAAATCCTAAAATGCTCAATTAACAGATATAAAGAAACTAAATGAATTCAAAATGATGAAGTGCAGAGACTAGTTCCTTATTGGATATGCGGAGTCAAATGAAATCAAGATGAAAAACACCTCTCTGGAGACAACTCAAATTATCTGGCATACATTCTATTTACAACTTGTATAAACATGCAAGATTGTGATTACTAAGCTCTACTTTAACAATCCAAATGAATCTCTCTGATTACCGTGATCAACTAAAAGGATTTAATCTTTGCTTGAAAGAACCAATCAATTAACCACACAGATACAACAAGTGTGCACTGATGAATTGAATATAAACTTGTTATATCAATTTAAACAATAAGAAAGAATCCATCTTGGAAACAGCTTAGCAATGCTTTTATTAAATTCAACAGATAATTGACACCAAAAATGTGCAGCAACATCAATTGACTTTCATAAATACCTCCATTCTGAAAACATGCATCATATTCTCTAATTTGATAAATCTATTGTACTGCATCCATATAATTTTCCTACTATATATCGAATAACTAATAGCTGATGATTCAATTACAATCACAAGATGCATATTTATACACTAGTATCAGAAAAATATATTATATTGAGATCACATGTCGACCTTCCACAGAATTCAGGCTCCTTTCATGTTAGCCTGCAACGGTATTTTAGCAATTCACATGTCAGCTCCAATATTTGAACTTTATTAATCATTAATGAAATAGTCGGCGAGACATATCATGGTCATGCCGAAGGAAATTCAATCGTTAGATGTCCCCTTGGTTCTATTCGCTTTCGCTGTGACTTATCTGATTCGAGGAGATGTCACTTAGATCTCTTTATGTTTCATTGATATGCTTCTTTTGCCTCTTGCATGTCGCTGTAGCATTCTGTTTGTTATGCTAAAACCAAGAAGAATCCTCTTGTCCCAATATGTTTCATTGTAATATTTTGCTATCGAGAAGACCTCATATAGATAATACTTTACTATACCGAAAGTCACCCATAACGCTCTCACCCAATCATTAAGACATAAGAAATTATCTTACCGAGATGCACTTTTGTTTCATTCAGTATCGCTGTGACCACATGATATCAGAGAGACTTCTCATGGATTAGATTTTGTTTCATCAAAGGTCTTCATTCATCTTCAGTTGCTGTGACATATTTGTTCTCTTGTCGATATAGTCTCTGTGTTCCATTGGCAAGACCCTGGGCACTTTGCCAAAATCACACACCAAAGTCATATAAGTCTTACCAAGATGCCTTTTGAAAGAAACTCCATCTGTAATGTCGGCAAGACTAAAGGTCACTCGCCAAGACCTTATCTCGATAGCTCCAACTCTTACCGATATGTATCCTCCTACCACCGGTTGGTAAGATAAAAGATATTCGCCAAGACATTCCGCCGATACTGCTTAGCTCTTGCCGAAGAACCTCCATATGCATAAGTCGGTGAGACAATTCAATATTCGATGAGACACTATCCCGATGACCAAACTCCTACCAATAGGTTCCTCCTCGGTTGCCGAAACCACGTGAATGTCATGCCGATAGAAACCCATAGGTGAATTTTGATCGCTATAACAATGAACAAGTCTTGCCGATCACCTGCAGCAAACACATGTTAACACACAAGCAACATGGGTCGGAGAGACAGTCATGGACCTATGCCAATAAGAATTGCAATATGGAAAATGTATGACCCACTCAATTTTATGGGGCTACACGGCCAAAATATGAGTAAAAATATCATGAAATGAGGAAAATGTACCAAAGGTAGGACCCATATGGAGACTCAGGGGGATGAAAGATATGTAAAAATCATTAGATTTTTATAGTTCTAACAGATAGGCCGATTGAAAAACATCTATAGATTTCAAATGGTATCACATTTTTTAATTTGAAACATGTGTCACATTCTATGATTTGCATACTATATGATTTAAATAAAGAAAATTGAATTTCATGAAGTTTTGACCAAGTTAAGGTTGTCAGACATACACATTTTTATATTTTTTAAAATTTATAATAAAAATATCATAATTAATTATTTACTTGGAAAACAATTACAAAAAAATATGCATCACATTCGAACATGAGTCCTCTACTTATATCTAAAATCTTATAAAAAAATATTATCATTCTATTGTGGTTAAGGTGGTCAGACATACACCTACTTATTTTTCCCTAAAATTTAAGTACTACTACATTGAAAATTCAAATTTTCACCAAATAGATTTTTTTCTTTAAAATAAACTTAGTAGTTTAGAAACTACATTTAATTTGCTACAAATTCTATTCTTACATATTTTTAAAATAATATAGATAACTTATTCAAATTTTTAGGTCAAATTGCCTAACTCTGATTTTTTTGAATTTTTTGCCACTTAAGGGCCTATTTTTTCCATGATGATCCTGTGCATACCCTATGAACAATCTAAGATATATCTAAGAATGTAGCCATGATTCTATATTTCTTGCTAAGCTATTCTAAATGCTAAATAAAAATGAGCCTCTATTTATAGATTTCACCAAGGCATCAGGTGAGTTGGTAGCAATGGACAATTAGGATTAAGTGTAGAGAGATTGATGGTGAGAAATGAGGAGGTTAGATAGAATATGGAGAAATGTGACAAAATTCGAATTAAAAATTCAAATTTAATGAGAGGGAATTAATCAAATAAAACAAATTAGTTAAACTTGTTTATTTAATTAAATCATGAAGGAAGTGATTTAGAAAGGAGGAATCAAGAAATACAAACTATATAAATAAGCTTTGCAATTTATTTATATAGTAGAGGAAATAAAGATTTTATTACTTCAATAATCGATATTTAATTAATATTCTTCAGACCAATTTTGGATGTATACATTTTTCCCCTATTTGAAGTGATGTGTTTACACATTACTTCAAAGAAAAATTTACCAGTGCTGCTAAAATTTTGACGATGCCCCAAACAATGAATTTTCAGAAGATAATGAATGTATGACCCCTCAAGAGATAAATCAAGCAATTTTTTATAATAAAATATTTTTGATGCTTTTTGAAAATTCCCGACGATGTATGATGATGTTGATAAAATTTTGATTTGATAATATTTCAGTGATTTATCTCCCGATATGGAAGAATTGGGCTGCCCCAATTAATTGACCTTTTTAAAAAAATATATATCGCACCAAAATTATCGTTTTAATTACCCTTTATTAAGAGGTAAAAAGTGAAGAGAGGATTCATTTGTGTATTGGTAATTTTGAAAATTTGTAGAGTGAGAGCAATCTTGAGCATTTGAGTGAAAATGGTGATCCCCTACGAGACTCATCGATTTGAGCGGGTGTGATGACACAATCGACTAGTGGGATATAGACCTCTAGTATGAATTTTGAATCAATTTTTCTTGCCTTTAATTTCAGATTTTTAAATTTTGAAAATTTTTGGTGCATGCAAAAGTTTCTATAGTGCATAGGCTAGTTTTTTTGGAAAATCCACCTAGGCTTTTAGTGCATAGGCTAGTTTTGATTGTACATCGACTGTTTGTAACAACACATCCATATTTTGGCACATATATAGTCTAAAATGGATTATCAATCTGCACATCTATTAGAAATACCACATCTAACTTTAGTTTTGGGGCATCCACCCAAAGAAATGGCGCATCTGATTTGATGGCACATCCAATGAATTCTCTAACACATTTGGTAAAATGATGCATCAGCAGTATGTTTTGGAGCATCGCCCTAATTTGGTAGTGCATCTTCCTTTTAATGCAATGAAGCACTATTATGGTGCATATAGGACATAATTGAAGATTTTTTAATTTTACTCCTAAAATTTGATGATGTTTACTCACGTCAGCCAATGATTTGTTGTTGATGATAGATTAGATGATTTAGTGATCTCATGATACATGATATGCACTAATGATGATGTTGTTTTTACCTCATGATAAGTGAGGATCAAAACATATGTTCATGATATTTGATGAAAATTGCACTAGAACTGATAGGATGATTGATTGATGTTTGATTTCTTTGCTGATTTGATTGATTGATTGATGTGTTGATTGTGATGTTTTATAATGATAGGAGATGGATTTAGATAATCTTTAGTCCTGAGAGAGGTTCCCACGAACTTGGGAGATGATCCCTCATTTTTCATAGGCCGGTAGAGATATCATTGAGTGGTGCAGATTATCCTCACTAATTGATATGCCCCAAATTAGGATTAATCAAGGATTGTTGACCATGCTAGTAGAGAGGTGGCATAGTGACCATAACACTTTTCATCTAGTCATTGGAGAGATGACTATTACACCAGAGGATGTCTACAGGATATTGTGAATTCCTTTGGTAGGTGATATTGTGACATATGACCACACTGAGCAAGGAGGTATAGATGCCTTCAACCGGATATTCCATGATGACCATATTGATGGGTATGGGATGCCTTGGTAGGATATGTTTGAGATATATGCCCCTTTTACTTCCATGCTTACAGGATTTTTAGTGGCTTCTTATGTCCTGAAAAGAGGGAAAAGGTATTTTCCATTGGTTGGGGTAAAAAATTGGAGTAGATGATTTGGTTTGGGACCTGATTTTCCTGGGGTTCATGTATGCTTGCATAGTTATACCATGATTTGCACCAGGTAGTGTAGCTCAGAGGAGTCAGTCTGTTCATAGGTGTGACCTTGTTATAGACATAGGCTTGGGAGCGTATTGCAGTGACATGGCCAAAGACAAACAATTTTTGACCATTTGGGAGACCCTATGTCTATGGTTATGCATGCCCAGTTGTCTAGCATAAGCTGAGAAAATTGGAGTATTGGAGATGGGTACTAGATGACTTGGATTTTGTTACATGGTGATTGTATATAGACTATGAGCAGTGGGTTGAGGATCATTTGAAGGTGCCTTATTTTATGACTTCTAGATACCTTATTGGGCATACACGTTTTATTATGAAGAGATTCTTGTTGTTGAGGCTGCTTAAATAGTACAACAAAGTTTAGGAGATGTCACAGGGATTGGCTATGTATGCATGAAGGTGGTAGGATGCGACTGAGTTGGGGCCCACATTATCTTATGATGTTGCATGTGATGAGTATCATCATTTACAACTAGTGATCTAAGACTACCTTCCAGGGATTGTTGAGGGATATATGACTAAGGAGTACTCATAGTATTTTGCTAAGCATCCATTTTTAAGGATCTCGAGACTTGATGAGCTAGTGCCAACATTAGAGGATGGTAAGGATAGACCTCCCAGATGAAGGAGGGGTAGAGGTGGAGGTGAGGAGGAGAGAGGAGGCAATGATGATGGTGGGGATGATGGTGGTGATGATAGTAGAGATGATGGTGGTGGTGGGGATGGAGGAGGTGGTTTCCACCTAGGATTGGATGTTAGAGTTCCTTGTAGGAGGTGATCTTTAGTGGTAGCAGCACAACAATGGGTGTAGATACGGTTTCCCTCATGACAACAAAAATCTCATATTATAGCATTGCATGCCTAGGTTCAAACCTTTCAAGGCTAGTTGACACAGCTGTAGGGGCAACTACAAATGTAGAAACAATTGTTGGCACAAGTTCAGTCACAACTCTTATAGGCTTAGGGATAGATACAGACTCTAACGAATGAGAGGGATGTTGCTAAATAGCAGCTAGCTTAGGTGTAGGGACAGGGATAGGTATAGGTACAAGTATAGGGCCAGGTTGTTGCATTAACTGTAGAGAGGGATGCACTAAGGTGATGGTCTGAGCAAGTAGAGGCTATCACTAAGAGATTTCAATAGGTTGTGATAGCTATTGAGTCATCAAATTTTTTTAGAGAGGTTCATTGTACTGCACAAGAGGTCCAATTTTACAAAGACTAATATCATGAGGTGGTTCCTCTCAAGTGGCAAGAGATTTTTGTATAGTCCCAATCTAGGAGGTCATAGTCCCAGACAATTAGTGTGGGTGTTACACAACCATTCCTTGGAGATCGAAGAGATCCAGGTGCGGGTCCATTAGGTACAATAGGGGGTACATGTCCAAGGATGCCAGCACTATATGGCAGGAGCACTACATAGCTTTGATATTTGATGGTCATTATGATATGGACATGTATACACTAATACTTGATGATTTACTGTCATGTTGATGTATTTCTTCATATTCAGATATCCTTGTACATTTGACATTTTTTTGAAATATATGTATGCAGCGATGATGATGGTTGTCTTATAAGCTTTATGTGCATGTGGATCATGGTGGATTCATTTAATTTCCTATTATGTATGTTATGTGATGTTTCATGATGATGATATGATATGTTATGGATGTAACATGCATTATGATCCTATAATGTTTAATGAACAAAGTCTATATGTTATTTTTTTATACTTTTCTGATCCAACTATGTATGATGCAATGGATGGATAATGATGTTAATGCAAAAGTGAATGATTATAATGATGGATAATTCTACATGCTCTCATGGATGTATGATATGCATGATAATCTGTGTTTTTTGTATTTTTTGATGCAAATATATGAATTCTTGTATGAAATGGATGAATGAAAATTTACATATGTTGGTGCTTTGTATCTAAAAATGTACGACTAAATGTATATGGATGGAAATGATATTATCAATGCATTTTTTTTTGGATTTTCACGATGCAAACATATATGATCTAATGACTAGATGAATGCTTTAGAGAATGGCATGGTAATGCATTTTTTTTTAGATTTTCATGATGCAAATATATGACCTTGGTGAAAATGAATGACAAAATGACATGATAATGCTATGAATGACGTCCTAATGCTTATGCACCTAAATGACCCTTTTGGTAATGTCAAATGTACTCAATATTTTAATCATAGAAATAACATCAACCTTGGAGAAATCTATAAATACCACTACAACATCTAGTATTAATGCAACCTAACATGCAACTCTAACAATGCAATGTTGTCATCCCAGTAATTAATTTATTATGCTTAGTATCATCATTGAGCTTTTAAAATGTTGAAAATGAGTACAAACATTGATGGTATAACTGAACCATGATGACCTAAGTACTACTTTCATGATGTTTGATAGTGCAAGTTAACACAAGCATCTAGGTATAATTAAACTAGGATGATCTAAGCATTTCTTGCGTAAAATAGAAAGAGTTAATCATTTTCCTATGTGAATCCGAAATGTCATCAGTGATACTTTGTAGAGAACATCCCATGATGATTCACATAATAATAATGATCAACTCATAGATAACAGACAAAGTGAAATATCATTCTTGATCATAGCTTCTCTAGTTGTTGAAATCCTTGAGTTGCTCCTTAGAAATGATAACAACAATCGCAATGCAAATAGTTTTGAATATTTGTGTTAAAGTGATAAAACTATGATTCACAGTATGATTTCCAAATGATTTTTTTTTTTGATTGATTGCTCTTGTTGTTGTTGGTTCAGATTATTGGTTTTGGTGATTTTGATGGATGTTCAAAGTTGTAGCCCATTTGATTTTTGTGTTTTTGCTATGTTGTCATACTGTTGTTTTTATATTACTTTGTAAGCTCAAAGATGGATTTCCCCTAGTGCAAACAAACCAATTTTATTATGGATATGTACAATGATCAACAAGCCAAAGTGAGACATGACCGACACAACAAATTATGTACATGAGGCTCAAAAAAAGAATGCAAATAGTGATAGCAAAAGAACCAATGTGGTCAACACATGTTCAAATAGAGGAAGAAGCCAACCTATCATAAATAGCACCTATTTCTAGGTTTTCACCATTTGCTTTTATTGCACTTTTTCAGATCTTATGATTTTTTTATATTTTTCTCTTTTTCTCTTTTTTTGTATTTTTCACTTTTTTGATTTATTTGTATTTGTATTTTTTCTTTATTTGTTTGTATTTTCTCTTTTTTGATTTATTTGTATTTTTCTCTTTTAATTTTTTGTATTTTCTTTTTTTAATTTTTGTACTTCTTTTTATTTTTTATTTTTTTTGTTGTCACCAAGATGCCTGTTTGCCAAGTTTTCACTAGGGTGACCATTTTTTCAAGACATTTTTTGATGTTTTTTGGATTTTTTCAGGACTTTTTCCAATGTAGTGGGTGAGTCATTTTTAAAATTTCTTGAGATGGAGGTTGTTCATGGGCTCTTCAAATAGGTCTCCTTCTAGCATGGATAGCTGGTATGCTCTTGACCCATAGACTAACACAATGACAAAGGGGCCCAACCAATTCAGTTCAAACTTTCCTTTCTTCTCTCTATCATGTTGGTTCTATGGGTTCTCTTTCAATACCAGGTCACCAACTTGAAATGTTTTGAGTTTGAATTTATGATTGTAACTTTTGAACATCCATTGTTGGCAGGATTTTAGGTGGTTCATGCATGTTGGTACTTTTCATCTAATACTTCCAGTTCTTGTAATCTAGATACATGATAATCCTCATCAAAGATGATACCCTTCAATGAAACCCTAATGGATGGTAATTCAACTTCAATGGGTACAATGGCCTCAGATCCATAGACCAGTGCATATGGTGTGGCTCTAGTTGGTGTACGAATACTGGTGTGGTATGCTCATAGAGGAGGGTTTAATTGGATATGCCAATCGCATTCAATGTCATTAACTATTTTCTCCTGTGAAGATTTCTTAGCTTGATAGGCTGGAGGAAATCTGGAGGAATTGACTGATGTATTGATCCTTTGGTGAGTGGAAGTCTTATGATATTCAAAGACAACACGAAGCTTGAAGGATGGTGGAGATGGAAAAGGGAGGTTATCATGTTGTGATTTGTGTCTCCTGGTTGGTAGTGGTATAACCTTGGTGTATGAGGTGGATTTTCTTGATCCGTGGTTGTGTAGCAATAAAGCTTTCATATTGGGTGTCTGTGTGAGAGGCTCCTTGGTGATATGGAGAAGTCTAGTTTTTTTCTCAGCCATGGAAGAGAGTGCTTATGCTAGGTGGTGTTTCCTGGTGTTGGAGGGCATTATTTGTTGCTAACCTTGAATACATAAAGGCTATGGCGTTAATCATTAAATTATTTTTAAGCCTCTGAAATACCCTTTCTCTTGTTCTCAGATGCATGTACAGGTTGGTGGTTTTAGAGCTGGCCTGAAAGGGGCCTGTATTTTCTTGAACTATTCTTTTCCTTCTAAGGATGATTTGTACTTGCGTGGCTTTTTGGTTGTGCAGGTTTTAATCAAAACTTGTTGTTATGTGGAGTTGTTGTTAAGCTATTTTCTAGACCCTGGCTTTTGGGGTGTTGCTGAATGAGATAGTTGCAGTTCTACATGCATGATTTGTACATGGTTTGAGGAGGTGTGTTTTTCTTCTCTACATGGGAGTTTTGGTATGTGATTTGTCACTCAACATTCCTATGGTGTTGCTTGTGGGTTCCTTGATTATGGTGCTCGTTGTGGACATGATTGGAAAATTAGTTTTGGCATGATATGGTTTTTGAGTCATGTTGTCTACGTGGTTATTCTCTTTGATATCTTAGTGTTGTAGTTTCCAATGTGATGATGGGTTTGCATGTTCGATGTTTATGATCTACGAGTTATGTGGTGGGTGGATTAGCTACCCATTGGCTGCAATGAGATAGCTTGGATGTGGATTGTCTTTATCCACGAGGTTGATTCATTGCTGGTGCAAACTTGTTATCTGGCCTTGTCTGTGGTCACTTGTACATTGGTGAGATTGCTTTGAGATGAGAGGATGGATATTGTTGAGTACTTGAATAGTAGGTTATGGTAACCTAAAGTAGGTGGTCATGATGCTTGGAGAGCTCGGATGTCACATTTCAGTGGGAGATTTAGCAGTAACTATGGGTTCATCACATGGTGGTGAATGGTCTTCTTTAATGTTGCAAATGTTTCAAGGGGGAGCTTTTAGATCATGTTGCTGCATAAGGGTTCTTTCACATTTACATGGACATTATTTAAAGATGTGCAACATCTTGGATCCATGGAGGATGCTTGGAGTCTTTGGCTGAGGTGTTGGTAGTCCTTGACAAGTGAGGTTGGTTTTGAGTCTGTTTTCTTTATGTCATGGTATACTCTTGTTTGTGAACTAGATTTTTGGCATTGTGCATTGTACTTGAGACCATGGTAAATTCATTTGAAGCATGGTATCTCCTAAGGGGATATGTAGATCATGGTGTCATCATAAGTTCCTGGTTCAGATGATTGGAGCTTTGACAATGGTCTGGAAATTCTTTGTCTATTGGGTGCTTTGATTATTTGCTTGATACTTTGTGTTAGTGTAGTAATGCAGTTGGAGTTTAGCATGAGATGATCGGTTGGTAGTACTCATGGATACATGAAGAATAAGGTGAGGCTATTTTTTCTCTTATGAGAGAAATGTTTTTGATGGTTACTCTTGATGAAATTTTTAGCAGAAAGTCTAAGAAGCCTACACCTTGGTTGAATGTGAGCTCAATAAGAGACCTATGAGGAGATTTCTCTTGGATTAGTCATGATGAATTTCATATCTTGAAGGAGTATTCTCATTCCCACTCTTGGTCTACTCGGTAGTTTATCTGAGAGGTATTTGGACCATTATATTTTTCAGATGTGTTTTAAGTTCACTTTGATGATATGGATCTTGAATTGTTGTTTAATGGTTCTGGAAGATTCATAGTGGAAGTTGTACAACTTGTTTATCTCCTTGAGATTTTATGTTATGTTATTTACTGATGATAATTGGTAGGAGATGATGTATCGGCTGATTTCCTAAAATGGGAAATGAAGTAGCTTGATCTTCTTTGAGAAGGCTTACATCCATATTGATTACATGATATTAGAAGTTGGTTTGATCTTGATGATTGAACGGTTGGATGTTGTTAAGGTTTTTCTTTTGGAATGAGAAGAAGATCATTCTTGACACAACTGGCTATTAGAAGTGTATATAGGAGGATGTTTCTATAGGAATATGATGAGCAGAGTTTGTCTCTTTGATCTTGGTTTATCTCCTAGATGTTTGTTTTCACATTACATTGGTTTGAGGTTTGGTTAGAGCTATAGTGATCACTTTTTTGTGGTTCTGTGTTTTCACTCATGTTCATGGGTGATGACATGGAGGTTCTTATTTCTTTTCCTTTGTTGTGTGTGGAGATCTTGGGAGAACTATGAAGACTTGTGGTGAGAGAAATGTTTCTTGTAGTGGTTTGTTGCAGGTTGTGCATATCATTGTGGATATTTCCTTGGTACTACATGGTTACATTTTCTATGTGTTGTCATTGGTAGACTTGTGATATCTTTGATCTTTCAGATTTGGATTACTCGGGCAGTGGGAGTTCCTGTTGTGTTTTGTCTTCTTCAACTAGTTGACACTTGGAGCTTGTATTTGTTGTTAATAAGTTGGTTTTGAAGCAGCATGAGTTTACTAATGTTGATACCTTCGAGGTATGTGAGATTGGATGGAATAGCATGAGTTGTGGGTGCTATTTTCAATCATGTGGGTTTATCAATTGGATGGAAGCAATCAATCTGATTGTTGTTCTAGTTAGTGTTTTTTGTCTTGTTTCTAGAGAATGACTTCACGGATGTGTTCTATTTGAGGTTTTGAAGTTGATAATGCTTTTTTATAGCGTCTAAGCACAGTGAAGTGGTAGTAGTATCTTCTTGTTGATATCACTGGTATCTTTTGCTTATGTTCATTGGAATGGTGCTTATTCACCTTGGCTTGTATCTTTCTTCCTCAGGTGGCATGTTGGAAGATGACAAGGATTGTTACCTGAATGGTGGACATCTTGGATGTTGGTGCATAATTCTTGATGGAGCTTGAGAGCATGTTTGAGGTCTATGTGGTTTCCTGGAAGGTTGTGATTAGTTACATTTTGGTTGCTTTGTTGGATAGTGAGTTGCAGTTGGATGCTTGGTCTTTGTTACAGATTATCTGATGGATTGTTATCTATGGAATCTTGTTGATTGGGTTTCTTGAGTATTGCGGGGTTTGAACTGGTGGAGCTAGTGTGATCTTAGTTTCTGGTTGCTTTGGAGGTACCTATGTGATCTTTGTCAAGTGGGAGATTGTTGGAATATGTGCCTCAATCTCACATGCTATAACCTCTGAAAGAGAAAATTTGGTGTGACTTACCTTTTGTTTGGCCAACTGGTAGTTTAGTAACCTTATGTATTGCTCATGTCGTCGAGACAATGCTTTTGTCTTGTTGACTGGTGATGTCATTGTGACTTGTTTTGTTCGTTGTAACCTTCTACCAAGTGGAGTTCTCTGGCCGATGGGTTGGTGTCTAGCAGATGTCGTGGAGACTCATGGTGACTAGATCATCAGAGTAACTCAAATGTTTCGGTATGTTGTCCTAGCAATAGGGAGAAGTCTCACCGATAAGTATTCTCTTGGAGTCATTGGGGTGACTTAAACTCTCAGGAAGATCTCTTGGCGATAGTTGGTGTGTCTCACCGATAGTATACACTTGGAGTATTAGAGTAACACATGGAGGTCTCAGTGTGAAGTCTTAGCGACGAATGAAGTCTTGCCAATAGTGTTCACATCGATATGACTTGCAAACATCGGTATGATGTCTCATCGAATAAAGATGGTCTTGCCAAATAGTGATACATGTGATGGATATCAGTAAGATGTCTTGGCGGCAAGGGGATGTCTGAGCGACAGCATGCGAACATTGCGGTGTGACCTGAAGACTTCAGAGTAACATCTCAGTGAAAGCGATAAGTCTTGCTGACTGTTGTTTGGTGTTCGGTATAACATAAAATCTCAGTATGATCTCTCAATGAAGGACAATAGTCTTGTTGACTAATGAACACTTCAGAATACGTTGTGAACATTGGTGTGATGTCTTGGTGAAAGACAGTTGTCTCACCGAATGGAATACTCACGTCTATGTGACTTTCGAGCTTTGGTATGATGTTTCAGCAATAACGGTAAGTCTTGACGATAGCGATACGAGTGATGATCATTAGTATGAGGTCTTGGTGACAAGGCTAAGTCTCAGTGATGGCTTTCTAGACTCAGTGTAACATCTTTCCAATAGGGATGACTCTTGGTGATATCGATAGTTAGGTCTTGTGGCATTGGGGATACATGGTTAGTGTGTCACCGACATGTGACACAAGTTGAACACTTTTGACCGAGTGAAAGTCTATCCTACGTGGTGTGACTTGGACCTATCAGAGAGGAAAAAATGTGAACCATTTGCTGTTGTGATCCGATAGTTGGAAACAAACTGATTCACTGAGGTAGTGAAGAATTAATGTATACACTTATGCATTGGATGTTCTAAAGGATGAGATAGAGAGCGTTACAGAGAGAGCCGAGAGGCTAGATAGATGGTTGGGGCCTTGATGCTGAAATAGAGGAAAGAAAGAGGTAGGGTTATGCTACTGAAACCTCTCTTGATCAAGGATTGCATGCCATGGTCGATCTCTCATGTATATCTGTACTGTATACTAGTTAAGGTTATTGCAACAGTATGAATATTTTTTGGTTTGAGAGGTCAATCTAGAAATGTACTGAGAGAGAGTTTGCTATCAGGTTGTATCCAGAATGAACAAGATGTAATCTCTGAAAAGGCTATGAGCCTAAAATTGTATTGTAACCTTTTGTTGCTGAGTAATACAATGGCTCAATCTTTGGAGTGTGGGGTTTTTTACTTGAAAGTGTTTTCCCCACGTAAATCTATGTGTTTCAGTTTTCTATCTTATCTTTCATCTGTGTTGGTTCTGATTCAAGAATCTGTTATTGCTTGCTGTTGAATTTTACATGTGCTTCTCTCAGAAGGATTAATGTGGGAAATGAACTATGTTTGTTTCTACTTTAGGACATAGTTGTACGTGTCTTTGAGGCAATCTAATAAAAATTGAAGTTACCGAAGGCACCACTGTTCTTGGAGGTTTCTTTGAGATGCCTGTTTTTTCCCTTTTACATTTGGTTTTTGCACTTCCAAAAAGGGGAGTTCACTTTGGTGGAAAATAATGTCTACATGTATTCCTTGGATCATGGTTGATATGTTAGTTGGTTGTGCATAATAAGGGACAAGAACTTGTTGCAAGGCTTCTTGGATCATATTTTGATAGTGAGGGGATGCTTGAATAAGATCCCATAAAGATATCTTAGTAGAATTATTCTTTAGTTATTCAACAAGATTGTACTCTTAAATGTGTGAATATAAGTGAGGATCTCTAGGAAAAATGGGATTTGGCAAAGGTAAGGGTGTTGGGGTTGGTTGTGGATTATTTCTAGTGTTATATGTATGAGCAACAATATTATGACTCAGCTGCTACGATACATTATTCTGAGGTAGGTAAAGTGTAAACTCGGGTTTAGGTGGAGGTGAAGGTTTATGTGATGATGGGTAAAGGATGAGTTGAGGTTGAATAATATTAACATCCATCGATGAATGAGAGTCTAACAGGGGATTTTCATTATCATGTAAGGGAATAATATTATTATTTTCAATATTAGTCATGTCTTGTATCATGATATCCTCCCTAGAATGAGATTTTTTAGGAGAACCAGAAACCACATGTTCATGACATTTGAGGGTTGGTTCTTCTAAAAGGACTTCCTCATGAGTAAGGGAGTTATGAATCGTGGAATTTTTTTGATTATTAAGAGTGGGGAGATTAGAAGAAGACTCTATTTGATTGTTGGTTATTTCTAAGGTCTCATTCTCTTGTTCCATAGTATCTACCCTACTAGGAGAGCTTGTAAGATGTTCATCCAAGTATGAGGTTTGTAAAGTAGCTTCATCACAAGTGTGGGAGGAATCAAAAGAAGGACCACTATGGTTGTCAAATAGATTATCCCAAATGGTAGGAGCATTAGGGAAGGGAGGATCACAATTCTCATGAATCTTAATAGGTATTTCTTTTAACATCAACATATCCTCTTCGCATCAAGGAGGGATAGTAGGAGATATACAATTTTGATGGTCATGACTATGGATCCTAGGCAAGGTAATATTTATAAATTTGTCTATGATTTCATGTACTTGTTGTCTAACATCCTCCAAAGGGGAATGAGGAGATGCAAAATCATGACCCTCAATTCGTGTACCTTCCTTCACCAAGATACCTTCATCACTAATAGGAGAGGTATCGAGGGAAGAACAAGTATGATTGTGATGATTGTCTACACTACCATTCTCACAAATGGGAAATGTAAGATTAAGGATTGTACGAATGCTTTGATCATGTTTCTTAAATTCCTCATTGTGGTAATCAAAATTCAACTCATAAGAGGGAATGTTGTATTTATGCAATTATTTTTTAACCAAATCAAAGCCACATCATTTGAAAGAAAACATGCTATGATGAAAAAAAAATTGCAATGCAATGACTTAAAATGAAATGCAATTTTTAGATATGAAACAAGGTAATTTTTTTATTATACAATGCACCAATTGGAAAAATGACATGTAGAAAATGCAAATGTAAAATGGAGCAATGCATGAAATGAGCTATTTTAAGTTAGATCTACTGAAATGGATGTTACAAAAAACTTAGCTAACTAATACAGGTAGGTAAAGGCACCAAAAAAAAGCTTTAAAATAGGGTTTTTAGTTCTATAAAGGGTAGTTTGGTGAAAAGGGCCTGATTCACCCAAGGTGGTGAATGAGTACCAATATGAACCTTTTTCATAAAAATTTAAAAAATTTGAGTGATTTTTATGTTTTCTGAGTTCTATGATGCAGACCTAAGTTAAAAATGTTGAATTTTAAAAAAATTAAATGAATTTAGATGCCAAATATGTAACCTAAATGCACTTTTCATGAATGCAAAATTTGAAACCTAGCATGCAAATGGATCCATGCAAACCCTAATGCAAAGTCAATACAAGGATAGATCTATGATGGAATCTAAATCAAAAAAGAGAAGTGTTCAAAAATTAGGTTCACCAAAATGAACCATTAGTTTTATGAGGTGTGAAATACTATGAATTTCTTTTGCTCAAATAAGGTCTTTCACCTAATGGAAAGAGATAGATCCCACACCCAAAATGTAGGTGGTTCAATCAAATTAATGCAAGTATGATGGAAATATCTCTAAATACAATGATCTATATGTAGAAAACTAATGAAATCTATTGATCATTGAATGGAAACTAAAGAAATACAACTTGTTTGAAAACACATTCTGTAATACAAAAACACCTAGAAATGAATGCAAATTGCAACAAAAATGGATGAAACTAAAAATGTGCACCTGAGATCTTGTTGGAGACTATAAATGACATCTAAAATGCTATTGATGCTAATTTTTAGGCCTGGTGCGACTAATTTTCCATTCTAGGTGAATCAGTCTTAGTTTTGGAAAACTATTCCAGAACTCATTTCAAACAAATGGGTATCCAAAAATGTTAAAAACCAAAACTAGGCCTGGAAGTGGGACTCATTTTCCACCCATGGTGAATGGGTCCACTTTTGAATTTTTGAAGATTCAAACTATCAAATTCAAGCCTGAAGATGACTTTTTGTTGATGTTTTAACTTATCCAATGAAGAGATGACTTGAACTTTTCAATGCAATATTCAATGATTTCTAAGCTTCCAAGATGCCTAAATCTGCAAACAAACAAGAAGAGAAAGATAAATGTTGGATGTTAGGGCATGGGAATTTTCCTTGGTCAAACCCCTTTGTAGGTTAAACCAAAATGATGAAAGAATGTAATGGAACATGCAATAATGGACTTATTACCTTGCCATGAGGATTGATCTTGAATGTCTACAACAAAACATGAAGATTTTTCCCTTGAAAGTCTTAGGAGGCTATCTTGATGACTTGAAATGATGAAACCCTAACTTGCTTAGCTTGATGGAGAAGATAGATGATGGATGAATGAGAAGAAATATGTGAATGAGTTAAGAAATCCTCAATTAGGGCTTAGATAGTTTATTTTATAGGAAATTCACCTTATTTTCTTTTTAACTGGATCCCTAAGGCCGACATGTAAAAATAATAAACTTAAATTCTAAAATTTCTTGCTCAAAAGTCAATAATGGTGCAAATGGGACTCATTCACCACCTTGGGAAAATAAATCCCACCTAGTAGGGACTAATTCATCATAGATGGTGAATTAGTCCCAAAGGGGCCCATTTGATAGCTTGGATGATAGGAAGGAAATAAGGTTTATATGATGACTTTTTCAAGTATTTTATCAAATATTTCCTCAAGATGCACAATATGGGGTAAGAGGGGCCTATTAATGATTATGTGAAGGTCAATTAGGGCTTGGGACATAGAATTCAATGTGAAAGTGTGATTAAATACACTTTACAACACTAAAATGAAGTCCACTTAGCCTAGGAAGGAACAACATCCAATGTGAATGTGTAAAATGCATTAAAACACTAGATTAAGGTTAAATTTAATTAACAAGTCTTCTATATTGATGTGAAGATGCAATTAAATACATTTTTTAATGTTGAATTAAAGAAAAATGATTTCATTAAGTCTAGAAAAGTGTGAGTCTTTTAAAACACTTTACAACACCTTTACAAGACATCGTTAAATGCTTTTTATTCAGTTTGCAAGGGTCCAAGACCTAGTGTGGATGTAAAAAACACCTCACAACACCAAATCAAGGCCTTATTAAGTCCAATTTATCATCAATTATTCCCAAAATCAAACAAGTTACCTTTTTTCTATGGTACACTTTCTAATTATAATTAATAAATCCTCCAACTTTTAACTCCTCAAAAATTAAATCAACCCATGGTCATCTAACCAAGTTGCACATGAAAATAATTTCTTTTAATTATCTAATTCCTTTATTTATCCTCACAATGACATATTCCAATGAATATTTCTCCCAACCACCTCTTCATTCAATTTCCCTCCAAAGGTTTCAAAAAGCCTCTTACACATTCATTAAATCCTCTTACACCTTCTATAACTCCTTTTACATCCCTTAAAATCTTCAACCACATTCATTCAATTCTTCTTACAACCTTTCAAATCCTCAACCATTCTCATTTATTCCTCTTACATCCTCCTTTACTCAACACATTCTCCAAAATATGCTCCACCCTCACCCAATAGAATTGTGACAAGTGCCACATTCTCATTGGCTCCTCTTTTATCCCACATTCACAAATTTCTCTCATTATTCAACCCTTGAGTTCTATAAATAGAGGCCTCCTCTACACAATATAGATTCACAAGTTGAAGCATTCTTACTATAAGTAATTTCATCCATTGTTCATCATACCATAGCTAGTATATCATCATTTGGAGTCAAATCATGCACTTGGGATCAACAACACTATGAAATATTATCATTTAGGATTGGGAAAGGGCTTCTTTCAACTTCAAAGGAGCACCAATTTCCCTATGGGATGAAGTTTTATCTATCTTTAGTTGATTGCATGTTCTTATTTTCATGTTTTCATCTTGATTTAGCTAATAATTTCACAGGAAATACTAGATTTGTTTTTCTAACATGATTAAGTAGTCTTAGTTGATCTTACGTTAGCTTATTGCAGGTTTGGTATTCACAGGTGGCATGAGGTATACCAAAAACAATCCTATGTCATGTAGAAGGATGATCTCCTCCTCTAATAGTCATGTCATCAACTCTTGAAGGAAACAAAAATATTTCCCTTCAAGGTGTTTTTAGGCTCGAGGAGGAATCTAAAATAACAAAATACATAAAATAAATTCTAAATTTATCAATTAAATAACACTAGAGTTTCTCTAAGATGCTTTAAGGCCAATGTGGAAATTTATGCCACTTTTGGACGAGGGGTCTAGGAAACTTCAGACAATTCTAGACACTTTGTGCCAAGGTGGGACATTTTGTGCTAGAAATGGACACTTTGCAACAAAGATTGATGCTTTGCACCAATATTTTCTAGGGTCCTAAAAATACTACAAATATGTAAAAAAGTACAATAAATGCATGTAAGTGGAAAAAAAGTAGAGTAGAATCCACTCAACATCTATGGAAGTGCACCTCATTCCACCTTGTCACAAACAACATTGAGTCTAGGGAGCTTGTAGGTCCGTCAGCTCAACATCCTTGATCACTCTACACCAAGTTAATTTGGAAAAAGGTAAATGAAAAATGAATAGTAAAAAGTGCCATTTTCATTAGTATATAGTAAACCCTAGTAAATAAAGCTTATTTCATTTTAAGGGAATTTCATACAAATTAGCATATTGGGGGCTAGAGGACTCTATTTTTTATGTTGTTTATTGTGTTGTATTCATAATTCCCCACCTGGTCTCATCAAATGTCTATGACTATGTGGTATGGTACTTGGAAATACCCTATGATATCACACAAGTAATTTGATGTGGTTTCATACTCGTCTTGATTCAACCTCCATAAATAAAGTTAAATTAGGGGGGTATAAATCTACCCTCAAATTTAATTCTCCATAGAATTTTGATAAGAGGATTGTTGAAGGACTAATGAACTTGTGTTGTAGGATGTGGTCCCTAACATTGTGGTTTTGTAGGTAACTATAGTGGGGGCTTCATTCTCCCTAATGAATCCAAATGATTATCCTTTTTATAGAAGTTTTATTTCCTTTAGCTTGCATATGCATGTAGTATCTTATGGCCATTAAAGTGGGGGCTAAATGTAGTGGAGAAAAAAGTATCCCTTTTTCACACTTAATTTGGGAATAATTAATATTAAAATGAACCTAGTGTTGCCTTGATTAAGTGTTGTAATGTGTTTCACACATTCACATTAAGTTTAGAACCCTTCTTAATAAAATGAACTTAATGGTGCCTTATTTAGGGTGTTGTAAAGTGTATCTTTACACTTTAACACTAATCTAGGGATTTATTAATTAATTAAGATTAATTTGAGCTTAATTTTCTGCTTTAATTCAAATTCAAGCCTAATTAAATGCAAATTCCAAGAGATAAAATTGGACATTCATAAATGATATTACACAACACTTAATTTTGGAAGGTGTGTGTCCTAGGTTAGTGACCTAGGAACCATTTTCCAACTAGAAAATGGGTCCTCACTAGGTCCTAGGACCCTATTTTCACATAACATTTCACAATCTCTTAAGTGTGTCCTAGCTAAGTGAGCTAGGACCCATTTGCCACATGGCAAGCGATTCCTCATTTAGACCTATGACCCATCTTTTAAATATGGTTTTAGCAATATTTTAGTGATTTCAAATCCTATATTTAATGTTGGCTTGTATTATTTTAATTTCAAGAATTCATCTTAAGTTATGTATAAATACAATTTTATTTCATTATGTTTCAACTAGAACTAGATTGAGAGAAAGATTTCTCATTAGACCAAGCATTCATATTCAATAAGTAAGAAAGTGTGAAGTATTAGAGTAGAACTATAGTGTTTCTATAGGTCTTCAAGCTCATTTTTTTTGTCAAAGATCAAGAATTATTGAAGAAGTGATGATAAATGCCTATGGATAATCATGTTGGATTCTATTTTTTGGGAGAGGCACCATGAGATTCAACCAAGCCTAATGACTTATTTTCTATGTGATTCCATCATCCATGATTGTTCTATTTTTAGTCTAGAGAGAGGTATATTCAGATTTGTGGCATTTTAAGGGGATTTGAGATCTCCTAAAGTAAGTCTTTTGCATTTTTTATGTTCATCCTAGGATCTTATTCTAACACAATTAGGTATGGTTTCTTTGCATCATTAGAGATCTTAATCTTAGACACACTTAAGGTAAGGATTGCATGCACATTTCATGTTTCAGATTTTAATTTATCATCAATGTTTAATTACCAAACTTGGAATTTTACTAAGGAAAACCCCTATCCACCAACAAACATCAAGATTTATTTTGCAGATTATTGGCAGATCTAGATCCAAAAGCAAGAATTTCAAGTTGTAGAAAGCAATTTTAGGTCTAGAACTTCAAGATCACATTCAATTTTTTCTAGAAGAGCCTACTAGGACCCATTCACCACTTGGTGAGTGAGTCCCTAATAGGGTTTCAAGGGTAGCACATTTTCAAAGTTCACAAGCTACATTTTCTAATTTAGAGCCTCCCAGGGAAGTATATTAGGATCCATTCACCACCTGGTGAATGTGTCCCTATCAAGGTTGCAAAATCAACAAATTTCAATAGGTGCATAAAATTCCTTACTCTCTATTTTTCTTGAAGATTCACTATTTCTAAGTATGTTTTTTGATAAATCTCTTCATTACATTTTGTAGACCTAGAATTAGAGTTATTTTTCTAGTTTAAATTCTTCTCACCAGAGCATTGTTTGGCTCACACCCCCATCCTTGTATAAAGGAGAAATTGCAAGACTCAAACCTTTATTTGAATCACCTCTTGGGTTCATAGTTAATCCATGCTTTGGATCTCATTTCTTCAATGAAATCATGAAGAATACGGTCATATGATAGCCCCATTTTTCTATGTTTCACTAAGTAAACTTAGTGTTTTAAAAATTTCATGAGATTCACAATTGTATCAGATCATCATTCTGAATATTCTACATATTAGAATCAATCAATTATTGTATCATAGATCTAAAAATTGTATTCAAAATTATCATTAGTTTTTCAAACATTTTCAACATTGTTATACACTATTATTTTGAATTGCATTGGCATAAATTGAGAAAATTCAATAAGAATATTCACTATTAGACCTATTTGTACACAAATTTAGGATCATTAAATAGTATATACAAAATCAAACATTTAATTTTTTGAAACCCTATCCAGGACATAGACAACCTAGGTGCCTTTGTTGTGTTGATTTTTAGGCTTGAATTTCTATGGTAGAGCTCTCTTAGTGTCCTGTATCCAAATCTGATGTCTATATTTGAATTTATTTTTAGACATACCTAAGTTTGATCATTTGATCCATAAGGAAAGTATCAACATGTTTCCTTTTAAAATATGTGGTTTTGATATGGTAACACGACTTGTATAATTATACTTTCCCTACTTATGATTATAATCTAAGGAAACAAAATGAAGTCATTGACAAAAATACTAGTCATTATCTTGATATCTCTCCTAATTTTGAGATTATATTGGTGGAAGAGAATGAAATAATTGACACATTCATTAATATCACTTTGTGTAATCTTCATTCATCTCTTAACATCTCTCCCACTTACAAGAATTTTTTGGTACAAGAGGTTGAAATTATGTACGAACATGACAATCATAGTTTTTATTATCATGATACCTTACCTACTTATGGAGAAGGTATCTTGGTGTTAGAGGATCCAATCATTGAGCATCATGATAATATTCTTTGTTTCTCTCCAAAAACTTCTCTTATTTTGGAAGATACTATGGCACAAGAGGATGGAAGCATTGATATATTTCTTTCAAATGACAATAAGATAGATTACATAGATGAAGATGCTAAGGTGGCATTAGATTGCCACTCGATAGAAGATCATCAACAAGTTAAATCCACTAAGGTTATGAATGTACAATTTTCCATTAAATATCCTCTAATTATTGGACCTCCTAAGATGAGCCTTTGAAAATTCCTCTAACTATTGGACCTCCTAAGTCACCTTTCATTATAGGACCTCATAAACCTCATTATTAATTATGTGTTGTAGTGACCAATTTATCACACAGTTTCTCACACATATAACACTAGAAATAATAAGTAAAAAAAAATACAATCCATTCTCTCATCAACTCTTCTCCCACAACCTGATTTACCTAGTGCCCCTCATTTACCTCAAAATAATGGAAATGAGTATGATCTTGTGGAACAACTTCATAAAACCCCAAAAAATATTTCTTTATGGGATTTATTTCAAACATCATCTACTTATCATGGCATCACTACTGAATTCGACACCATTTTATGATGGGCATTCATTAGTGGTTCAAAAAAAATTTGTCAAAAAAGTGATGAAATGATAAAAACATTTTTGTCATTATTTTTTTGTCGCAAGTCTGATGATAAATTAAATGTCGAAATAATGGTGTAGATTCATTGGTTGTCAGCATCATAAAATGTCTCAGATCTTCATCAGAATATTGATGAAATGGGCATCAAAAGAACACCAGAAGTTCATTGCCATTTGGACGAAATGGGAAAGTATTTACAATGAAGCCTTCGTTGTAGCTAAGCAACTTCATTGGAGCTTTCATGTGATTCGTTAGTGACGTTTGTTGAAATTGCAATGAAATGGGCAAGGAGTTATGATGAAGCCTTTGTCGTAAGTAGGCAACTTCGTCAAACCTTTTCTATGATTCGTCAGTGGACTTCATCAAAATTGTGACAAAATGGACAAGGAGTTATGACAAGGCCTTTATTACAGCTATAGAAACTTCATCGAACCTTTTCGGTGATTCGTCTGTTGTGTTCATCAAAATTTTAATGAAACAATGCAATTTTTTTTTTTTAAAATATTTCTTGAAATGTACCATCAGTGAGAGATCAATCAAGTCACGTCCCTTCCTATTCAAATCTTGGGAAATTATTTTATTCAGTCATTTTCCATGTTTATTAGACACTTGTTGAGATGTCATGTATTTTCGCCAATGCCTTGAGTCTCTTTGATAGTCAATATTACATATCGATTTAGTGTCACACAGTCTCATTGATGTTCTGAGTCTCACCGATAGCCAATAGATCATATGTCGCTATGGTGTCATGCAGTCATATTGATGTTCTAAGTCTCCCCGAGAATTATTCCTTTGGTATTAATTGTATTGCTACGATTCTCACCAATGATAACTTATTGATGTGACTTTAGGGGTCATTGGGAATTTCCTTCGACTGCTTAATAGCTTACAATCAAACTTGAGCTTGAAATTACAAAATAGAATATCATGCCAATTAATTTTACCATTGATATTCCAAACCTTCAGCTTATGGCAGAATAAGTACCAAATTTCTTGAGCATAAAAACATTCAAAAAGAATATGTTTGATAATTTCCCGAGTCCTATAGATACTATAGATTTCAACACTTTCATGGTTAGATTTATAGATATTTATCTTTTTCATTAATGCAGAGGTAGGTAAAGGAGAAATAATTATAATTGTAACACTATTCATAGTCTAGTAAATTATGTTCATAATTTGTGTTCAATGGACCTCAATTTTATCATTATACTTCCCATCTAATACCATATTTTAATCTAGGGTTCAACTATCTCAGATTTAAAGAAGCACCTTCAATTAACCATTTAAAGTACTATAAAATAAGGTAAGACTTTTACTCAAGTGAGAAAGATTGGGTACACTTGTAGGATTAAAGTTCTCACAATCATCAAGATTTATTGGCACACAGACACAACCTGTAACATATGAAGTAATGGGTGACTACAAGTTAGTGAAATGGTCCTTAATATGTGAGTGGTTTACAAATTTATTGGTAGAAAATAAGGTTACAAACATATCTACATGAAAAATTATGAAAACAATCTACTGTAATCATCAAAATAGATGAAAAGTGCAAAGGAAAGAGTCGAGCTACATCTTTAGAGCCTAAGAAAAACACATGCAAGGAACATAAAATAAAATGAACAAACCAGTTTTTGGATGAATACAAAATGGTGCCTTCAGCAAGTGATTCATATGCTTTCACACCTAACACAAGACATTAAGAATATTTAGTCTTCCTCTATGAAATTAACTACTTACAGAATAAACCTAGAAACCAATATTATATACCTCCATGTCTAGCCAAGGGTAGGTATAAGAGAAAAAAATTTCTTCAATGCAATGCCAAAAAATATAAATGTGTGTGTAGGTTTGTATTACTCAAAATATCATTTCACTGCCTAAGGAAAAATACCAAAGTGATATTTTAAATTTCAATCTTCACATAGGCTCCCTTATTGCTACACATGCATATACAAGCATTATTTGAGCTCTAAACTGTTCAAATATTAAGGATTTAATTAGCTATAAGATGGAAAGTTGTTGTTTATACATAATCCATCATCTTTTACATATCTTTATTCACTCCTAGCATTTCAAATAAATTTGTGTAGATGAGATAGAAATGTGAATCTTTTATGACAAAGAAAATTCTTAAAAGGAGGTGGGAGAGAGCAAAGGGTAGGGGGCAAGAGAATGCTTGAATGTATAGAAAAGTATAAAATTTTGATCATTATAAAAATGAAATGAATCTTAAGTTTGAAACATTAATATCATTTACAACATTCATGATCAAGAATGAATGTAAGTAGAGAAAATTTTGCACACCTGCAGATGGTACAAAATTTCATGGTTAAGTCAAAGCCTCCCATCAACAACAAGATCCAAATATCTGTGTATCTATCTCAATTGAGCCTCTAAACCCTTCAGAGCTGTCAATTTTTCCACTAACTTGTTATGCACAAAAGTAAAATTTTAGAGTTATGTCACCACTAAAAATAGAAGAAACAGAGCTTTGAGACCAAATCAACACACAACACAATGTGATATTCATACAAAGCCATAAAAACAAACTAAACTCAGAACATTGGAATGAAAAAAACTTCAAATTATGATGCATAGCATGGATTGAGGGTATAAAGAATCATTTTTCTGCCACCATAGTGAAAATTTAGCACTTTCTTTCATCTTTTCATATTGGTTTGATGCTTGAAATGATGCATTTCTTATATTGAAGAGTGCATTACCTTGTTGAGCATATCTTTGTTTAAAGAATAGTTTAATATTCTCTACTTAACAGGGTCAACCACGTGATGTTGGAAGCTCATTTGGCCCCTCCCCCCCTCACATCACTCTCAATTCCCCATACCCAATCACATAACATTAATCATTCATTCATCCATTAATAACATATAGCATTCATTCATTAATATATAATATTCATTCTTTAAGTTTTTACATATTATCAAAAATATGGTTGTCATGATATGATTACAATCACTTTTCTTTTTGTTTCTTTTTAAAGCTACATAAATTTGAAGTGGAGTATCATTTTCTAAATCAATATATGTCCCCTTTAGTTGTTCTTCCCTTTTCTCGTGATCTTAAAGAACGCTTAGTCGTCTGCTCATGACGTGGACACTGCTGCAAGGGGGGTTTGCTATAATAAGAAAGAAATGTTAAACCTATGTTTTATTATTATTGTTACAAGTATTTCATTAATTAAAATAACATTAGAGTGGTTCTCTTTATCTGATGGGTCCACATCATGTTCTTGAACTTTTGTTATAGACTCATGCTCAACATGTTGAATACCCTCTAAATCCTGATCTACAGTTGAAACAAAAAAGGTTACATTAATTAATACACCAATTGAAATTAAATATGTTTAAGAGAACATGAGGGTGGTCCTCTTTACCTGATGGCCTGACACATCATGTTCTTGATCTTCTATAGCCTGATCATGCTCAACACGTTGATCATGGTCTACATGCTCTAAAATTGAAACATGAAAGGTTACATTAATTAATACACCAATTGCAATTAAATATGTTTAAAAGAACTTTAGAGTGGTCCTCTTTACCTAATAGGGCCACATCATATTCTTGATCTTCTCTAGATTGATTATGCTCAACATGTTGATCATGCTCTAAAGTACTGGGATGCACACCATGACCTTCATCTGCACATTGTGCTCCACCCTCACCAGGTTGTATTCCAATGTCATGTACAATATTATCATTGCTTGAATGTTTAAAACAAATAGGAATGTAATTACTTTATGGTGGAAATTAATATTGAATAGATTGCACAAGTATTCAATTTGAAATAAAATTTGTTGAGTTTATTTACCTGTGTGTCAGATGCAATGGAATATTTTGTTTTCCCAGTCAAGACTCTTAGGTGTTCAGCCACATCTCCATAGCCTTGCTGGAAGGCTATCTTTAGGTCCTCTTCTATGGGAACTCTGTTGAATTTAGAGCCCTACATTTTTGCATAAGATCATGAATTTTTTTCTATGGTGTGATAAAACCAAAAACAAATTCAATTTATTATAATTCGGATGCAATATTTCATTTATTGATACTTACAATTCATGCAGCTAATTTCATATAACCACCAGAGACAAGTTTGTGATGCCTATGCTTTTCTAGTCTTGCCTTTGTTTCCTTTGATGTGTCAGGAAGCCTATGAAAAGTTTAAAATACGCTATATTATGTAAAAAGAAAGAGTAACCAATATATAATTACATTGTTGATAGTATCACATACCTTCCTTGGCCCTGTGGTGTCTTTCCTTTTTTATTTTAGCCTTCTCATTTCCATCTGACACTAGGTCCTTCCACTCCCTCTCCAGAATCATGGGGGGATGCTCATACTTTTTGTTCTTCTCTAAATGTGACCTATATTTGTCCCTCACATACTTTAGATAGATACAAGATTTCTTAAGGACCTTGGTTCAGTTGAATATTTTATCACCGAACAACACTACTAAATGGTTAATGAGCTTATCTTTTAAATCTTGATTTTGGGAATTCCACCATGTATGTATGGTGGGTTCAAAGAGCTCCAATGTAATATCACTTATTTGTTTATAAAAAACATCATTTCCTACAAAATGATCATGGGATAAATAGTCTAAAAAGAGCGATCAATAAGTAAATTTGAAATGGATTATATATAATAATAATTAAAACATTTTAAGGTACTTGGGACCTTCTCTATCTTTATGGGAATGAAATCCTCGGTCACCACAAGTGTGATCAGAAATGTTCCCATACTAATAATACGAGAAGATCCAAGAAATGCTGCTAAAACATCACCAATACTAGTGGCCTTTGCATCCCCAGGTAGATGTCTTGACACATATTCTGGCATGTGTTCACTGCCAAAGGGTGCATTAAAAGATGCTTGCATGCTATGTGTTGCCAAAATTTCAAATGACAATATAAGCACGGATGATGGGGTTAGATGATGTGATGTATGCGTAGGAAGATCAGGATGGACACTTGTACCAACCCTTACTCCTTGGGCAGTACTTGTAGTACACTGATCATGGTTAGGACCATCCTGAGGAGGAAAATAACCTTGTAAAAACAACACATATTTTAGTTCATGACATAAAAGAGTACAAAATATAAAACCATGAATGAACTTATGTTATAATTAAAGACATCATGATAGCTTACTTGCAAGTTTTGTAATCTCTCAGACAATATTTTAACCCTCTCTCTTATCTCATCTATTTGAGGTACTATGAATATCAACTTAACCATTTTTTTATTGTATTTTTTTTTATCTTCTTTATCATATCGAGAGGGTTTACTGAATAAGCGATATCATCACAAAATATTGACTACACCCCACTATGGATGCTTTCCTCTACTGCTGGTGCCTTTCCCTGATCAGTCAACTACAACAAGAATATTAAAAACATTATCAAAATTAACCCAATAAACTTATGAAAAAAAAATAATAATAAAACATTTGGCTTGTATCTAATTTGTACAATTACAATGAGGTAAACCTATCAGGTAGAAGTGCCTGAAGATACATTGCGATCTGTGCTCTAGGCTAGAGCCTTCTCTGTATGATCAATGTCTCGCTGTGACAAAAATTAAATATAAAAAACATTACCGAAATGAAACCAATAGACTTATGGAAAAAAACATAAGAATAAAATGGTATATTGGAGTCATTAATTGGAGGTTGGGTGAAATCGTACATAGTACGTACCACCTCCATAGTAACTATGTTTGTAACTAAGCAATTCAAATTGTAATCAATTAGCAACTCTTCCCCTGTAGTTATTGATTTTATCACACATACAAATACATAGTTTCCCTTGTGTGCGTCGAATATGCAATTGGGTTGCTTATTTGTTGACCCAGGTCATATATTGTTTATAAACCCTACAATATTCCCTGATGATTTTGGCCTTCCATCAATGTACATAGCCACTCCTTTATTTTGATCCTCATCTTTTAGTTGTATATAATTTGCTGACAGTGCATACCTACACATACTTCATGTATCTCGAACTAGTTGAATCCAATCTTTGTAACTATAACAGGGTCCGACATACTCCATCAATTCAGTAACTTTGTCATAATAGACCTTTATGTCATCCATGCAAAATAGGCCCAAACCATGTAATGATGATGGTGCTATGCGATATATCCTCTTGTTGACACAAAAATTAGTGTTTATTGGAGGAAGTTCTTTGGGTACCCATTGTTTCCATAGATTTTTGTACCTCAAGAGCACCTCGATGTCGCCTATGCTCTCATCATCATAAGAACATGACCCCCCTTCAGTAAGAAAACATTCCATGCTTTTACACAATTTTCTTCTAATCTTTTGACCTTTAGTTGATCTCCCTCTTTTAGACATAGTACATGTCTTGCTTTCCTTTTCTCTTCCAAAATTTCCCTCTCTCGAGGAAGACAGATTTGACAAATACCTATTTGGTGGTACCTACACTCATAAGGATGTTGGATGAAGTTCTTTCATGGTGATGTGATCCCAAGGTGACATTATTATTAATCTATCATTTCATTGGTAGAATTTCATAGGTTATAAGGTAATCAAGTCTTGATAGATTGCAAGCTATTGTTACTACCTTCCAAATGTGTCCTTCACAAATCAAATCTACTTTGGAGGGCTCATAAATCTGCATTTTCTGTAAGGAGACACCATTCAATGTTTACCAGGTTACTTACAGATACACAAAGTAAAATAAGACATGATAGCATTGGCATCAAACAAACTAATGTGGATACAAGTATAAGTTAATAAGAACCATTGTGCATATACTTACAAATTAATCTAATAAACCATCAAGATCTGCTCTACTCTTTATTGTGTCAAGTATTACCTCATGGTCAGACTCATGGACCTTCCACAAGGTCTTGTTCAAAGGTCTACACCCATATTTTCTCAAACAAACATTGGATGCCACAACAAGGTTCGAGTAATGAAGAATATTAAGATGCGTACCAATGTACTCAAATAGCCAATGTTTAACACTCTTATGTGGCTACCTTCTAAGCCATGTTCTAGTAACAACAACTGAACTTGTAGGTTATTCAATGTTTTATCCATCTATAACTGGGGCTTCCAATTTATTTTTAGCCTCAACACAAGGACACAAGTAATATTCAATTCCCTCTTCATTTTCTTCATCTGCAATAACTGCATAAACATGACCTATATTGATATGTGCATAAAATCACTTGAAATTAGTCAACATTGAGAATATAGTACAAAGTAAGATAACAATATGGAATTTGCAAAACTAAGCAAGTAGATATATTACCTGGTTGAACTAGATCTGATACGTGGTCAAAGTCAACCGATGATTCCATCTATGTTAGTTCCAATTCCATCGAAGGGCGATATGTGTGAAGTGGGGTAAGATAACTTCTCAACCATTTTTCAACCCACTCCCCTAACTCACAATCATTCTAGACTTGCATTGTACATGAAGAACAAAAGCATGCCATCTTACATGTATCAATACTCCATGAACCTACATTTGAGCTAAGAAAAGAGTGTAGCTCACTCGATCCTGTTAGTGTATAAAAATCCTCATATGCTGCAATGTTAGTATCATCCATCAACCAAAAATATCTATAAACTGAAGATGTACCTTCGTTACCTGGACCCATTGAAGCATTACACCACTCAACAATTGAACTTGCATTTGTCAACTTTGTACTGTATTTATACTTTAACTCTTCTCATGCTAATGCTCTTTTCACGCATGCTCCTACACCATCATGCTCCCCCTTTCCATGCCCAGTCTCACAAAATTTCCACATATGTTGAACACTTGTAGTGAGATGCATCATGCACAACTAGTAGAACATGTGCACGTTCTTGAACTATGCTGCACAATTATCCGACCATATTATATGCCAACTATATGCTATGCCCCTCCGAGCCAAATCACTATAGAACATCTAGAAGAAACCTTGCATGAACTATAGAGAATGTGTGCGATCATCACTAATATAAAAGTGATACTCCCTCAATACCTTCCTTTGGTCCTCTATACTATTAGCTGCATGAATGAATGTTATGTGCACAAATATTGAAACTTGTGTGGAGTTGTAATACTATGACTACACCTCACACTGTGGCTGTAGAGTGTAGTTCTCTTCAAATTCAACCATTGAAACTATGTTGTGAACTGGAAAGGTTTACTTGCATAGCTTGAATTGCATGTCTAGCCATCGAGCTCTATGGGTATGCCTTGCATACTCATACACTAGATTCTCACAAAACATGGACATAAACTGATACACTAGAATCTTCTCAATAACCAAATCATACCTTTTTGCTTGAGACCCATCTTTTGTAGTGTATTACATTGTTTTATAATTCCCAAAATCTAGTAGTTTATGCGCCACCTCATATGTTCTTTCCATATGTTGACATACACACATTCATTGCAAGCCACCACAATGCTCGCATGAACCATCCAAGCATGTTCTCCTATAGAATATTTGGCCATCCTCTATTTGAGATAATTTTTTTGATAAGAACTCTCTTGAAGATTTTGGTGGGGCTTCTATGCCACAATCTTGCAAAACATCATTAGTATGCAAATCTAAACATATAGAATGATAAACATCATAATGGTTAGCGAATTCAATATGTAGTCTACAGCAACAAGTAGTGCATGTGTGATTTATCTTGACATAAAAAGGTTTAAGTATTTCAAAGAATCTTTGAGAAATACTAATTTAAGGATAAGTATTTTGAAATTTATGAAAAAATTGGGTTTGAGTCATATCCAAAAAATGCTTTGGATGTGGCTCATGGTTCCGACTACCGATTCTCCTTCTTAAGAAATCCCTTTGATTCAGAGATGGCCTTGTATTATTCTTCCAATAATCTTCAATTAGTGTTCTCAATACTTCAACAACTTTTCTATCTTTATGTGGCAGTCTTCCCAAGAATTCCCATAATTGATTTGAACTGGTGCCCTCAATTCTTTGTCACCTTTGAACAACTCTTGATAATGTTTTTCTACTAATTCCCATTTGTTCACTTGTCTTTTTAATGAGACGAGATCTCTTTGTTTGATAGCTTACCAAAGTCAATGTAATGACACGTCAAGTGACATTGTACTATCCTTTGAGTGTGAGGTCTGACCCACACTCTCGTAAGCATCCATTAGATTCTTCACAATAGTTTGTTCACGTGATGCATTTGATGTTCTCAACCCAAGAGTCTTCATGATGTTTTTGTAATTTAAACCCCACATCATTTGAAAAAATAGTTGACATCTCCCAGTCTCATTTAGACTTTCAAAGAAAATTTTCCAAATATTATCAGCATATCTTCTACAAGTGCATTCTGGAATCTTACCTTCCATGTGCTGCAAAATATCCTCATCAATATTAATCAAAAACTTTGGCTTTCTACACAAAATTCTAGGTCTTGTTCTCTTAGGTACATACATCTTAGCATTAGTAATTTCATCAATATTTAATTGAGGTGGGATAGATTGTGTACCTTTAACCAAGGGTGGAATAGAATACATACCTTGAGTTTCACATGGGGATGATGGCATACCCTTTTCATCAAATCTGAGTGATGATGTACTCTCAGCTTCAGATGTGGTGGATGGTGTCCAACCATACTCACTTGTGGTAGATGGTGTCCCTCCATATTCGCTTTCCCTTAATGGGGTCCCTTCGTATTCACTTGTGGTAGAGGGTGTGTCTCCAACTATGGTATTTACATCTCCCCTAGCACGACTCTTTGGCATTTGTGCCCTTTGTGCTACCAATTTATTTTCTCTTTTTTACAGTTGAGGTTCATCTTCAACTAGCTTGTTTTCGTCAATCATTCCCAATTTATGTTTTTCACGATTCCTTCATCCATTTTTTATCTTTATCTTTGAAGGCTTGGAGCTGATCATTTGTTAGTTTTTTCCTTTTAAGAGTTTGTTTCTTCGGCATGATGAATAATTTTACCTGTGTAAAAAGTGCTAAGTCAAGTCAAATTAACTAATAGTGAGGGCTGTGAAAGTCTATTAAAGAGGGAGACCAATGGTCACCTCTTTCAAATGTTAGTTTTTGAAGCTGAAGTGTTTTTTTTTTTAGTATGATATTGTGAAAGATGGAATTAAGTTCAAGCTAACCCTATTGCAGGGAGATGATAGGGAACAAGACAAAATGGCAAGGATAGTGATGATGGGAAGGAAGGAATTCTTCAAGCATGAGGAAGATAAACATGGTGAAGGTGCAACAACTTACACAAAGAAAAGAGTTGAGGTAGCAAAAGTAGAAAAAGGAGTAATGTTAGAAAGGAAAAAGGATGGAGAAATAGTGAAAAGAGAAAGGGAATCCTTTATACAGGATCTAGACATGTTTGCAAAGTAGGTTGGAGACAAGAAAATGACTGATTTCAGTCAATAAAAAGCAAGAACTGGTGTAGGATAGTCTAATACTGTCAAAATAGAGGTATGGAGACCTGATGAAAATAAATGTGAGGTGAAGAACCTTGGGGAAAAGACCCTAATGCAAGGAAAAGGGAAGATAAATGGAGACAAAATGGAGAAGAGGCGAGAATGGCCTAGTAACGTCATGGTGGAAGAGATGGATTGTCCAATGAAAGGACAAGATGGAAAGCAATCGACTGATGACAAAGAAGATGGAAGACCACATGATGAGAAGGTCTCAGAGGAAGAGGTAAAAAAGTGTGGATGGATTGAGGAAATCCATGAAGGGCTTGTCAAGAATAAAGAAATTATGATAGGGATAGTGTTACATGTCCCCTGCAGATAAAGAGAGACAAGGAGCAGACAAGCTTGTAGAAATAGTAACATTTAAATCAGAAGATACAGAGGTAAAGGGAGATTTGATTCAAAGTCTAGATGCAAAGAACCCATGTAGGGGGCAAGAAAAAGAAAACAAGAAAAAAAGTTTGATGCAGGTCATAAAAATGTAAGTTGCAAAGAGCCTAGATAAAAGGCCAATGGAATAATGTATGATAGTTGAGGATAAAGATAAGTGCATGGAAAGCATGGTAGATGCAGTAAGTGGTCCACTAAATGGACAAGAAGATAAAGAGCCTGAAAATACAATGTTGGAAAATATTTCAGTGGAGGAAAGAGATCATAGGATGTGATGCATCAAGTGGAATGGAAAAAAGAAAAGGAAAGGTCTGAGATAGAGTTTGTAGAAGGTGCAATCACCATAAAAGGTGAAATTGAAAATACAAAGTGTTTGAATGAATCAAAGATGGAAGAGGCTAAGGAAGAGATGTTTATAAAGGTTTTCCAAGTGAAGGCTAGAGGAAAGGTGAGAGTGGGATCTCCAAATCAAATGGAGAAGAAAGAAAAAGATGAGGCTAGGATAGTGGATGGTCCTAGATGGGTAAGAGTACTGATGTGGAAATTGTATGCAGCTATGGCAATGGTTCCTAGATGGGAGAACCTGAAGCAGATGGTGAAGAGGATGGATAAGAGGAAAATAATGAAGGGAGTGCTTTATTACTTCCTTTTTTTGATGATCATGTTGATGGAGGTGAAGCCAAGGGTGTAAAATAAAAGAAGGATAGAGAGTGGACTATTTGGAAGTGACACCATGGAACAAGTTAGGAGCAATTGGATGTAGCCATGGATGATAGGATAGAGTAGGAAGGTGCAAGTTCAAGGTGATCAATCAAGAGAGGAATTTTTTTGCAAGGACAAGGCCAAGCCTAAGGTGAAGATGAAGGAAAGAGGGGGCAATGGCAAGAACAAGGAGGATCATCAGAGATTTGTTGCAGGTCAAGGTGTTACAGATTTCCAAGAGACTTGGAAAGCTTTTTTCGCCGAATGTATGGTGCAGGAGCACCAAGCATAGCTAGGAATGTTAGGTGGTCAAGTGATGAATTTTTTCTTTGTAATCATGATTTTGATGTAATAAGGTCTCAAAAGACCATTAGGAAGTGTTTTGAGTCAGGTTAGGTTGATAGGTTTACGAAGTTGCCATGTCTTGGAAAATGTTGTCAATATGATGGAATGAAGCCTTCAATGGCATAAACATGAAAATACCTATAAGATAGAAATTTAAAGGTCAAAGTAGTGTGATGAGGCCATCATAAGGCCATTAGAATGTGTTGAATGTCAGTTTTAGTGTCAAAAAGTGAAAAAAATGGAAAAAAAGAAAAAATTGCAAAGTTGCACTAAAAAGGGAATTGAAAAGTCAAGTTGGTAAAGGGAAGTTGTAAGGTGGTTTTAGGAAGTTTTAGAGGTTGGATTTCCTTTAAAAAAGGCCATGTAAATGTTGGAGGGAGGTTGGCATGACTCCATTTGAAAATTTGAATGAAATCTTTTGCTATTTCCACATTTTTTCCTATTTTTCTAAACTTTGTTGGCAATAAACAGTCTATACAGTGAATATTGTGGTATGAAATGAATTGGGAATGATAGTGGAGTGATTCTACTATGATTTCCATCAGATTGGAGGCTTACCCATTTAGTGTTGTGGGTTTTAGAGTAGATTTTCAAAGACTGCTTGTGTAACTCAGAAATTAAGGGTTTGAGAGTACAAAGAATGCAAGCTTGATCCATTCCACCTTATGTAGGTATTGTAACTTGGTGGAATGGATCATAATAGGTAGGGTTAAATATTTGGGGGTCTATTTTGTGCAGGTGTGTTCATTTGAGTTAGTAGGAGTGATGCCTAGGGCTGGAAAAGTCAAATTTTCTTGTGAATTTGAAGGCTAGATGGTGGGGTTTGTCAAAATGATGAAAGTTTTGATCTAATGAACTTTTAAGTTTTTGTAGGGTATTTGGAAGGTGTTTGATGCTTTATGGGGGTCTAGAAAGGCTTGGGCATATGAATTTCAATAAACCCTTGGGTTTTAGCATGTAAAAGGAGGGTTTGCTAAGACAACACTTTAGAATGTTTGTGTCTAGGAACTAACCATGGATTTTGTTGTTTTAGAACATATCAAATGGCTTTCCATTGGTTTGGAGTAAAAATAGTCTTTAAGAGGGACCTCCTTTGTAAAATGGGGCTAATCTAGTAGCCTTTGGGCAGGGGAACCTATTGAAAATCTATACTGTTGCAAGGGAACCTTATGTGATTTGTTGGGCATTATACTTGGGGTTTGAGTGGATGCTAAATGGATGATGTGTTGGACCTTTTATGGCCTTCTCTAAAACATAGGTCCATTGGATGAATTTTGAGACCTAGAAAGCAAAGGATATTTTTTTGGGTAGTTTGGGAGAATGAAGTTTTGGAGGTTGTTTCTTTGCATTCAATTGATCAAATTGGGTTAGTTGTTGTGTTTCTCCACATTGTCTACATCAGTATTTGAATTGAAATTAGGTTGTTATGAGTTAATCTTCACCTTGGCTCTGCATCAGGAAGGCCTTGGAATTGTGAAATATAGAAAACCCTAGATATTTATGAGCAAATTGAGGGTTTTTGTATTGGAAACCTATTTGAGCATGCATTAGGAGTATATTCCAATTTTTTAGATACATGTATGGAAAATTTGGTAGCATAGACAAGGCAATCATCTGGTTTGTATAATTGTTTGACAAAATACCTCAATGAAAGCTTTGGAAGCATACACAAAGAAAGTCAATTGTTAAATTTAGCAAAATGTCTCAAAGAGATGTGGTTTAAAAATGTAATAGGAAAGTGTATAGAATTGTGTAATTTAAAATGTCTATTGAAAATCTAAGGTTCTAAGATGACAAACAAACAATTTGATCAACATGGAATAAGCAAAACAACAAAAATGAAAGCAAGCCATAATAGAATGAAAGAAAATGTACAAAGACTTAACATACCTAAAAAACCAAAGTTTCAAATGGAGGAGTTCTACCCAATTATGTAGCCTTTGCTTCTTCTTTCCTCAAATTTCTCAAAAATTTCACTTTTTCAAAAGCTTGTTCCCCTCCAAACTTCAATTGTATATTAGTTATCTCTGCAATTCAAACTTCAATTCATATTACATGCCTTCCAATGTGAAAACTCTACTATTTCATGCAAAGGTGATGGAAATATCATGAAAAAGGTGGTGGAATCTAAATATCATGCATGCACACTTCACTCAATCACCAAAAAGCTACTTTTTGTCAGAGCACGTGCAGAACCAGGAGAATATGTAGAATGTGGGCTAACATCATGGGTATATTGTGTTTTTAAACTATTTTCAGTGCAAGAAATAATGTGCACATGTTAAAATGCACTCACGTTATTTCCCACTAAACGACCATCTCTCTATTTATCAATAACGTGCTCGCGTTATAAGAAATTTAGTTTTTTTAAAGATTTATATGGTAGACCCACTCCAACCCACTCCCACCCTATCTCCCACACACTTTCACCCTCTCCCACACTCTCCCACTCTCTCCCACCATCTCCCACCCTCTCCCACTCTCCCAATCTCTCCAACTCTCTCCCATGCTCTCGACTCTCCCACCCTCTCTCCCACTCACCCACTCTCCCACACTCTGTCCAACTCACTCCCACCCTCTCTAGCACTCTACGATACTTTTCGATCCTCTCCCACCCTCTCCCACACTCTCCAACTCTCTCACACCCTCTCCCACCCTCTCTCTCCCACTCTCCCACTCTCTCCAACACTCTCCCACCCTCTCCCATCCTATCTAATGATCTCTAACTCTCTTTGACTCTCTCCCACACTCTCCCACCCTCTCCCATCCTATCTGATGCTATCTGACTCTCTCCAACTCTCTCCCACCCTCACCCATCCTATCTGACACTCTCTAACTCTCTTTGAACCCCTCAATCTCTCCCACCTCTTCCACACCTCCCATCGCCTCCTGACACCTCCCACTCTCCCACCACTCTCTCCCACCCTCCCAGCCTCTCCAACTCTTTCCCACTATCTCCCCATGCTCTCCAAATCTCTTCGACTCTCCCACCCTCTCTCCCACTCTCTCCCCTCCATCTCCCACCCCCTCTGCCACTCTCCCACTTTCTCCCATGCTCTCTGACTCTCCCACCCTCTCTCCCACTCACCCACTCTCCCACACTCTCTCCAACTCTCCCATCATATCTGACACTCTTGACTCTCTCTGACTCTCTCCCATGCTCTCCCACCCTCTCCCACCCTCTCCCACCCTCTCCCACTCTCGCACTCTCTCCCACCCTCTCTTCCACTCTCCTAGTCTCTCCAACTCTTTCCTACTCTCTCCCATGCTCATCAACTCTCTTTGACTCTCCCACCCTCTCTCCCTCTCTCTCCCACCATCTCCCACCCCCT